>JAKSZT010021121.1:4541257-4666158 GCA_026826555.1 Tolypeutes matacus | reverse complement strand
CCTATACCTATACCTATACCTATACCTATACCTATACCTATACCTATCAACAGAGCTGTCAAACAATAAAATAAGACCCTTAACAAAATAATCAGTCCACATCACTGGAGTTCTGAGCATAATCTGCACAGTCATATATTACCAATACTAGAGTGCAGGATTTAAGACCCCAGCCTTTGGAATCAGGCACACATGGATTCAAGATATAGGTCTTACTAGCTGTAATTTTCAGATTAAGTGGCCTTGGAAAAATCAGCTCTGCCTCTCTAAGTCTCCCTTTCTGCCTGTGTCAAACAGTGACCATGGGATTACCAACCTGCCCAGGTTGTCTGGAACATTGAATGGGCAGCGCATATAAACACTCAACATAGTACTTGGCACAGGATAACTGCTCAGAGATTGTTTTATTTAGTATAAATGGAATCAATAATCATTTATTTCTTCAGTTATGGTCCTTATTGTCATTATTTTGTGGTCTTAGAAAGTATTTTTGCATTGGAGAGGATGTTTAGTGAAAGTTTCTGAAATGACCAATAGTTAATAAAACATGAACATCTATAACCCCAAACAGCTAATCCCTTAACAAGAAACCCAAGCCAAAATATATTCAGGTAAGACTACTGCCGTTGGTTTCTCACGTGCTCTCCCACCTCCTTTTTCATCTCTCCCTTTTCTTACTATTACTAATTATGGTGGCTTGAAAATGTACGTAGTCCAAAAAATCATGTTCTTAAAGCCAACCCATTCCTATGGGTGTAAACTTATTGTAAATTGGATCTTTTCAGGAGGTTACTGCAGTTAAGGTGGCCTAGGTTGGGGTCTTAATCTTCTTACTGGAGCCCTTTATAAATGGGATGAATACAGAGAGAGAGAGAAAAGAGAAAGCCATGAAAGCAAGAAGCTGAAAGCAATGAAACCCAGAAGAGAAGGGAGAGACCAGCAGGCACCACCATGTGCCTTGCTGTGTGACAGAGGAGTCCAGGATCACTGGCAGCCAGTTTTGGGGAGAAAACATCACCTTGACAGTTTCACAGCCCCAACACTGTAATCTTGTAAAACCAACCCATTTTTTCAATGGAATCTGCTTTCAGCAACCTAGCAAACTAAAACACTAGTAGTAATATCATTTCACTGTTCCTAAGGCCGCTGCCACTGCCACCACAGTGGTGTCCCCTTTATGCAAAGTCAGCATCGCATGCTGGGGACAGGCAGGCATGGCTCAAATCCAGGCCTTGCCTGTCCCTGGCCCTGTGGCATCTGGAAGGGCCTGAGGCCTTCGAGGGCACAGGGGAGGCGGGGCCTGGGGCTGCTGTGTTGTTATGCCCTGTCCACAGAGTTCTCGGAAAGATTTCATGTTCTGGTGTTTCACATTCTGCCTCTGCTGTCACCTGACATCTCCTTCAGGGCAGGAGGCAGTTGTCTCTTCCCTTTGTAGCTTTTCAACACCTGGTATAAAACTTTGCGTTCACTGCATGCTGCCTGGGTGCCTGTCTTGGTGATGGACTCTTTTCACCTGGTGTGCCTGCTCCGGGGAAGCAGAACTGCCAGTGTTATGAATCTGTGACTCCTTGGCATGAAAATAGGGGAAGGAGCAATTGCATAACCCTATTATGCAACTGACAGGACTTTCACAGCCAATGAGACATTTGCATTTCACCAGAGAGTCTCCATCCCTCATGCTGTAATGTTCCAGGATGTCCAACGGTTTCTGGAAAGTGAGGGTGGGGTTGCTCTAATTCCTGGAAAAGTTGTAAAGCGAAACTAATAGCAATCACATTACCTCCAGCCTGAGTTATAACTTTCCCAGAGACACACGGCAAGTTTATAGCAGCACCAGGAAGAAAACATGGGCCTCTTAAATCCCAGGCACCTCAAACCAGTTGATGTAACGGTAAGGAATTACATGGACTTTCGTCCTGGCTGTATCCTCCTTATCTCCTAACCAAAAGCACACAAAAATATGAATAATTTTGAGTAAATGCTAAATGCCTCACACTGAGCTAAGCACTTCGTAACAACTCATTTACTCTATCACCCTTACCTGACAGATGACCATACTGAAACACAGTCCTCATGAATGATGCTGGATTTACCTGATGCCGGTGTCTACAAATTAACGTCTACCATACTGTCTCTATCTCTCACTCTGTGCTGTAGCCATGTTCTTCTTGCTGTTTCTCGGACTTTCCCTTTGATTTCACGTTAGTCCCTCAGCTAAGAATTCCCTTTCTCATCCTTGCCCACTGTCAGCTACAGAGTTTATCTTTTAACATGTCCAGCTTAAGTGACCCACCTTCTTTGAAGCCTCCCCTGACTGCCACCCCTCTCTGTTGGTCTGCCTGTTAGTATGTGTGCTTATTATGTCTTCCTTGCCAAATTGAATCTCAACTCCCTAACTTTAGGAGCAGGGCTCTGTTTTTCATCTTTGCATCCCAATGTGACTTGCAGTGTACTGACAACAGAGTAGCTTCTCAATAAATGTTAGATGAAAGAATGAAGCAAATGATGAAAACTTTCAAAGAGAAAAGGGAAGGTGAGATCTTTATTTCAACTAATTAAACTTTGAACAAATCTGAGAGGTAGGTTTTTATTATTTTTATTTTACATCTGAGGGTGGAAAAAAAAAAAACAATTACTTTCAGATTTAGTTTCAAAACACAGGTTGCCTGATTCTCAAGCCTGTGTTTTCTTCAAAACATTAGAAGGAAAGGCACAAGCGTTGGGAACTGTAGTAGGCTGTGCCATTTGCAGAAGCAGTTAATGGAGTTAACAGATAAGAAGGCAAGGAAAAGAGTAAAGAAAGAATGGACATCAAAGAATAAAGTTGAAACACTGACAGCTCAAGGCAGAGGAGACGTGACTTACCAGACAAGAACCAACTCAGTGTCCAATAGGAAGGTGCAAAGGAAAGAAGATTGCAGTGACATTTAGACAGGTTAGAATGGCACCGGAATTGAACCTCAGGTAATGGGGAGAGTTTTCTACAAAACTGCTTTAGAGCCAGAAAAGAGCGAAGGGCAAAAACAGGGCCCCTGCAGCAGGCAAAGGTGGAGGAATGCTTTAGAGGCAGATGTCACAGCTCAGGAAGGGAGAGGCTTAACTCTGCTGCTGGAGAAGGGAAGTGCCGGGGAGGCCTGGCAGCCTGGCCACGTCGTGCACCTTAGGAGGCTGCATGTGGTAGCATATGGATGAGGGACGATGGATCCCCACAGCGCACCTAGGGACAATCACGGATGGCATTTTAAGAAGGAAAGCAGGAGGGGTTGAGGAATCAGGAGCACTTATATTACATATCTTCAATTGCGAAATTTATGTAGAGTGTTTACACTCAACTGGTAAGAATTCACAGATGGTGATAGGCTCAAGGGGTCAGATGGTGCTTGTTTAGGGGGAGCCTGTGAGATATCACTTTAAATGTCAAGTGTGGGCTAGGAAAAGAATAATTGTGGGTATTAGTCCAAGAAAGTACTTGGTTTTAGAAAAACTGTATTTATCTCCTTAAGATTATTCAAAGTTGCCAAGTACACATATTGCTAGATTATAGGAGAAATCTGATCATAATGACATATGTCTTAATTTAAAAGCTTTTTCAATGGCTAGGCAGGATGCAGGTATTCCTGGGATTATACAGCTGGGCAAAAGAAGAATCCTTCCTTCAAGGAGTTTTCAATCAGTTATGATAATAACTCCTCACATGTATATAGGACTTCCCTAAATCCTTTTGAATCCTCTGTACCATTTGATTCTCAAAGCTATGATAGAAGCAGCTCTATGAATTATCTCATCCCAGGGGCAAAGAAACAGAAACCAAGGGACAAGGAGAGCCAGGGACCTGCCTTTGTTAAACAGCTAGTCCATGGTGGTGCCAATTTTCTTGATTCCTGCTTCCTTAATATTCCATCTCCCACTCCACTAGGTTGCTTGCTGAATCCTTTTCAGAAATGGGGAAGAATGGGAAAAGTTAGGAATACACAAATAAACTATCTGATTAATGAATCTCCCTGCAGTAGGTTGATAGAGACCCACAAAATTCATGTTCATTTCAGAAAGTGAACTCATTTGGACAGTGTGTCTTTGCAGATGTAATTAGTTAAGGACTAGGATTAGATCATATTGGATTAGGTTCAGCCCTAAATTCAATGACTGGTGTCCTTTTTAGGAAGATGAGCAGAAACAGAGAGCCATACACAAAGAGAAGACCATGTGTAGATGGAGGAGAGATTGGAGTTATCACGAGTCAGGGAACGACTGGGACTACCAGAAGTTAGAAGCAAGGAAAGAATCTTCCCTGGAAACTTCAGAGGAAGTATAACCAGCTATCACCTTGACTTTGGACTTCTGGCCACCACAACTGTGAGAAGAAATTTTTTAGTTGTTTTATGCCACCAAGTTTGTGATAATTCATTACAGCAGCCCTAAGAAACTAATATACTCCCTTTTTCATGACTATCAGGAGCAAAAGAATACTAGAACTATGTGTTAAGAATGTGCATGGTAGAGTTACACCACTAATCAGAGAATATAATTGCTAGAAAGGACATTTACTCCAACCCCTGCATTTTATAGATAAGTAAACAGACCTGGGCATGTGCACATGCCAGAATGTCAGAAAGTTGGCTTGAGCATTAGCAGCCATTTAGTCCAATGCTTTCCCATTTTTCCATGAGTCTTCTTCATGGTACCTTCAATTAATTATTTTTTTCCACATCTGCATAGCTCTTGTATAATTCTTCTTGTTCTCTTTTTTTTTTTTTCCTAAATAAGCCAACATTTTAAACTTAAATGCATTTTTAAAAGGATCATTGTTTCCTTACTGTTCATAAGGCTTATCATAAATAGAAAATAATAATGAAATAAATACCTAACTATTAAAGGTAATATGCTCATCTGTTGCCTATGTAAAATCAGCTCATATACCAACTTACCATGCTCTGGAGAACACTAATCCAAGCCAAACTTCCCACTTTACTAGGAGAGACTTGAGCCCAGAGAGGGCCTCCCAGTAGCAGACTTGCACCCCTGAACCGTGCTGCCTCCATCCTCTGCTTGCTTACCTGATCTCAGAGGCTAATATTTCAATAACTGCCAAAGATGCTCCCTGCTTTTAGTCGTGCAGGGGTTCTCAGGCCTGGACCAGAAGTGGATACTATAGCTAATCCAGCCAAAGGGAATACTTAGAAAGGAATAAGCAGGACCTAGTGGTGGTAGGAAGCCAGAGCTCCACCCCTTGCTGCTAGTTTCAAAAGTGCTCTTTGCAAGCAGCGAGTTTCTGCAGCCAGTGTCTTATACTGGGTGCTGATAGAACGCCGCCAGAGATTTCAGGGCCTCAAGCCCAAAGGTTAAAGCTACTGAATATCAACCTTCAGGGGTCACTTCCCTGGAGCCATACAATAATGAAAAAGAAGTTCCTAAGAAGAGCCTGACAACACAAAAGGACATATACTGTATGATCTCATTGATATGAAATAATTAGAATAAGCAAACTCACAGAGCTAGAATATAGGTTACCAGGGACTGGGCTGGCAGTAGAGAATGGGGACTTAATGCTTAATTTGTACAGAATTTCTATTTATTTCCATTATAAAGTTTTAGAAATGGATGGTGGTGATGGTAGCACAATATTGTGAGTGTAATTAACAGCACTGAATTATGCATGTGAATGTGGTTAAAAGGTGGAAATTTTAGGTCATATTTATGTTACTAGAATAAAAATTGAAAGATAATACATAGGCCTATATAACACAGTGAACTTTATTTTTAATGATGGACTATAGTTAATAGTACAAGTATAAAAATGTTCTTTTGTGAATTATGACTTATGCATACTAATGCAAGGTGTTAATAATAGGGTGGTATACGGGGAAAAAATACACCTAATGTAAACTATGGACTGTAGTTACCAGTACAATTTTAATATTTTTACACAAATTATAACAAAGGTACCACACTAAAGTAAGTATCAAAAATAGGGGGGTATATGGGAACGCTGTTCTGTTACATCTCTTAAATGATTTGTCTGTAAACCTACAACTTCCATAATTAAGATATTTTTTAAAAATAAAATAAAAAAAAAAAGAGCCTGACAATGACCCAGCAAGTCTTTGCACAGAAGGCCTGAGTGTTTTTCCAAAAATGTGCCATTTTTAGAATCTTGATTGTCAATGACAAGCTGAATGCAGAGTTTGCAAAAGTGGAGCTGACAAGTTTGATTTTTATCTTTGGACTGAAAAATCAGAAAAAAAAAGAATTGGCAGCAGAGGCTTTAAAGAATAAACAACAGGTTATGACATTTTTCTGTGTGTAGTTTAAGTTTATGGCTGGGAAGAATGAATGATGGATGAAGGATGGAGACGGGAAATTGGTAAGACATTAGATAGGAACTAGGGGAACTAAATAACCCAGGTCACAAAGTCTAAATGGATACACTAGCTCAGAATCAAACAGGCCAGCAGTAGTATCCTAAAGACTCTGATACGATGGGATTGAGAAGAATCAATTATACAGTGTAAAAGAGAGAGAAATTGTCTACCCAATACAGGTCTGCTTTCTTTTAACAAGAGTGATTACATATTCCATCCTGTTGACCTCCTTGTATTGGCCGTCATGAATGTTGGTAATAAAATCTCATGGACAAAACCAGTAATCATGTTACACTTGGGATATTATTTTCCATTTTCCATTATAACAATCATTCCTAAATCTATCTGTGCAGTAAAATCACCTGGGCAATATTTTCAAAGACAGATTCCTTACTGTCAACCTATGAAACTGAATCAGAATTTCCAACAATATGGATACACATACACACACACACATCATCAAAGTTTGCAAGTGATTCTTTAACCAAGCAATTGCTTGAAAGTCAGAGTTTGGAGCTTAATGAACTTTACCATCTAGATATATTATTTCCATTTTAATAGTTCTATTGAAATTATCTTAATTGTAAGCTGCCTCAAGTCCTTGTTGGAAGTAGACAAAGTGCAAATGAGTAGAGGTAGGGAGACTCTGGGAGAAAATAGAGAAGATAAATTATAAGAGATATGGGGGGGGGTGGCGGGGCTCGGGGGAGAGGGAGAAAGAGAAAGCGAGAGAGAGATTGAGACCTAGACACACAAGAAAACAAGTTAGATCAAGTAGTTTATCTTCAGGATCTTGAAAGAGAGAAAACTTTTCTTTTGAAGAGACAGCTTCTCTGGGGATTTTTGAGAAGTTCATAACCTCTGAAATGTCTTCTCATAAAACGTTTTTTTCTCCCTTTGTCTATATAATGCCTCTAGTAAATCCATTAAATGGGAAGGGTGCCCATTCCCTTTCGTGGAGATGGGGAGACCTCAAGGAAAATCTAAAAGGGAAAAGTAAGAACAAGGCCCAGCCAGAATAAGGGCCATGCAATAGCATCTCACAGCTGGGCCCTGGAATGTGGAGGTACAAAGTTCTGGAAAGGCAATGGATGCACATCAGACTGGGTTATTTCAGGCTGGTCCTGCCTTACTTGGCACATGGGAGACTGGATGATATTACTGGGAGACAAGAACTCAAATTGGCATGTGACTGGTTCTGATTTAATTACATAGTGAGGTAGTTTCTTAGAACAAAACACAATCCTTTCTCCTCATCTTGGGTTTAATTTTCAACAAAGCACTTCTCTCACAAACAAAATGTCATTTCTAACCCATTCCCAGAACTGCTTGCTGCCTTTCAGAAACCCATTATTTTATAATTATAATCAAGACTATTAGGACAGGACAATTTGTGCCAAAAAGCACACTTAAACTCAGAATTGTCACTTAGCACTGTCACAGGAAGATATTGTCTCTTTTGCTGTGGAAATCAAGGAGAGTAACAAACTCTGTCTTTTAAAATGTCAATTTCTAGATGGCATGGGAGTACCTGACCTTGTCGAAATTGTTCTCTAGTCCTTGCTCTGACTACCCCAGGATACATGGTAGAAAGAACAGAGCCTGAGTTCAACCTCCCAACTGTGTGGCATCAGACAAGTGACTCTGCATTTCCATTACCTTATCTGTAAAATGGCAAAACTATCAATACTTGCTTTCTAGGATGATTTTAATAATTGAATTAATTATTACACAAATTGAAACAGTCCCCAGCATGTATCAAAAGCTCATCAGATGTTAGCTCTTACTGTAATTAATACATACAAGCTGTGTGACCTTGGGCAAGTTAGTCATCCTCTCTGGGCATCCATTTCCTCATCACTAAAATGAAGAGAGTTTACCTAGCTCACAGGGTAGCGGCAGCAATCCAATGAACGCACACAGTGCTCAAAGCATTTGGATTCTTCCACCAATCTCTTACTGCACAGGATTTTGAATTGAGGAGCTCAATGATCTCGATAAGGGCATAGGGTATGCTATCCTATTCCAACCATATGGAAGGTCCTCACCTATTGGTACTTCCCCCATACTTTCTGTGGTTAGTCTCAAGTCTGTGATTCCCATTAAGAAGTCTGACCGGCTAGAGTAAATAACAACTAAGTAGGTTGTTTAAAGAAAGGCCCTAACCTAGTGGTCCTGATTTGTCTATTGTTAAACATCATTAATTACATATACCTTTGACTGATTTTTTCCCCAGGCTCTTCTGGCTAGAATAATAATAACAAGAAGGAACAATATAATACTTCCCTTTAGTTAACATCAGTGAAATTATGATGGTGAGGCAAGAGGTTTTATGCATCTGCGTGAGAGCAGGTGCTCTAAAGCAATGCAAGCTTAGATCCTAATCTCAGGGATCTGAGATATCTAAGGTAATAAATAAATCTCATTTATTACCTTAGATACAGCTACATTATATGACGACTCCAAGCCTCAGTCTCCTCATCTATAGATTGAGAATAATTTTGGATCTTCCTAATTCGCTGATGTGACAAAATAAATGAGATAATACTTATAAAGCCCTTGCACAAAACGATTGCTCAAAAAGATCACTATTGTTATTACTGTCATTATCAGTACAGCCAAGTGAGGTCTACTGAGAAGGGATCGTTACGCCCATTTTATGTATTTAACTCGTGGCTCCAGGGACTTGAATGGCTTGCCCAAGATCACACAACAAGCAAATGGGAGAGCCTGGGTCATATCTCAGGTTTCCACTCTCCAAGGCAGTTCACTGCTCACGCCACCAGGTGTCTGCTCCACATTATAAATGAACAGGTGGGTTTCAGCCCTTGGTAAGTTCTAGGAGCAGAGTCTAGTGATCATTGTGACATTCAGAGCTGGAACCCTGCTTTTCTTTCCATTTTCCCTCCCTGAGAATAGAATCCCTGAGTTTGACTCTAGGTGCTGGCCTCCTTCCTTAAAGATTTTCAGGCCTCCAAGTCACTATGTCAACTCTATACCAGACCCAGTCTCTTTCCTGCTCTTAAGGCAACCTCCTAAAGCAGGTAACTCCAGAGCCCTGTGGTGTCTCTCTGCTTCTATCTTTATAATAACCCTGTAGCAAAGGAGAGAATTACCGTCACTACTCAGCAACCAAACTGAAATTAGAAAGATTAAGTAACTTGCCCAAAATTATATGGTAAAGAAGTGGCAAAATTAGGTTTCATCTGCTAAACTAGTAACTACTTAAAAGCAGGCCCTATAGCTTTTTTTTTGTTTTGTATCTCCTATATTCAGTGACAACGGTTAGAGCATTCCATATGAGGAAAATAAAACTCAAACTTTTCATCCACCCTTGATTTTCAAAGCATCTGTAATCTTCAATTAGCAAAACAGATTATTAGCTTTCTAGGTACTAGGCTGACACTCTGAGTTCCAAACTCTCAGTTATTTGGGTCTTCTCATATAGCCAAGTTGAATAATGGAGAATCATGGAGCCAGTATCCTGCTTCTCTTTAGGATAGTACAACATAATCCTGCGTCAATAGACATTGCCAAAGTCTACATACTCAGGCTACACCAGCTTAACCTCCTCATTGAGTAGATTTCCAATGGCATATCTTTGCCACTTAATGAAGTCATTGCAGTAAAAAGTCTTATTTAAATCATGTGGCAGTAGGGATCCTGAGTGAAGGATGCTGGGCAATTCCTATAGATACAGAGACATGTGGGCCTATTGGAGAGGCCACTTGGATGGACTAACTGTGGACCTATTTGCCATGAGAGTCCTAGGATCCTCGGGAAAAGAATTTACTACATTGGAAAAAGGAGTCGAAATGGGATAAGCTTTGTCCATTATTATCAGAGAAAAATGGCTGATTTTGAGTACTACCCGATGTCTCTTACACAGCTCCTCCTTCCACCCAACACCCATCCTTTCATTCAACCCTTATATCTAGGTTCTAGTTTTGAGCCCTGGCTATACCGAAGAGAAAATAAAAATTAACAGCAGTAGCAGTCAAATCTCTATAAGAAATAGGAGGAAAGCATTAGAAAAACTGCCTAGCATAGCATTTAAGAGCAATGAGCTTTCAGTGTCAGAGAAGCTGTGCTTAAAGCCTAGCTCTGTTATTTGTTACCTGTGTGACTTTGGAAATGTTCCTTAAAGTCTCAGAGCCTCAGTTTCCTAATCTGCACTATGGCTGTTATTATAGTATACAACTCAGAAACATGGGGTGAGAATTTAAGTGAGCTTATCATACATAAAGGACTAGAAATAGCCACTAAAGGTAGCTGTCATAAGGATAGTCCTGTCCTCCCTTCAGCAAAGTATCTTGGAACATTTGGGGCTCAGGAATAGGAAAGAGAGAGGAGTTGAGAGCCTCCTAGCAGGCAACAACAGGAAGAGGAGACAGCCATGAAAATCTAAAGTGCCAGGGCCTGCGTGGGCTGACCAGAATCATGCTCTGGGACTGAGGGACCTTTACTGGGGGCCACATCTCCTGTAGAGGTGGAGCTTTGCTTATTCAGCAATTCTTCAAATAAACAGCTGTCTACCGTGTGCTGGGTGAAGTGCGCAGGCTGGGCAAGCAAGAGGGCAAACCGATGTGTTCGATGCCCTCTCAGATCTCACAGCCAGTCTATTGAGGACTCCTGGTAAGTTCACACAGGACCCTTCAGAAACCCACTGGTGATTTCTAGAAGTGTCACAGAGTCCAGAAGGAAGCTGAGGCTCTCACAACCTTGTGGGCAGAGGGTGAGTAAAAAAGAAACAGCCCAAATAGAGTTATGGTTACCCCTGTGCACCCACAGGCTGGGAAAACAGCAAGTGCGAAAAGGCTGTTGTCGAGGAAATCCCCCAGGCTTCTTCCCGTGTGCCCTATTTATAAAGTCCCACAGGACCACTCCCCTGTAAGAACACTCTGCCCCTTGCATTGAACATATATGTTCAACCCTTAAAACAACCTTATAAAGAAATATCCTTACCCTAGTTTTACATTTGAGTTAACGAGATTCTCAAAGAAGTGGACCCAAGGCTGGGACAGTGGTTGATCTGAGGTTTGGCTTTCTCCAAAACCCACACTGTCCAACACACCAGGGATCTCTCAGGAGTTTAAGACTAGAAAATCTACGCTAAAGCTTACTCTTAATAGCTTTCTTTCCTATTTTTGTTCTTTGTCTGTATTTTCTACTTCTAATTGATTAATCCGAATGTCCTTGTTTTATTGAAGTTCTCTCAAGTTTTTATGGGATAAATAAATTATTCAGTACATATAATATATATGCATATGTATTTGCCTGATTATTCGTGATTTCAATGAAAAACCCTTGACTAGTGTCAACCACACAGAGAACTGCAAGGGTTTCACTTCTCATTTTGCCAACTTTAAGCAAGAAGCAATGAGGGGTAGTGGAAAGTGAGGTGCCCCACATGGGTCAGAGGCCCAGGTTCAGACACTGCCACTCAATTTCTCCGTGGCGTACTGCCAGTAAATTTAGTTCATTGAACTTCAGGTTTCACATCAGTAAAATGGGGATAATAATTCTTGAGCTGCCTGCCTCACATGGTTAATGAGAGATTCAAATGTGGGTTTAATTATGGGCATGTGTTATAATTGTAGGGTATTACACAAATTTAAGGCATTATAATTAGTGTTAATTTATCTCCACTCCACCCTTTGTCTCTCCTTCATCCAGACAGTTCAAGCAGCTCCCAAGAGCTCATCCTAGGCCTGAACTGTTTCTCTCTTCTCCTTTTGTCCATATAATTTCTTTCCCTTCTTGTTCATGTCTTCAGCAATTTTCAGAATTCTCCATCTGAGAGAGGGGGCTGATAGGAAGTGGTAGCCTTGCATAAAGGAAACACTGCAGCTGAATTCTGATTTCCCTCATGGGAACTTTGTATATTTATTTGAACAAGAGCAGATATGCAGAACACACAGTCAGATATGAGCACAAGCACGCTCACCTCGAGCATGGACACACAAACACACCCTCGGGCATACTCAGAAACTAACGCAGACATTTGAATATAAGCAACCACGTACAAACAC
This sequence comes from Tolypeutes matacus, assembly GCA_026826555.1. Lineage (NCBI taxonomy): Eukaryota > Metazoa > Chordata > Mammalia > Cingulata > Chlamyphoridae > Tolypeutes > Tolypeutes matacus. Next base: position 4,653,767 of record JAKSZT010021121.1, on the reverse strand, counting down.
AAGATTAGAAAGCCTCTTTCAAACAGCCATGAGCATCCAACTCAAAATCATACACAGTCCATGCAACATAGCACACATATTCTCCCATGCAAAAATGCTCACACAGACACATACTCTCGCATGTCTACAAACCCTGACAGGAACACACAGAGGCATACATCGGCTTTCTCTAGTACACAGGACAAATAAACACACCGGGGCATGTTCAGCCACCCCTCATGTTCAAGCCAAAGTACATTTTAAAATGCTCAGTTGCAAACATACTTCTGAGTGTGTTTTTGACAACTGGATTTTCCACATGTCCTCACTGCCCTTTCTTTGAATTCACCAGTTCTGAGGGAAGCTGAGTGAATGTGCTTTTCTGAGCACACCCATCACTATGAGCCCAATTAACCCCAGCTACAGCATTTCCCCAATGACAACTACCTTGTGGTCAAGGAGGGATGCCGAGCCGGAAGCAACAAGGTGCACCCCCCACCTGAACCATTCCACAAGCAGCTCTCCTGGCAGCGGGAGATGGTGAAGAAGGAAGCTCAGTGCTGTGTGTCTCCCTGAAGGGATTCGACTTTCCATCAGTCACTCATCCTGAGAAGAAACCTTTGCTCAACTCTTCTCATATGGTCATTCAGCTACATTAGCCCTTATGATTCTGGGATCATCAAGAAAAGGTGACCTCCTAAAGTCATCTCATCTCTCCCTGTGCCTGGAGTCAGAACTGCTCATTATGAACCCAGGAACTTGGACTTCTCTCCCCCTATTTATAAAAGTGCCGCTTTCATCCAAATTATTTTAACACTGCCTCCAAGACATCCATACCTTAGGAGGTGAAAATTTTTGAATGACATTAAATGGCAAAAAGTGACAATGTATTTTGCATATTTGCTTGAAAAATAGTGGTTAAATATGGATATTTCCAGCATGTCTCTAGCAGCCTGATTTATGATGTGGGTTTATAGAGAAGACATAAAAAATGAAAACAATATTTGTAAAGACATAAATATATGAGGACTTATTATTTAGTAAATAGAACATGCTAAAAAACAACTGGGATATTTGAATGTTTGTGAATATGTATTTGTCAGGTTTCATGAGGAATTAGTTTGGCCTTACAGTGGAAGGGAGATCCTGAATCAAGGGATTCTGTATCAACAAATATAATATAAATTGCTTTCAACGGACAAGTGAAAAGTGAACAAACACCCAGTTCAGTTGCAACTACCAAATTTTAGGTGGCTAAAACTTATTATATGAAGTGGTTTTCATTCAAAACGCTCAGGAGAAAAACAATGTTCCTTTCTGCTCTCACTGGGACACACTGTCTTAGTTCTGATTTGATTTGATGGAGTAGGAGTTGAATTGGCTTTCCCTGCCCTGTACTCCTTGGCTGAGTTGGTGAAAACACCCTTCTGGAAGGTTCTGTATTTCAGCACAGTGTGTATTCCCTCTGCATTGTAAGTTCCATGGGTTTAGTAGTTCTGTGTATCTTGTGCACACCAAATCACCTGCCTTAGCCCGATGACTGGTATGTTGTAGTGTTTTAATAAATACTTGTTAACTGAATAAGTGTAGGGCCCCACTAGACAAGAAAGTACCCCCAGGAGTTTCTTCTCCTCAGGTGGAAGTTGTTGCTTCAGGTTGGCTGCTCTCTGCATCTGCAGTTCCTTCTGGATTCCATGCTTTGCCATCCAGCAGGGCTTTTCTAAGACGTCTCCAAAAGATGTGCCGCCCTAGGACACTATCCTCCCACTCTAGATAGGTGTTCCTGTTGAGAAGGCGATACAGCTCCACCTGCTGCCGGAGCAGGGACTTCTCCACCTTCTGCAGGACGATGAAGATGAGACCAGCGCGACTGCTCAGGAACTGCCAGGTCTGAGCAATCTCATACTCAAAGATACACCAGCGACTCTGGATGAAGTGCTGAGACACCACGACAATGACCTTCCGGCTTTTGTGGAATCCCTCCTGGATGATGTTGGCGGCAATGGCCACGCCAGGGATAAAGTCTCTGTAGTGAAGGCAGAGCCGAAAAGGGGGCACTCCCTCTTCCAGGTTCTTTACCAGCTCATTCCTCACCCAGTCCTCATCTTGGCTAGAGTAGATAACAAAAGCATCATAGGTGTTTTCTCCTCCACCATACTTTTTGCAGCCAGCAAGAAGCATCAGGTGGAAATAGAACTTATAGACCACAACTATTACCAGAGCTACCACGAGAATACTGAGAACTGATACACTAATGATGGTTTTGCTCATCTGACAGGTGGTGTTCCTAAAACTCAGCACAGGCATGCCCTTCATAAGTGAAGGCGTTGCACACACCATTTGTTCAGCTTGCACCAAGAACAGCTTCTGGTCCTTGACCCACTGCAGGAAACGTTGGTATTCACAAATACAAGCAAAGTCATTCTCGGTAAGATTTAAAAGGGCTGGACTACTTGGAAAATGCTGTAGTTCTTGGTTCTCAGAGGCCACTATATGGTTGAAACTGACATCCAAGACCTGGAGGGAGTAGAGATGTTTATAATGACGTGTATCCAATGTCAGGAGTTTGTTGTGACTCATATTTAGTACCTGAAGTTTAAGGAGTGAGTCAAATGCTCCCTGGGACACCTGTTCTAGTTGACACTCAGAGAGGTCAAGCAAGGTCAAGTTAGTCAGGGCTGTGAAGATAGCTGGAAGGACGTTGCCCTGGAAAGAATTGCCAGCCATTTTCAAGACCCAGAGGCTGATCAAACCATCAAACATGCCACGGAAGACAACTTGAGTGTGAGTATAAGAAATGTCAAGGTATAGGAGTTTATTAAGTAATAGGAATACTGGAAATTCACTGGCACTTTTCAGTGTGGAATGCCGGAAATCCAGATGCTCTAAATGTTCCAAACCTGGGAAGTTTGAATTCATGGTAATAATATCATTGTAGCTCAGGTCTAAATACTTCAGTCTGGTTGTTCCCAAATCATTATGAGAACAGCAGCCTTTGAAACTCAAGCCATTTCTACTGAGGTCTAGAAACTCAAGGCTTGGTAGCTCAAGTTCATCAAAAGTGTTACTAACTCTGTTAGCAGTGAAAATAACCCTTTTGAGAGATGAAAGTTCCAATGTGGGAAAATCATCAAATTTACATTTAACTAATTCTAAATGTTGCCATTTGAAATATTTAGGAATGCTTTCAAACCTGTATATATGCAGACTCACTAAAGAAATTGCAGAAGCATTTGCCAAGCAATTAAATAAGCCAGTAACATCCTTCAAGTTATCTTCCAAGTGCGCGATCCGCAATTCTTCAATGGTCAAATTACACAGTCCCTCCAGAGCAGATTTGTCAAACTCTTCCAAGTTTCTTTCATTTATAAATTCTCCCAGAACCAGCTGATGGATTTCTAAACCAGCCAGACCTTGAATACACATTTTCATTACATCCATACTATCAAAATTACTTCTTAAAGTCAGTTGATGGAGCCTAATTTCTTTGAAGGCACCTGGTTGTATAAATTCTATAGGATTCAGGGATAGGTCTAGAGACAGTTTGAGCAGGGGCATCTGACGCAGAATCTGCAAGTCTTCAATATGAATAGTTCGGATCTGGTTGTTAGAAAGGTCCAAGTGCTGCAGGTTGGTAAGGTTAGAAAAATATTCAGGAAACTTGAAGGAATGGATAACATTGTGAGCCACATTAAGCTCTTTTAAGGTTTTAAGATGACTGATGGGGAAGTCCTCTAGAGAGGCTATGTTTGTCTCCACAGCCACCAGCTTCTGTAAACTTGATAGTCCAGAAAAGGCTCCCAGGGCTAAACTCTTGACAGGGTTTCCTGTCAATATCAAGGTGGACAAGTGGTTTAGACCCTGATATGCATTATCTTCAATTATCTGAATTTCACACCTGCAGGGAAAAGAGATACAGATTATGTAACACTTCAACTGAATAAAAACCCCAAATGGAATAACACTTTAAGTTATCCAGCTCTTGTGACCTGTCCTATGACTGTGCATAGGCAAAGATATCAGGTAGGGCATATGATAGCATGAGCAAAGAAGAAGTCCCATAAATTCAGTATTTTCATGTTGGCCACAATGATAAGCTCTTTTAATCACACTAGGCACATGCTAAACAGAGACAACACATCCATCATAAGGAAATCAATTAAAGAGTAATAATTGGGGCACATAACAGTCTTGGATCAAGTTTACCAATTCCTGCTGCACGTAGTTGTGATTATATATCTGATTCATATGAGTAGTTGTTAGTTGTTAGGCATGATTAATGCCTGGCATATGTCTGTTTCAAATATATAAAATTATAAATAACTGTCACGGATACACTTAAGTTTATGAAAACTTCTAAATCTATGATAGCTATTGAAATGTGTTATGATCAGAGATAAATGTTAGCAACAGGTGATATGAGTGAGTTTTGTGAAAGAAAAGAAAAGTATGCTGTGAGAATTTATCTTGAGGTGGATCCAAGATAGTTTCTGTGGGAACACTTAAATTGAAATCTGAAAGATGAGTAGGAGTTAACAAGAAAAGGAGGTGAGGTAAACAGCAGATACCAAAGCCCCATAGTAGGAGGCAACGATGAGACATTGAGGAACCACAAGAAACAGCCAACATGGCTGGTGTATAGATGGGGAAGGGGAAGAATATGAGATGGGGTTTTTGAGAAAGGGAATTAAAAATAAAGTGGAGGCTTACAAACCAGAAAAAGCGTTTTTAATTTTATCCCAAGAGAAATGAGAAACCGTGCTATACAATGTTCATAGAGATGGCCTTAGAGACAGTATTCTCATGAGCCAATAAACAGCAAGAAACAGCAAATCAAAGATAAACTCTTGTTATTGGCAGAGGCATGCCATAATGGTTTGCAAAAGAGTCATTTCCTAATCCAACCTGAATTACATTCACAATGTGTCCAGCCTGCTTTCTCCCCTTCAGGCAAATCACAGGTAATAAAAGCATTTTGATCCAAGCTTTTTTTATGTGTTAATAATTAGAAAGCGGGCACAAGATGCAGTAGAAAGAACACTGGAAGAGGGGACAAGAGAGCTGGGTTCTTACTGCATAATCTTTGCAAACTTTCTTCTTCTCCACATCTCAGTTATCACATTTCTAAATGAGGCAGCTGAACTTGATTATTTCTCATGTTCCTTAGAGTCATATGATTTCATAGTCTTTAATTGTGTATATACATTGCTCTATGCATTAGACAAGACTAGAGGGGTAACCATTAGCTGCGTCTATCTCATCAGAGGGAGATCATCACTTTAGAGAGGTAGAGTATTAAAATGAAGAGACTATTTAACTTTGAGGCAGGACATGTGAACTTGAACTTCCGGTCTGATGCCAACAAGTTATATAAATGTATGTAAATCACCCAAACTCTCTAAGCCTCAGTTTCCTCATCTATGGAATGATAAATAGGCTTCTAGAGGGAAAATAGGCTGTCTAGTCTATCACAAAAAATTCTCAGAGGACTAGTTGAGTTAGAGTATCTGAAAATGTGAAGTGTTGTGGAAAGGCAAAGGATTACTGTTGTGCTACTGGCTGTCCTTGTTCTAATTCAGAATCTCATACTGGCTAACCAGAGGATGAGCTGATCTCTCTCCAAGCACACACTGAAGGACTCCAAGGGACGTTCCTCCAAGATTTTATGGTAGATTGATGATGAATTATAAGAGACATTGGTGAGAAACTACTCTTGTTTTAAAAATGGTGGGGGAGGAATGGTGGGGGAGGGGGACTTAGTGTGCCTACCTCCCTTCAGTTCTTTTTTTTTTTTTTTAAAGATTTATTTATTTGCTTTATCCATTTTAAACCCTCCCTTCCCCAGTTGCTGTTTTGTGTCCATTCACTGGGCAATTCCCTGTATCTGTTTACTGCCATCTCTTCTCATCTTCCTCCTCCAGTCTTCACCAAGATTCGATCCTGGAGACCTCCAATGTAGGAGAGAGGTGTTCTGCCACCTGCACCACCTCAGTTCCTGGCTTTCGGAGCATCTCGTCTTGTCTCTCCCCTGTTACATCATCATCTTGCTGCATGGCTCCCGGGGCCTGGTGGCTCACGGGCACACAGAGCCTGGCAGCCCATGAGCCTTCTATATATATATTTTTTATTTTACCAGGAGGTCCCGGGGATCGAACCCAGGTCCCTCCATATGGCAGACGGACACCCAACCATTTGAGCCACATCTGCCCCCCTCCCTTCAGTTCTTGACAAAATTCTTATTCATAAAATCAAAACTTAGAAGCTATGGAAATGCTCTGATAATATTTTATACTTATATGAAGTTTTAAATATATGCAGCATGTTTGAATTCATTATCACATTTAACCCTGTGGGGTAAGTATGAAAACTTACACAGAAAAGAGAACTGAGAATGAGAGAGGTGAAGTGACCTACCTCAGGTCACAAGGCCATAAAGTATTGGAGGAGGACCTGGTTCAGGTCTTCTGGCCCCAGGAGGGCTCTTTGCTCTGCACAACTGTCTTTACAGTGCCTCATTCTTCCTTTTAAGTCAAGAGAAAAAATTTATGCTTTTCTCAGAAGCATAAATTGAGATCTGTCAACATCCAAGTTAGAGCATAAAAGATCAGATGTTCTCTCTTCTACAGAAATGCCTGCTCTAAGGAGAATTTTCATACTATAGTCTTAGTTCGCATCAAACATGTCATAGTAAAGCCATATATGAAATGCCTCTGCATTTTCACAAGCCATTATAGAAAATATGATCCACTCTCTTGTTCATTTTCTAAAGTAAGGCCCCTGATAAGAAAGCCCTTTTTAGGATTCAGTTCCACCAAAAAATCATGATAATAACTTCACCTGTCCCAATGAAAAACATACTTTCCTTCATGAGAAAAGAAAATTTTAGTCACTGTTCCCTGCCCAGAGCAAATGATTTCCTTTGCTCTTGCCATCCTTCTCTTTGGGTTTCAATAATCCAAGTACTATTTGAATTCCACTCAGTTTATGAAATCTTTCTTAACTACCCAGCACAGAGAAGTCCCCTTCTCTGAACAAGATAATCTGTTGCCTCTTATCCATACCTAGTTTATCACCTACTGTCATATATTTCCACCCTTATCTCAGGTTCAAAATCCTAAAAAAATCAGAATCAGATAATTTTTTTGAATGTTTACTATGTGCCCAGCATCATCTCCAGGACTTCCACAAATTAATTCCTTAAAATTGATATGCCTTCCTTAATAGCATGAACTGTATGTTATATATCACTGTGCTCTTGCTTACTAGCAAAATATACAACACATAGCAAGTATTCAATAAATATCTGCTGGTGAAAGAGTTTAAGTTAATGACGTTTAAAAAAAAACCCAAAAGTAGAATTGTCCTTAGAAACCATCTCAGCAACTTCCCATTTCATAGATGGGGAAACTGAGATCAGAAGGGAGGTAGCTTGTCCAAGGTTACATTACGTGTAAGACCTCTGTTGAAATGAATAAGTGAGTCAAGATGAGTTTCCACCAACCAGATTTTCTGACCCAAGAATGAGGTGACAGAATAATGAATGTCTCACTTGTGCAATGTGTAAAAGCTCATTCATTACCTGGATAAATCCAGCAAATGCAGTTCTGGGAAATTGGAGAAACTGTGGTTGCCCAAATGCCTCAGGGGGTTAAAGCTCAGGTCCAGGTTCTTGGTTGATGATGGGATATTATTGGGTATTTTGTAGAGATTCAGCTCCATGCACTGATAAGTGATATTAGGAACCACCTGCAATGAATGGACACACATTAGATGCAGTTCTTACTGCTTGCACCTCAACCACTACCCTCCTCACTTCCATTCCCCTAGACCAGATTCTGGGGATTGACAGAGGATGGCATTCAAGTAGAAACACAGGGACCAGTCAACCTTCATTCATCCATCCATTCACTTATTCATTCATTTATTCACTCACTTCCTGGTTATTAAATGCCTTACCCAAGATTAGGAAGGAAAAGGCACCTACTATGTACTCAGTGTTCTAACCTCTACTGTAACAATAGCAACATTTAGTAAGTGGCAATGGAGTGGTGAAGGGTTGAAGTTCTTGTGTATGTAGGCTCTGGGTTTCATCCTAGGTCTCCCATGCGATTTGGGGAAAGTTTTTTAAAACCTCAGTGAACTTCACTTTATCTTATGTAAAATGCAGGCAATAAAAGTATTCAATTTTGTTCTATTTACTCCCCTCGTCCCGTTCAATTGTTGATAGCCTTGGGAAGACTGACAGTCAAGATGTCCAGCCTCCCCTAGCTATAGCCTAACCTTCTTTACCAATGGCATTCTCTCTTCCTTGGCACATTGACCTTTGAGCAAGAGCAATGCAGAAATGGGGGGAAATATTTGGAATGCATGGATTCCAGCAGTGGCACCTGGAAAATAAGGCTAAGTGCTTTGGGTACCCTGGTTCCTATTCTTGTTGCTATCATATTTTCCCAAACGCTTTTTAAGCCTCATGCTCCAGCTTCCCATCAATTTCTGAATTCCCTGATGTCTTCCAATAAAATCTCAAGCTAGCTAATTTTGATTTTCTATTGTTTAAAACTAATGGAATCTGTTAAAAAGGATTAAATAGAAAAGGCTTTGAGAGAGCTTATCGCAAAGCCTATTACAGTGCAAATGATCAATAAAGGTTAATATGTATTATTATTAGCTATTATTAATTCCCTACCATATGCTAGCATATTTATTATATATTATATATTTAATTTAATTTTCAAATAAACCTTGTAAACATCTTGAAAATGCAAGCTCAAAAAGATGAAGGAATATGCCTAATGTCATGCAGGTCATATGTGGCAGTTCTTCACTTCCTTCACACATCTGCTTAAATGTTACCCCTCATATGGGCCCCACAGACCGTGCGTGGCCATATTTCCTTCACAAGATGTATTGCCACCTGACATAATATTGTATATATAGCTCCATATTTGTTGTTCATCTTCCACACTAGATGATAAGCTTTGATGATCTTGCTCTCTGCTATAACGCCAGTCATGGTGTATGTCAAATAGTTAATGCTCAATAAATATTTGTCTAAAAAATGAATGAATAACTAAGTTAATGGAGGTCTAATTGTAGGCATTTTCTACTAGCTGCTGTAGAGCTCCTAGTCTAGAGTAAGAGTTAGGACAGGAGTATAACACTGTCTAACAGAGCCATAAAACAGGTTTAGAAAAATCTGTTTCTGGTTCAGAGAAAGTAGAGATCAGGTCTGGATGCAGGGATTCTAGGGAGAGAAGATTTCAAAGTGAGTCTTAAATGATGGGCAAGATTTGTATAGTGGAAAGGAGAAGAAGGACATTTCATAGAGAACAGTATGAGCAAGGGAGGGGAGAAAAACTAATTCAGATCAGCAGGTGAGTGGTGGGAATGGTGTAGCTTAAGTCAGAGGGGGAAGTCAGAGCCAGAGGAGAAGGGCCTCATACACAAACTTTGTCCTGTGGGCAACTCTTTCAATTATTTAGCAATTATCAATGGAGCATCTACTGTGTGGTAGGCACTGGAAATATTGTAATAACTAAAATCAACAATAACCATCCCCTCTTATAGGTTCTAATCCAAAGGGGAAGACAGACAATAAACACAAAGACAAGAATATATAATGGTGTGCTATGAGGAAAAATAAAGTAGAATAAAGGAACTAGAGGCAAATATGGGCTCTATTAAGTGGAGACATCAGGGAAGACTTCCCTGAGAAGGTGACATTTCAGCAGAGAGTTGAATGAAGTGAGGGATTAAGCCAGGAAAATATCTAGGTCTGCATCATCCAATGTGGTAACCGCAGCCACATTGTGCACCAGAAATAGGGGTAGTCAAAACATCTGAGGTATGTCATAATTGTAAAAGTGCACTATATCTCAAAGCCTTAGTAACAAAAAATTTAAAGTGTCTTATTAATATTTTACTATTTAGTACAGTACATGTTGAAATAATATTTGGAATTTATTGGCTTAAATAAAAATATCATTAAAATTAATGTCACCTGTTGTTTTTTTTTCTGTTTTTCTTTTAACTTTTTTTATTTGTCCACAAGAAAATTTAAAATCACATATGTGGCTCATATGATATTGCCACTGGATAGCACTGACTTAGGGGAAAATCATTCCAGTTAGAAAAAATAGCCAATGCAAATGCCCTGCAGTGGGAAACTTTTCCAACGGCAATGAAGAGTGAGCGAAAGTATTTAAGGAGAGGAGTAATTTGTAAGAGCCAATAACCTCAGAAATAAAACAAAAAAAAACAAACAAAAACATACGAGTGGATTGAAGGAAGGGGCCTGTGGAATCACAAGACCAGCCACTATCAAACAGTCAAGGCCAGAGAAACTGAGGGCCTGCACTAGAGTGGCAAAGAAGGGATGAGCAGGGACGGACAGACTTTGGCGACTGACAATACAGGACATGGGAAGAGGAAGGAGCCGCGAGTAGCTGTGCATTTTTCCCATGGTCACGCTGGCTTGGAGTTCTGCCTCCATTAACATAACAGTACAGAGGAGAGCAAGGAGTAGGGCTGTGGGTAGTGAATGGGGAAGGGGGCCTCTGAGATGATGCAGTAGTCCTTGTTACATATTACGTTTGCTATTTTCCCCCATGTCTTCAACTTCAGGACTCTAGATGCCTATACTTCTCTGAGCTTCTCAGTTGCCCGGCTGTTCAATTCGGCTACAGGCTTCCAATGCAACAGTGAAGTCCATGCAGGGGTAAAGCTAAAGGCCCATCACAAATGAGATCACCAACTAGGCAGTTGGTGTTCCACAAGGAATCATGTTTCGCCGTGGATTTGCTAACATTTTACACCTCTCTCTCTCTTTGTTTTTTTCTCTCTTTTACACACTCTTTCATTATTGTTCATCCTTTGGACAGAACTCTATGACTGGAAACAGAAATCTGAACTCTGACTTGAAATTTCGTTCTATTGAGAGACAAAAAGTCACCTTCTCCCTGCAGTCGAAAGATGCAGTGAGACCTAGAAACCATGAGCAGAAAGGAGTAACTCCAGCCGGCTTCTCACAGCTCCCTATTGAAGTAGGCGTTGTTGTTTTAGTGACTTGCTCAAGGTCCCACAACCAGGAAGGGGCTGGACACTGGCCTTAAGCAGGTCTGTCTGATCTGACCTACAGCCCCTGTTCACTCTCAAAGTCTTAAGAGAGACATGGTCCAATCCACTCCCTGTCAGCGCCCTGTAACAATTAATTGTTTGGCCCCTGTGCTTTCTCAGGTCTTTAAGGTAAATTGACTCCTTTATTCAGAAGAAACTAACCAGGGCACACAGTGGAAAGTTCTGGCAGGCAGCAGTTTTTCAGAAGCAAGGCAAAACCCACAGGAGATGTGTTTCGCAGTCACATACCTCCACGCAGGGATCCCAGCTCTCAGACCGCAGGCAGGAGAAGAAGGCCATGGCTGGTATCAGCGTCCCGGGCAGGCGACAGGGAGGCATCATCTTGCCATTTTCTGTGAGCAGTGGCAGCCCTGTGAAAGCATGACTCGCCGTAACTGCCAGACGCGGGGCAGTCTGAGGCACGGGTGTCTTCTCTCTATGCCCCACAGCAATTACTGTATTCAAAACAGTGCGGAGCAAGGGTCAAGAGGAAGTGAGAGTAGCAGCTTTAGCATTCTGGACTTTTGTTTCTCTAATATTTATCTCCCCTGTCACAGGAGGGGAAGTTAGAAGACAAAGAAAAAAAAGTATGCAGACCAGTGGCTGGAGTTATAACAAGAGGAAGCTGGCTTTGATCCCAGGAAGTCATCTGACCTCTTGGCTTCATGCACTTAGGAATAATACTCAGACTCTGGTCAAACAGTCTGCGTAACTATCTAGGACAGTGGTTTTCATATTTTGTTCTAGTTCTAGAAACTTACTGTCCAATGAAATATTGTGCAGAAGCTCACCTTTATGAAACTGATAAAAAAAAAACACACACACAAAGCTCTAGTGAAACAGAAACACAGCTTGAAAACTATAAGAACATTGGAAAAATACTAGAAAAATGAATGCTAGGGAAAGAAGTATAAAATATCGGAGAAAGCTTGGGTTCAGAACAGGTTCACCGAACTTTGAACCCAAGCTGGGTGACTTTATGACTATGTGGTCTCTTTAACTACTGAGCCTTAATTTCTTCTCTTTAAAATGAGAATAATGGTGTCTAATAATAACAGAAGCTCACATTCATGAAATCAATAAAAATAAAGCCATGTGACAGTAATCAGGTTATGGAAACTAGCAAGTCTTTTGTTTTCTGGTCTCTAGAAGGGAGTAATAGCACTTGCCTTGCATGATTGAATTTGGTTATCTTACATAAAATTCCTATCAGCTATTTTGATTATTGAAATATGTATAAAATGGGTATACTAATAATATATACCTCATAGGATTACCACAGAATTCAATGAGCTTAAACTCTTAGAACAGTGCCTAAGATGTAACAAGTGCCATGTAACCACAAAGGAAGAACATAGTTTAAAATGTGTCCTAGATATTTCTGCTGAGATGTCCTTCAGGCACCTCAAATCCATCATGTCTAAAACGAAGCTGCAAGAAAGGATGAAGGATGTCATAGTGGACTGAACACAATTTTTAAACTCCTTCAACACACCTGTAAAATTCAGTTAAAAAGAGTCCCCCATCAAAACTTTGCTTTGAGGCTAAATTGAGACTTCTTATGTAAACTTCTTAGTGCAGTTCCTGACACATAGTAGATTCTCAATAAAGTTCAGTTCCCTAGAAAGCTAATGCCATTTCATTTCCACATAGTAATCCAATATGGATACCTCTTTGTTGTTTTTTTTCTCCTCTGGATTCATCATTTCTTACCCAAACTTTCCACCAAGTTCTAGAGATTTTAGCTATAAATATTTCAAAAATTTTAGTCTTCATTTCTATTACCATCGCCAATGAATGTATTTCATGGACTGGACTGGTGTGATATGCTCTTAACTGATATCTCAAGGTCTAAACTCTTATCTCCTAATGACTCATCTCTTCCAGTCCATCCTTAATCCTGCCATCAAAGAGATAGATCTATATTTCCAAAATGCAAATGTAATTATTTAATGCCCTATTAATAATATTCTGAGGCTGAGTATTGCCTAGGCCTCAAGGTGCCTGGCCTCTCCCATACACATAGTCCACCTTCTAAGGAGAAACTAGCATGTGTGCTACTTAAGGCCAGATATAACTAGACCTCACTACTCAGATGGAAGTAGAACTTAAGTGAATAGAATAATATAAGCACAAATGGGGCAAATGCTCTTTCTTCCCACCAGTGAAGGAGAAACTTCTTGACTGTCAAGGTGAGGTCTAAGAGAAGGAGTCCACAAAGATCCCCAGATATTCCCAGAACTGTGTTTCATGAGATGTTAAAACATGTGATTTCTAGAAGTCTTCCTGGGAAATTTTCCTGTTTTTGCCTGGAGAATTCCTTATAGTGCTTTGCAAAGATTTTTCTTTTTCATGGGAAATGAATGGGATTGACACACTGTCATTTATTGGTCTTAATCAAAGACATCAAAATTCCGAATGCCTCTTCCAGAACACAGGTTATATATCAAATACAAAGGAGGACCTTTAAGCCCCTTAGTTATCAAATCTTATTTGCTTATATTTTGTGACCTCCTGATGTAGTATTACCAGAGGGTGATGGTAAGTTACTATTATGGGTCTCTAATCTCCACTGCAAAAGAGCCATCATCACACCCTCATCGCCACAGCAGAGACTCAATCAGAATGCATGGGTTTTCCACCCCTTCCTGATGAACAAGGTCAACTCAGTGACCATAATCATTTGATCAACTGAGGAATTGCATCTTCACCAGAGACCTGGAAGTGTTTGATATTATTTGGCAGGCACTGCATTCAGTAAGAAATAAAGGAAGAATATAACTGTTTGACCTTTGTTAGGATAAGCTAATATCTGTATCAACCTCCAAATTTCAGAGACTTAAGACAATACAAGTTTATATCTTGCTCATGAATGTTCAATAAGGATGTTCCTGATTGGGGGTACTTCAAGGATGACCCATGCATTCAGGCTCTTTCTATTTCATTATGCTGCCGTATTCAGCATATTGCCTCTAAGTTTGCTGGGGCGACACTCAAGTACTTAACTAACTCTGCTCGGAAATGACACTCATCATCTCTGCTCTCCTTCCATTGGCCAAAACTAGTCCCAAGACCACACCTAGTTGCCAGGGCTCTCTATTGCTTAACTTCAAGTCTCTTGTCCCCATCCAAAACTCACACGTGCACACACACATACAAACACACACACACACACTTTCACAGTCACTGGTTATGGCTGCTTGGCAGCACCAATTCTATACTATGGAAAGCAAACAAAACACTTTGGTGATCAGTGTCATAACCTTGGAATCTGGTAATTTCCATTCATAGTGATTAAAATAAAATAATGATAATGAACAATCACAGTATAGCCTGGCTCAGAGAAGAAAGGCCCTCTTAGTTTTGTCTAGCAAAGAACCTAACCCAATTCCATCCAGTGACTCTCAGTTCCAAATTGTTTCACACGTCAACACCTCCAAATTGGAATGTGTCTCTTAAATGACAATATACTACAATTATAATTAATAGGTTTTTCTTTTCTTTCTGGATGGCTAACAAAAATAATGATATCTCTTATTATCAATGGTATCTTAGATTCATGAAGTACGGTTTATCATTAAGAGATAAAAGAAAAAGCTTAAGTAAATAAAGGAAGCATTGGGTTACACAGAGAAAAAGAGATTATTTCCTAAGGAATCCTTAGAACTTTTACTAGACTAGGGCATATTTTGCATCTACAAGAGAGAATAAAGTGTTGAATGTTTTCCAACTTTTTTGACCCACAGAACTCTCTTTTATCCTTGGACACCCATTAACAGTTCTGTATCCATTAGCGTGTTGTTAGCCAATGCCCCTTTTATGTATGGTACAGAAAATGCTGCTCTTAAGCAGACGCAAATACCCCTCCTGGATCCAGGTGATCTGGTTCCTGCCCCTTCAACTGGATCCTGACATTAAGTACTGACTTGTATGTCTTAATAGTGTCTTCCCAAATACCTCAGGTAGGAGAGGTGTGTGAGTTCACCCTCAGGGTCTTGGGGCAAAGAGCCCAAAGTAGTGCCTTCTCCCTCCACAGACTGAAAATGCCTATTACTTTTCTCATGTTGTTTTTCAAATTAATTTTAATTTTCATCTCAGTTATGTCTGTCTCTAACAGTAAGACATAAATTCCAAGAGGAAAGAGGCCTTGTCCAATGCTCACATCTATTGAGTTCATACCTGGATACTCAGCACATAGTTGATGGATAAAGCAATCAATAATATATCTGAATTTGTTTGTAATATATAGTTAGTACTTTAAAGTTTTCACCAACTTTCCATATTAAGTATTTGACTCTTTTATAAGATGTGCAGTGATTATCCTGGAGCTTCTCTTACACTTTTATACTTATTTATGTCCCCTAGTGGTACACATGCCCCAATTTAAACAACATGGAGAAACACCACATAGCACGTGGATTAGGAAGAAAGTTTTTGTAGTTAACACTCCTCCTTTCCTGGGGTAGAAAAATCCTCATTGCCTCTTTTACTCATGAACTTGAGACAAATTCAGGTTCATTATCTCCAAGAGGCTCTTTTCTTTTTCTTCTCTCTCTCTTTTCCTCTAAATCTCCAGTAAATTCCTTTTTGTACATTCAAACTCCAGAGAAGTATGGTGTAATATAGAAAGAACTATATTTTAAAATATTTAATTATCTTATTTAATTACTGTCATAATCATTTCTTGGTTGTGTGCCTTTTAATTTATTATTACTATGTGAACATTTTCCCATATATTATTAACATTATTGACATATGCCAGTCACTATTATAGTTACTGAGGATACAGTAGCAAAGAAAGCAGACACTCTTTATCACATGGAGCTTGTGTTCTAATAATGAGCGAGCCAATAACAGCTAAACATAAGTAAAAAGCATAGCATGTTAGGAGGTGTTAAAGTCCATGGGTGAAAAACTGAAAGAGAATAATAGAAATAAAGAATGGGAGGTGGTATTGAAGCTTTTATAGAACAGTACATGTGGGCCTTACTGAGGAAGTGACGTTCTGAGCAAATTCTTGAAGGAGTTGCTGGCCGTGCAGATATTTGGGGGGAAAACATTCCAATTAGAACAGTAGTCCTTAAGTGGGTGTGATTTTGCTCTTAGGGGACATTGGCAATGCGTGGAGACATTTTTGGTTATCACTACTAGAAGGAGGTATTCTGGCATCTAGTGAGTAGAAGACAGGGATGCTGCTAAACATCCTGCAATGCACAGGACAGTCCTCCATAACAAAGAATTATCTTGTCCAAAGTGTCAATAGTGCCAAAACTGAGGAAGCCAGAATTTAGAGGGGTAAGTCAGGGCAAAGTTTCAGAGACAGGAAAATGCTAGAACCAACAAAGAATCCAGTGTCAGAGAGCCACAGGTGGCAAGCTTGCCCTTGTCAACAATGGAAGGACGTTGAATCTAATTGATACCTGTCCCAGACTCCTTGGGCAAACATTGTCACTCCTTCTTTTGTGGTCCCACAGCATTCATCTGTCATTCTCAAAGAAATCGCTAGGCTTCCAGATCCTTCATGACAGCAATCAAATCGAGAGCATCTCTGTACACCCTGTGGCTATCTTGATGACTGATGCCCAGTTAGGAGCTCAATCCATGTTTGTTGCATCCATGATTGTGATAATGATTTTGAATAATATTAATAATTATTTGAGTCTCATTTCATATACAAGATGATAAGATCTTAGAGGGGGCATACATACATAATTGTAGCCCAATGTCTAGTCATATCAGGAACGTAATAAATGTTCAATAAACATTGAATGAATGAATGAGTAGATTATATATACATATATATATATATTTGGCTTTCCCTTGATTGCTGGTCAGCATATTATTTCTCCTCTTAATATCTTCCCCTGAGAAAGAGGAAGGAGAAATTTTAAAGGAATAGCTGATCCTTTTTCTAGAAGACAACCTATGACAAAATACTTCTGAGCTGGCCTATGATGCAATCTTATACTTGAAGGTCACATTATCACACAGCACTGCGGACAACACAAGCTTGAGTAACCAGGGCTCTGCGACAGATATCACTGGAAGGGTTTGGGGGTAGGGACATGCGTAACTAAACGATATCCATTAACTCGCCAGTCAATCCACAGTGGCTTTCATTTTCATCTATCTGTACATGAGAGAAATCTAGGAGTCTGGAGGTGATCAGAATAGAGAAATGATAGATGCATATGCGAGTTGGGCAAATACATATGGAGTTCTGAAAAGTATCCAATGAGTGTTTATTTGAGGTTCAAGAGATATAATTTAATCCAAAGGATGGTGTGGGATTCAGAATGACATCCTTCGTGAAATTAACTTATGTCATGGGCCCTCCATGGGTCCCCAGCTTCACCCACAGACTTTTTTGAGAGCCCTACCTATAAGCCATGCTTTCTGCTATAGATCACAGCCCCCAAACCTGCTCCTCTCATGCTCTCTCCCACATACCCTTGGTCCTTAAAACATGGATTCAGGAAGAGTTGCTAGTAATTCTATGCTGTTTTTGCTATTGATGATTCTGAGTAGAAGAAAGAGGGGGTGCAAACAGGCCCTCACTGTGGAATGACCAACAAATGAGGAAAAAAAAAACTAAAATAAAAATAAATTAAAAGGTTCTATATCCTACATGGTGAAGGTGAAACTCTTTTCATCCAATTATTTTGTATTTTATGCTTATATAATGACATGTGCCTTTTCTGCTTTAAGTAGAAATAGGCAAAACAAAGCCCCTTTCTAGTGCACTGGTCTTGGAAGGTTGTAGTTTCAAAGAGTAGGAAGATGAAGAAAGAAAGAGAAAGAGAGAGAGCAATATCAGTTTAGATGTGACATTGTGGAAAGAGATTAGAGCTTGCACTAAGACAGCAGGTTTCTCACTTGACTCTGCCTTCTGGAGTCACCTCTGAGTCCCATAGAGTTCAGCACAGGGAAAGGCTCAAAGTAAATGTTCATAGAATATTTCCTGAATGTCTGAATGAAGGAATATCTTGGTGACTTGCAAAATGCATAAACCTAGAATTACTGAACATCTTCACTTCTGATACTTGTTCCATCACTTCTACCTATGTTACTTCAAGTAGGTCATTTAACCTCCCTAAGTTTTAATCCCTCTTTACAATGCTTGTAGTGAGGAGAGCATGAGATGTTGTAGGTTAAGTCCACGACAACTGCAAGGTTTATATTTGTGGTCTTGTTAAGACTTGATGGGGATTTCTCATTGCTAATGGAAAATTAACATGCAGTGCACCTTTATGCTCACAGATAGTTAATTCTGGATTGATTTTTTACTATCTTATATCTTTTAGTTAGTTGAAGACTCACATGACTTAAGAAGATGCAAAGACCAATGGCTGATGGAGCTATTGTTATTTTGGACTTCAATGGGTTTCCTTGACTAAATGTGCAGAGTCAGGTTACCCTGAGCCACTGAAATGGAGTGCGGAAAGGTGGTAGTGACCTATGGTGTTTGAAAACAAAAACCTTTCCTACAAGGTTCCAGGCTCATCTCAAAGCTTATCTCCTCCATGGAGACTTCTCTGGTTTCTAATTCAGTGACAGTTACTCACAATCCCACTCACACATACCAGGTCAAAGTGAGCTCCTTTTCTCTGGATTTCTTTGGAAACATTGTCGTGTTCCTTATTCATATTTATCTGCATTTAAAAGCATTTTATCACAGCCTATATCCTCCCAACCAAGAGGGGAACCTTGCCTTGCATTTCTGTACACCTAGCCGAGCAGCTTGCCCTATTGATGGATGGATGGAAGGAAGGATGGAAGGAAGGGAGGGAGGGAGGGAGGGAGGGAGGGAAGGAGGGAAGGAAGGAGGGAGGGAGGAAGAAAGATTAATAGACTTGAGAGTAGAGCGAATTTTTAAAAGTATGGATTGGAAAACTGTTCATAACATAACACTTCATACAAAATAAAATGATTTGACCTTACAAAAAAGCACTATGTGAAGCTCAAAATTGATGCAGCTAAAAGGAAAAAATCTTCATTCTCTAAGAACTTAAGAGGACACTCTCTCAATTTGCTTGTTCTAAGAAGCTCTGGGGCATTCCAGGCACGCTCCACAATGAAGTCCATGGGCACAGCTGCCTTGGAGCCTCTGAACAGTCATTTGCTTCACTTCCACCAAATACAAGTCTTTTCTCCTGCCTCTGTTGCAACTCAGCTGCAGAGCACATGCTTGGGGATTGGCGGTTCAAAAAGATATCCTCTACCTTCGAACATATTTTCCATGGAGGTCCCCTATTCCCATCTAAATCTTTCACCTTTAAATGTGCTGAAAAGTGAGTTTGAAATTAGGCTCAAATTAGAGACATATGGCAAAGCTGGAGGGCAGCATATGGCTGCAGACTGTTCTTTGCTGCTGTGTAGCAGCTTTAGGCCCAACTTCCCTCTCTTTTCACCCAGAAGGCAGTGGTAGGGTGAGAATGCTGTATTTTGAATTGCCCTCTCCTTCACATGGGAAATGAGACTCTTAACAGAGTGTCCATGTTAAAGCTCATTTTCGTTTTCTTGGTCATCATGGGGATAGGGTGCAGAAGAGTATCTACACTCTTACTTGTGACTGTTAGGGCTAGGGATTCAGTCTTTGAACATGAAGTGTGGTCAGTCCCATAGAAATATGAATTTAGGTCAACTTGACTAGGTCTCAACTTCAGATTTAGGTCATGCCCAGGTAAAATGTGGGTGGGGAGAAATCAGCTCCATGCAAACAGGGAGCATCCTCTTAAACAGTCAATACAATGAGATGACAAGTGGAAAGAAGAATTCTGTGGTCAAAGATGAAAGCTAATTTTTGTAACAAGCTGAAAGGCCTAGAGAGAAGGGATTTCAAAGACAGAGTGGGAATCAACAACAAAGAATCAAGAGAAGAAATAAGACATTCACAAGAAAGTAGACCATTTAGGATCTATCTCTGAAAATTCTAGGTCAAAATATGCCCTCCCAATCTCACCCACTACAAATACTGTCATCACTATCAGGACAAAGACTATCATAATTGAGTCAAATTCCAGCAAGCCTGACTGGCCAACTAGTGGTGGTTTGTTCTTGCTCTCCCACTTGTCTCTCGTATAGAGTCAAATTCCCAAGGAGGCAAGTACTTGCTTCCATGAAACTAAAGAAATCATATTGATTTCTTTGTGAAAACTAAAACTTGGCTTTGCAAATGCACTTTTCAAACAACTATAATGTAAACTATAGACCTTGGTTAGTAGCAATGCTTCAATATTTATCCATCAATTGTAACAAACATACCACACTATTGTAAGATGTTATTAACAGGGGAAGATGTGGGAAGGGGAGAGAGTTGGGTATATGAGAATCCCTTATACTTTGTATGTAACTTTTCTGTAATCTAAAACCTATTTAAAAATAAGTTTATTATATTAAAAAAGAATAAATTAGTAATTTGAAACAAACACAAAGAGAACAACTAATATCTGGCAAAACCTGGATTCAAACCCAAGTATTTTTTATTCCAATTATACCATTACATTATACTGACACATAATTCATATACCATACAATTCATCCAATTAAAGTGTACCATTCAATGTTTTTGGTATACTCACTTGGGTGCAACCATCACCACGGTAAATTTTAGAAAAGTTTCATCACTTCAAAAAGAAACCCTGTGACCTTTAGCTAACATCTCCATATCACTTCACCCCCCTAACCCTAAGCAACCACTAGTCTACTTTCTTTCTCTACAGATCTACCTATTGTGGACATTTTATATACGTGAAATCATGTAACATGTAGACCCTTGCCACTGGCTTTTTTGACTTAACATTTTCAAGGTTTATCCAGGCTGTAGTGTTTACCAGTACTTTATTTCTTTGAATCATTGAAAAACATTTCATTATATGGGTATACTACATTTTGTACACTTTTTTATATGGACATAATATTTTCATATTTTTTGGATATATACCAAAGAGTGGAATTGTTGGGACATATGGTAATTCCTAGTTTAAAAGGGAACTGACATACTGTTTTCAAAAGTGGCGGTTTTAGTTACGGTTCTCCAGGAAAACAGAACTGAATGGATATATATATATCATAAATATTATGAGATTTATTATAGAAATTGGCTCAAGAGACTGTGGGGATTGGGGATTGGTAAGTCCAAATTCCATAGGCCAGCCCGCAAGTTGGGAACTTTGATGAAAGTTTTCAGTGAATTCCCTAGGAGAAGCTGGCTGGCTGAAGTAGAGATGGAAATTCTTCCTTCTAAGGCCTCATCAGAAGAACCTTTAGCATCCATATTTTTCCCAACAGTTTCTTCAAAGCAATCTCAACTTTTTCTATCAAGCACCTCACAATTCTTCATATTATTCATATTATTTCTATCATTTTAAATATATTGAGGCTTGTTTTATGGCCTATGATATGGTCTATCCTGGAGATATGCACAGAAACTGGAATAATGATACGCTCATAGTTAGCCTTCAATTCATCAAGTGAATGAGTAATGTTGAATGAATGAATTGAATGAGTGAATGGCAGAAACATGAAATGTCCAGATTTCTCAATTAGAAAACTAAGATCAACTCAGTAGCCTTGGAGGCGGGTAGAGTAATGAGAAAAATGAAGTCAGGATTCTATTCTTCATGGTTCTGCCACAAAAAATTGCTCTGTGATCTTGAGCAAAGCACCTACATCTTTACTTAATTACTTCATCTGTAAAGGACGTAATCTACTAACTTCTTTTCCTATTCAGAGACTCTGGCATGTTATCCAAAGCGGCCTGTGAAGAAACCAAATTGAAAGGGTAACAAATTCCGAGGGAATTTAAAAATAAAGCACCATTTATTATTATTATTATTATTTTATACATATATAGAGAGACAGAGAGAGAACAAGAGACAGACAGAAAGACAGAGAGAGAGAAAGAAGGTAACCGAAGCTAAAAGACAGTACACACTCCACTTCTCTACTTTCAGGTTTCCAAAAAGATCCTTTCTTTCCCATTCCTCAATTACACATCCAACTTGAACAAAGAATCTATAACTTAGAAATGTTTATTTTTAACAACGAGGGAACACTGGACATAACACATCACAGCTTGGAAAATCTTATCTCTCCAGAGTTTTCAGCCCAGATAATTGGATCAGCCTCATCTCACAAATGTTGCTAGCTTCAAAGTCTATGGAGAAATCTGGTTTAAATTGCCACTCAGAGCTGTGAGAGACCTTAACATCTCAATTAGTCAACATAATAACAAAGAGAGAAGAGAATGAAAAGTGAACTGGATCATCCTAGGAAGAGGGAAATTCACTGCCTTCACTGTACAATATAGTCTATTTAAGCAGAGGCTATCGGAAAGTTAGCAAATGCAAATACAAAATATAAAAGACAATAACAGGAGGCGGATGTGGCTCAAATGGTTGGGTGTCTGTCTCCCATATAGAGGGACCTGGGTTCAATCCCCGCGACCTCCCGGTAAAAATTAAAAAAATAAAATAACAGATAATTCAATAAAATCTCCCCTTTTGACTGAAATTTCAGTATATAACTAGGGAAACCGAGGCATGCTGGCCTTCTCCCAGACAGCAGAATGCTTCACTCCTGGATTTACGTTAAAGAATTCTCAAATTAGGCCAGATTTCTAAGCAAAAATTTCCCAGCAGCCATCTCTCTTTCAAATATAGTTGAGACACCAGAATTCCACTGGCATCAAGAAGAAAAGAAACCTCCAAAGGATGTGCCAGTGATATGGATTCATCCAGTCACACAGAAGACCTGCAGAAACCATTTTCATCTAGAGTTTCTTCTCTGCCTAGAAATCATATGACATTACCTAAAGAGGAAGAACATACTTCTGAAGAAAGAACGTTTAATGTTGTCCTGAAAACAATTCGTCCCTAAAGCAGTGAGAAGACTTCCTTAACCCTTGGACAAGTGGTTATAGTCAAATGTGGGAATAATTGGTGGGAAGGACTAGAGAACAATTCAGTAGTAAATTATAGTCCACTTGAGTGATGACATCACAGTAGAATAGAAATGGAGCATGTTTTGGAGACAGTCTTGTTTGAGTTTGAATTTCAGCTTCACAATTTGCCAGTTGTAGAACTTTGGGCCACTTCTATGAGTTCAGTTTCCCCATGTACAAAATGGAGATAAAAGTATTTTCCTTCGGAGGTTGAGAGGATGACATGAAAAAATGTTATATAAAGCATCTAGTATAGTACCTAGCACATTATAAAATGTGCTAGAAATGCAAAATGCCATCTTATTCATTTTTTCCCCCTTCAGATTGCAATTTAGAGTGGTTCTTGACCCTAATTTTCTTATATGGGTATTATGGGTGGGGCTAGCACAAAGAGTACTGGTGACCCATAATTGAGACTATCTGTTCCACCCCACTGCATACTGTTTATTATTCCCTTTAACTTGGTTGCATACTTGGCCAGTGGCACTGAAATTAAAAGAAAGGGTACTAGATCTGGTGCCAGAAGACTTGAATGGTTCCCTAATTAATTTGTTATATTGTGTTGAGCAAATCACTAGACCTTTCAGGGACTTAATTTCCCCCTAAATAGAGGGGCAAAATCCAAACTCTTCCCTCCTCTATATGGTTTTGTAAATGTCTCCTCTAGCTTGGATCTGATCCCCAAATTAACCACCTAACTTACCCCCAATTCCCAACGCTACCCTTAAGTCCATGTAGCATTTTACAAGTTGGAAAGTACTTTTACCTTCATTGATTCATAATAAACCCCACCAACCAATTCTCCTGTCCAGTACTATGATATGAGTGAGCATTAAACTTCTACATGAACATTTATACATTTCTGAGTCTTTTTCAAAGCTATTGGCCTACCCTACATAATACAGTGGCCTTAGAGAAAGGTCAGTTGCCCTTTTCTTATCCACTACTGGTTTATTAATCAAAGTAGTAAATGACTAACTGCTTTACACCCCTCTATGGATGCATGGAGAAACTAAGACAATGAAGCACAAAAAGGACTCAGAGAATGGTGAAAGACATTGTCCTGGGACACTGGCTCAGAAATAAGAGCCCATAGTATAAGTCACCGACTTTCAAGCTTTACTCAAATGGTACCCCACTCCTAAGTGTTTCCTCTGCAAAAGTGAAATATGAAAGAGCTGGATTAAACCAAAAAGGGATACCCACCAACCTGCACTGATTTTTTTAAAATCAGGTGAGTACTTACTATGTCAAAGGTCAACATAAGTGAAGCCCGTAAGTGTCTCATGACAGAGATGAAGGACCAAATTCAAAGCAATGAATTCTGGAGTAGTACATTTACGCATGGAAGGAAGAAACATGTATTTGAAAATAAAAGTGCTGATGTTCAATATGTGTTCAACTTCAATGATAGAAATAAAGCTACTTGCCCCATCACTCCAAACCCCACTCAAAATACATTTCTCTTCTTTAAAATGGATTCAGTATAGGCTTTTTGTCTGATATCCTGAGAGCTATTTCCTATTTGTACAGACTTTCTTAAGTTTGTCTCTGCCACTGGTTGAAAAAATCATGTCATCTCTTCTGAAGTAGTAAAGTCAGCTATGCATAGAATAGAGGCCCTTAATTCTTAGTTCTAGCCCAGTGTCTACCACTAACTTACTGCTTGACTCATCCATGGGTTAAGAGATTGGACTTCAGTTTTCTCAACCTTAAATGGTCTTTGAGTCTCTTTTCCTATTTTGTTCTATGATTCTCTATTATAATGATTGCTATCTTGCAGTAGTATTAAATGCTTATATCTTAACTTTTCACATGTGAGACTTTGTATCTCTGCTTTGCCACATACTAGCTGAGTGCCCTGTGTCAAGTTAATAAACCTCTCTGTGCCTAATAGTCCTCCATAAAACGGGGAGAATAAGAGTAGCTACATCACAGAGCAGTTGAAAGAATTAAATGCAATAAACCTGGAATTGTTATTGGAATTGTTCTAAACACATAGTAAGGTCATTAAATGTAGACTACGGTTATTATTTCTCAAAGTAAAGTGAAAGATCTTTGATAGATTGGGTCATCAAGTCTTTTATCACCCATAGTGTAACCCACAAGTCCCATAGCAGATAGTACAGGGGTGGGCATGGAAGAGCTGCAACACAAAATCAATCTTAATGGATAAATTGGTTGTAGATGTTTCTTGGAAGCTAGGGATATTAGAGATATTTCCAGTGTTCAAAAGTAGAAGTCTTCAGTAGTGGTGAAAAGAGAAATAACCCCATGGAATAACAAACAAATTACATAATTATGTGTGTACGCGTGTGTGTGTTTTACTAGCATTTTCTCCAGGCAATGTCTAGCTAACAAAAAGACAGCACATCTTCATAAAGGTTTATACCTCTGATTTCCTAAGCATTCAGTGCTGAAAAGGCCCATAGAGTTCATGAAGTGCAATGGAGAATGGAGGCCTAGAGCCACCTCATAAAACTCTAGTAAGGAGTACTGTGAACTGGTTCACACCAAGGAACAGCCTGAGTTGCTTAGACCTTTTCATTCTACATGTTCTTCAGCTCAAATGTCACCCCCAAAAGATTTTTTCTGAACAACTAGAAAAAGTATCTGAACTGCTGTTCTGAGTTCTAGAGGAATACTTTCTGGTTCTCATAAATTTTACATATGCACATAATTATTTGATGTTATTTATGCATATGTCTTATGTTGAGGAAGCATAATATAGTAGAAAGAGTATAGGCTTTGGAATCAGATCTAGGTAGGTTTTTTTTTTAAGTTTTATTTTATTTCATCCATTTATTTTATTTTTATTATGATAACCATATATATTAATATAAAATTTCCTATTTTAACCACATTCAGTATAGAATTCAGTGGTTTTAACTGCACTCACAATGTTGTGCTATCATCACCTACATCTATTACCAAAACTTTTGCAACACCTGGACAGAAATTCTGTATCTATTAAGCAACAACTCTCCATTTCCTCATCTTCCTCTATTACTAGTAACCTGTAATCTACTTTATGTCTCCAAGAATTTACTTATTCTAGCTATTTGATATAAGTAGAATCATAAAGTATTTGTCCTTTTGTAAATGGCTTATTTCACTCAATATTATGTCTTCAAGGTTTATCCATGTTGTAGCATGTATCAGAACTTCATTCCTTTTAAGAGCTGAATAATATTCCATTACATATATATATATATACAACATGTTGTTTATCTATTTATCTGTTCATAGACAATTAGGGAATTTTCCACATTTTGGCTATTGTGACTAATTCTGCTATGAATATTGTTGTACAGATATCTGTTTGAGCCCCAGCTGTCACTATTGTGGCTATATACCTTGAAGTGAAACTTCCAGGTCAAATGGTAATTATATGTTTGACATTGAGACTACCAAACTGTTTTCCACAATGGCTGCATCATTTTACATCACCACCAACAGTGTACAAAGGTTCCTATTTCTCTGTATTCTTGCCAAATAATGCTATTTTTTTTTAAAGTAATAGTCATCTTAGTGTGAAGTAGTATCTCATTGTGGTTTTGATAGGAATTTCCCTAATTACTAATGATTTTGAGCATCTTTTCATGTGAATATTGACTATTTGTGTAGCATCTTTGCAGAAATATCTGTTCAAGTCCTTTGTCCATTTTTAAATTGTTGAACTGTAAGAATTCTTTATATATTCTGGATTTAAAGCCCTTATCAGATATATGGTTTCCAAATATTTCTTCTATTATGTAGGGTTTTTTTTTTTCATTTTCTTGATAGTGTCCTTTGATGCAAAAAGATTTTAATCTTGATAAAGTCTAATTTATCTGCTCGTGCTTGTGCTGTTGAAAATAAAAATCTGTTTCTTCTAAGGCTTTTATAGTTCTAACTCTTATATTTAGATCAATTTAGAGTTAATTTTTGTATATGGTATGAGGTAGGGGTCCATCTTCATTCTTTGCGTGTGGTATCCAGTATTCTCTGCACCATTTGCTGAAGAGACTGGTTTCTCCCCATTAGGTGGACTTGACACACTTGTCAAAAATGAATTAGCCATAGATGGGTGGGTTTGTTTCTGAACTCTCGATTCTCTTCCATTGGTCTATGTGTTTATCCTTATTCCAAGACCACACTGTTTTGATTACTGTAGCTTTGTAATAAGTTCTGAAATTGGAAAGTGTGAGTCCTCCAATTTGTTCTACATTTTCTAAATGAATTTGGCTACTTAAGGCCCCTTGCCTGTTCATATGAATGTGGTGATTGTTTTTTTTTTTATTTCTGCAAAGAAGGCATTTGGAATTTTGATCAGAATTGTGTTGAATCTATAAATTGCTTTGGGGTAGTATTGGCATCTTTACAATACTAAATCTTCTAATCCATAAAAATAGGCTTTCTTTACATTTATATAGGTCTTCTTTAATTTCTTTCAGCAATATTTTATAGTTTTTGTGTACATTTTTTATACCTTGATTAATTTATTACTAGGCATTCTATTGTTTTAGTTGCTGCTGTGAATAGAGTTGTTCCTTGAATTCCTTCTTAGGTTGTTCATTGCTGGTGTAAAAAAAAAAATGATTTTTATGTGTTGATCTTGTAACTTTCCACTTTAATGAATCCACTTATTAGCTCTAGTAGTTTTCATATACTTTCTTTGGGACTTTCTTTATCTATAGGATCATATCTTCTATGAGTAGAGATAGTAGTACTTTTTCCTTTCTAAATTGGATGCAGTTTATTTCTTTTCTTTGCCCAATTGTTCTAACTAGAATTCCCATTAGAGTATTAAGTAGCAGTGTTGAGAGTGGTCATCCTTGATTTATATATGATTTTGGGGGAAAGTTTTCATTTCACCATTAAGTATGATGCTAGCTGTGGGGTTTTCATATACGCCCTTTATCATGTTGATAAAGTTCCCTTCTATTCAGTATTTCCAGAGTCAGTTTATCAAGAAACAGTGATAGATTTAGGCTTTCCCTTTCTTGTGATATTTTTATCCGACTTTGTTATTAGAGTGATGTTGACCTCATAAAATGAGTTAGCAAATATGCTTCCCCTTTAATTTTTCGTAGAGTTTGAGAAAGATTACTGTTAATTTTTTTAATATTTTCTAAAATTCACCAGTGAAGCCATCTTGTCTGGACTTTTCTTTGTTGAGACACTTTTTTTTTTATTATTACTGATTCAATCTCTTTACTTGTTATTGTTCTTTTAAGAAATTCTATTTTTTCCTGAGTGTGTTTGGGAATTTGTGTGTTTCTAGGAATTTGTGTGTTTAATTTAGGTTATCTGATTTTTTGACTATTTTTTCATATTATTCTGCACTCTTTGTAGTAATGCTCCCCTTTATTTCTGAATTTAGTTATCTGTGTCCTCTTCCTTTTTGTCGTTCTACATAAGGTTTACCAATGTTATTGATCTTTGTCAATTTTTTTTTCAATTTATTTCATTGATTCTATTGTTTTTCTATTCTATTTTCATTTATCTTTGCTCCAATCTTTATTATTTCCTTCCTTCTAGGTTTACTTTATTCTTCCTTTTCTAGTTCCTCCAGGTGTGAGGTTAGGCTACTGAACCTGAGATCTTTTTTTTTTTTTTAATGCATTTACAGCTATAAATTCCCTCTCAGCACTGCCTTTGCTTCATCCCATAAAGTTTGATATGCCGTGTTTTGGGTTTCATTTGCCTCAATGTATTTCCTAATTTCCCTTGTTATTTCTTCTTTGATGCATTGGTTGTTTAAGATTGCATTGTTTAATTTCAACATAGTTATGAATTTTCCAGTTCTGCTGTTATTGATTTTTAGCTTCATCTCATTGTGGTTGGAAAAGATAATTTGTATGATTTCAATCTTTTAAACTTTATTGTGACTTGTTTTGTGACCTAGCATATGGTCTATCTTGGAGAATAATCCATATTCACTTGAGAAAATTTGTATTTTCTTGTTGTTGGGTGAAATGTTCTATATCTATCTCTTAGGTCTAGTCGGTTTAGAGTATTTTTTTTTCAAGTCCTCTACTTCCTATTGATCTTCCATCTAGATGTTTATCCATTATTGAAAATGGTATATTGATATTTCCTACTATTAATGTAGAATCATTTATTTCTCCCTTTAAATCTGTGAATGTTTGCTTTGTAGATTTGGGGGCTCTTGTGGTAGATTCATATATGTTTATAATTGCTATATCTTCTTGATGAATTGACTCATTTGTCAATATATGGTGTCTGTCTTTGTACCTTTGACAAGATTTTTGACTTAATGTCTATTTTGTCTGATATTAGTATATCCATCCCAGGTCTTACTGGGTTATCATTTGTATGGAATATTTTTTCCAACCTTAAACTTTTAACCTATTTTTGTCTTTGAATTTAATGTGAATCTCTTATAAGCAGCATATGATGGTATCATGCTTTTTTATCCATTCTGTAAATTTGTAAAGTTTTACTAGAGAGTTTAATCCATTTATATTTAAAGTAATTACTGGTAGCACAGGACTTACACTTGTCATTTTGCTATTTGGTTTTTGTAAGTCGTATCATTTTTGTCCTTAATTTCTTCCATTACTTCTTAGTTGTTTACTGAGTTGTACTTTTGTTGTGAACCATCTAGAATCCCTTCTCATTTCCTTTTGTTAATTTTTACAGATATTTTCTTTGCTGTTACTATGAAACTTAAATTTACTATCCTCAATCTAAAACAATCTCACATAATTTAATACCAACTTAATTTTAATAGCATATACAAACTATGTTCCTATACATCTCTATCCACCCCTTTCACATTGTTCTTGTCATCAATTATATCTTTATACATTCTGTGTAAAAAACCACAGGTTTTTCATAACTCCTCATGCATTTACATTTTAGAACCTGTAAGAAGTAAAATGTGGGGCTGCAAACCAAAAATACAATCGTAATGGCATTCATATTTACATTTATATGTAGCTATTTTATTTCTTCATATGGCTTCAAGCCACTGTGTAGTTTCCTTTCCTTTCCTTTAATCCTGAAGAACTCCCTTTAGCATTTCTTGTAGGGCAAATCTAGTAGCAAAATACTCCCTCGACTTTAGTTTATCTAGGAATGTCTTAACCTCTACCTCACTTCTTCCAGTCTTTTCTGTGCCTGTGACCTTATGAGTTCCTCTGAATGTCTCTCTTCCCCCAGGAAATTTCCAGACTTTCCTCCTAGTCCTGGACACTATATTGTATGTCTAATAGCTGGTAATCCCTTGGCTCCAGGCAGCTGTCATATGATGGTTTTCTTACAGCATTTTGGCTTCCCTTGGTCCACTTCTACTTCCAGGAGAAGTAGTTCAGGGACCAAAGAGACAGAGACAAGCAACCTGGTTCAGTCCTAAAGTCTTCCACCAGGCAGACTGATACAGACATATATGCAGTCCTACATGTGCATAATGGTTATTCTGCCCCCTCCCGAACCAGGACCAGGCACTTGCACTGAGAAGGGACAGGAACGGTGCCACGAATTTTCTCTACTGTTTTAAAGATGCCCTTTTCTTGATTTGGCACTCACCCCATTACTACAGCATGTATCTGTTTCCTGGAACTCTGAGAAAGATGGTTCTGCTAGTTTTTGCTTGTTCAGAAATTCTGTAGGGACATGGAATGCTGAAGTGCCTCACTCGGCCGTTTTACTCAGATCTAGGTTTAAATTCCACTTCTGCTACTTACCATCTGAAGTAGCAAATCACTTAAATCCTCTGAGTTTATAGAAACGAGATATAAAAGCTATTATTTGGAGTATGAAATAAAAGGATACATGTAGACACTTAACAAATGTTATTCCCTTTCGTTTCATCCTCTTCTTTTTCTCCCATCCATAAGGCTGTGTGCTCCTGCTGACAGGTACTCTTCTATAGTGAAATGTCTTCCTCAGAAAAGACTGAGCATTTGTTTTGTTTGTTCTGCTGCTCTAGGCAGAGAGGTAGCTGAGAGATTTTTGGGCACCCTTGCAGAGTAAAACACCCTTCATACAGATAAATTATCTGTTTTCTCCCACCCACTCAAAAGTAGGGTAGAACCTTCTGCTGTGTAGTCACTCTTAGAAGAGTGGACAGGAACTAATTACATACTACGGTCTCATTAATTTATGAATCCCCCAAAGCATCTAATGAATTAAAACAAAATAAAACAAAACCAAATAAAATCCCAAGGCACATTCAGTGTTTATTCCTGGAGAAGTAAAATAAATTAGCTTAGAGAGAGTTTCAAAGAATTGCTGAAGAAGATAGAAAAATAAATTAAGGAGGACCATAAGCTATACCTGACTTTCTGCTTTCACATTCAATAGGAAGATGTGGTTTCATAAGTGAGAAAATGGTTAAGAATCCTTATTTGAAATACAGTTTACTCATGCAGTAGCTGTTGGGGTCTAAAGAAAACATACACATACATACACATCCAACATGCACAGTGCACATACGTACACATGCAAACACAGTAGAGTCAATGCCCGGAATCTGTATTCCTAGGAGAAAACAAGTAATTAAACCAACGGACAATGAACATGCACAGATAATTACCAGTAATATTCAAGCATATACCTAATGATTAATAGCAGTAGTCCATGGAGGTGATTAATAGAGTGGTAGGCAGTGGAAAGACAATGTATAAATGATTAATAATGAAACTGTCTTAAGTTTTCAAAGAAGGAGGAGGAAGGACGAAAGAGGTTGTCTTTCCTAACTTCTGCTATTAACAGGGTTTTGTGGCATTGAGAAAACCAGGGATAGGTTGTAGGGAGAAACTCACAAACGGAGAAATTATTCATATAAAAGTCTTGAGCACATCATTTGACCCCTCTGTTTCAATGTCTTCATCTGAATATGGAACAAGATGATATTTCAGGCCTTTCCAGCTTTATGAAAAGAATGAATGTCACTGATTTCTTTGTGTCTGATTCTAAACAATGAATATGGTGACTAAGAATGAAAAGAAGAGGGATCAAAAAAGTTTCATATTAAGGAAAAAGAGGTCTACATGTTGAACATTCCCCAACAATGTTGGGGAATTGAAATTAAGAATCTCTGAGATTCAAACTGCAAAGTGTTGATTCATGCACCTGAAGTCATGTTTTAAATAATTATCTGTTTTGTAATTTTTTTTTTAAAGAAGCTTTAGATTACATAAATGTTACATAAAAAATATAGGGGATTCCCATACGCCCCAATCCCTCCCCCTACCACACTTTCCCACATTAATAACTTCTTTCATTAGTGTGGTACATTTGTATCAATTGATGAACACATATTGATGCATTGCTACTAACCATGGACTATAGTTTACATTATAGTTTATGCTCTCTCCCATACAATTTTATAGGTTATGACAAAATATATAATGGCCTGTATCTGTCATTGAAATGTCATGCAGGACAATCCCAATGTCCTGAAAATGCCCCCATATTACACCTATTCTTCCCTCTCCCTCCCCTAAGAAACTCTGGTGGCCACTGCCTTTATATTAGTGATAAAATTTCTTCCATTGCTAGAATAATAATTAGTCTATAGTAGAATAATAAGTCTACTCTAGTCCATTGTTATTTCCTAATCCTGAGGATTTGGGGATAGTGATACCACATTGTCCAGGTTAGACATGATCGCATCTTCCCGAGTAGGATACTTTCCAAAGCTTGCCTCTCTGAGCAATTTCAGCAAAAACTTTTTTTCCATAAAAAATAATGATTCTTGAATGAAATGAAGACTTGTAAGAAACATGCATGACTGTTGTTCAACATGTTACATGTGGGATCCTCAAAAGTTTACCTCCCCAGTCTACCTTGAGTCTGTTGATTGGTAATTATTTTAACCTGATGTACAAGATAATGAACTAGGAAGAACAAACATTTGTCCATGAGGAATGACTCAAAATAAGTGGATTAAAATAATGGAATGGAAAGGGCATCTTTAGCAAAGCTACTGATCTAGTTCAAGCATTCCATTTGGCTCACAAGGAAAATAACATTTTCCATGTCTTTTGATTTTTACAAAATGGAAGCAGTTAGGGGCAAAAGTACGTAAAATCTAGTCTAGTAATGGGCACTGAACATAAAATAAAACGATCTGGATAATTTGGCCCTGCTCTGTCTCTCACTCACTGTGAACTTGAGAATGTAACATCAACTCTCTGGCCTCACTGTTCCAGGATGAGAATGTTCCAGAATGAGGAACAGGATGTTCCTCAAGGTTTGCCTGCCCAGACGTCTAGGGGTCTGATAGACACATTCATGAAGAATAGATCATATTAGCTTTTAATCCCAAACCTGTGAGGATGGGAAGTTGGAAGGATTTTCTCTTAACAAACAAATATTGCTTTAACATTTCAAATAGAAAAATAATATCATGATGTCTAGATTGCTTAAGATACCAGGATCCGATGATGTTAGGTCCTTAGCACTTATTTCATGGTAAAATAAAAATATTTTCTAATTTCATGCCATTTCGGGGACAAATATATTTAGTTAAATGTTTTGGAACATTGGCTATATAATTTTGTTATTTATAAGATTTGCACAAATTATTTATTTTTTCCTGCAAGAAATTATTTATTTATTTCTTATCTATTTGATTTGTGGTCTTCTCTTTCCCTTTTTAAAAAAAATATTAGAGAAGTTATAGGTTTCTGAAAATACAGAGTTCTATATACCCCCCTCACATGCAGTTTTTTCTATTACTAATGCTTTCAATAGCATGGTATCTTTGTTTCAATTGATGAGAAGATAATTATAATTATGTTATTAACTATAGGCCAGTTAACATCATGGATGACTGTTTTGTAAAGTGCTATGTTTTTTCCTTTTAAATTTATTCTAGTAACATATATAATCTAAACTTTTACTCTTTATAGACATTTGAATACATAATTCAGTGGTGTTAGTTATATTCACAGTGTTATGCTACCATCACCTCTATCCAATACCAAAACTTTTCCATCAACCGAAACAGAAATTCTGTACCAATTAAGCATTAACTTCCCATTCCTTCCCCAACCCCACCCCTGGTAACCTGTATTCTCTTTTCTCTATATATGAATTTGTTTATTCTAATTATTTTATTTTACTGAGAACATACAATATTTGCCCTTTTGTGTCTGGCTTATTTCACTTAACAAGATATTTTCAAAGTTCATCTATGTCATCAGGTGTATCAGAACATTATTCCTTTTAATGGCTGATTAATATTCTATTGTATGTATATACCACATTTTGTTTATCCATCTATTGATGGACACTTGGGTTCTTTCCATTTTTGGCAACTGTGAATAGTGCTGCTATGAACATTAGGGTGCAAATATCTGAGTCCCTGCTTTCAATTTTTTAGGGTCTATAGTAGAAGTGTGATTGATGGGCCAAATATATTTATATTTCTGAGGAACTGCCAAACTGTGTTCCACAATGACAGCACCATTTTGCAATTCCATCAATAAAGAACGAGTGTTCTTATTTGTCCACATCCTCTCCAACACTTTGTTATTTTCCATTTTGCATTTTCCTAATGGCTAATGATGTTGAGCAACTTTTCTTGTGCTCATTAGTTATTTGTATATTTTCCTTGGAGAATCATCTATTCAAGCTTTTTGCCCATTTTTAATTGGATTGTTTGTCCTTTGGTAGTTGAGTTGTAGTTCATCATATATTCTGGGTAGTAAGCCCTTATCAGATATGTGGTTTCCAAATATGTTCTCCATTTGTGTAGTTGTGTTTTTGATTTTGCTTTTACTCTCTTGATGAAGCACTTTGATGCACAATAGAACCAGTGCCACCTAGCTGACCTCAGACCTATGAGGAAGAAAAAAATGTTGCAAATCATTAAGATTTTTGGGGTGATTTTTTATGTAGCATTATGATAGAAATAGCTCATTAATACCTTTTAATGTGTTCATAAGCTTGCAGATTAACTCCATTCCTCCCCCTCCCTTCCTCTCCTCAGTTACCTTCAGAAATTCTATGTTCTCCCTTTATTTTTTCCCTAGGTTATATTTATGGGTCCCCCAAGTCCCTAGTGATAGTCAATAAACCCAAATCAGTGCTACTGACAAACACTTATCAAAAAAAAAAAAAAAAATAGAATTAAAGTGCACCTAAATTTTTAAAAGAGAGCTTTATGATGACTTCATGCATAATTTTATAATTTCATATTTTCTTTCACCCAGATTTCATGCTAATCCTAGAATATTTGGAAAACATAGAAGAAAAAAACATCTTCTTGTCCCACCCCAGTCTGAGATACATGCCACAATATTTTTCATAATTTTGCTAGTGTTTTTTTCATATCACATTTATTTTTATAGAATTGTCCTACTGCATAAAACTCAATATATGTAATGATCGTATGTACAGACTATCATTAATTCCATTTTACATATAAAGGAGTCTTGACTTACAAAATAAGTGATTCACCCATATGTATAAGGGCAAATAAGCTAGAAAGACCAGTCTCTTCACTGTCCTACGCATACCACGTTCATTTCTTCCTCCTTTTTCGTTCACAAAACAGTCTCCCTGCTCCGCACTTAAAAAATTTCCACTGCTTTCTCTGCCTAAGAAAATTCTATTCATCCTTAAGGCCCACATCAATGTAACACAGAACATTCCACTTTGGAGTCACAGCTGTATGACCATAGGCAAGTTGGCTATGCCCTCTGAACTTTAGATCCCTCATTTATATAATGGGTTACTAATAGGTTGCAATGGGGACTAAGTGAGACAGTAACTGATAGAGCTAAGATTTGAACCCAGTTTTGTATGGCTCGACTCTATCATGATGCCTCACAAAAATTAAAAGTTCTATAAAAGCTGGCACTGACCCAATTACCCCCTTACAAATCCCTGCATGCAAATTTTTTTTATGTTTGTCACATAGGTGCGATGCCCAGATCTTCTACACACCAGCTCTGTGACCTTGGACCAGTCCTAACCCCCTTGATCCTCAGTTTTCATCTGCAATACAGGGATGCTAGCAGTGCCTACTTCATAGGATGGTTATGGGATAAAATGAGATGATGCATGCATCTGGCACACAGTGAGAACTCAGTATATAATAGATTCAATTATTATTTTATCACAAGAGCAAATAATAATAGGTGATTAAATCTGGGCCCTTCTGAACTATTCATGACTTTCTTTTTTAACAATTTTCCCCCTTTTTCTCCCCCACTACCCACCTTGTTGTTGTTTGCACTCGCTGTCTGGCTCTCTGTCTATTCACTTTGTGTTCTTTCTGTGTCTGCTTGTCTTTTCTTCTTGTCTTTCTCTTTAGGAGGCACTGGGAACCGATCCCATGACCTCTGGTGTGGGAGAGAGGCCCTCAACTGCTTGAGCCACCTCATCTCCCTGGTCTGCTGTGTCTCTCACTGTCTCTCCTCTGGGTCTCTCTTTGTTGCATCATCTTGCTGCTCCAGCTCTCTGCAGTGTGGGCCATCAGCTCTCCACCCCAGCTTGCCTTCACCAGGAGGCCCCAGGAATCGAACCCGGCACCTTCCATATGGTAGATGATAGATGGGAGCCCAATCGCTTGAGCCACATCTGCTTCCCTCATGACTTTCTTTAGCCTCTATAATCTTCAAAGCCAGGTTGGAAAATACCCTGGGCCCTGTTGTTGTCATTCCTCTTGATGTCAGCAAAGTTACCTCAAAGCAAAGCAATGAAATTCAAATGCAGACCCTTTAATAAGAAAAGAATATAAAAAAGAAGGAAAAGAAAAAGTCAGGTAGGATGGGTCAGGCTGCCGCGTGAGAGCTCTTGCCCAGACTGGCTGGTCACCACCTGTGGTCTTGCTCTGTTGCATCCTATCCTTAAACAATCCAGTTACTTCTAAAGATATGTTTGCAGGAGAAAGAATGAAAGAAAAGCAGCAGTGTTCCTTCAAGAAAACATAAGGGACAGGGAAGATGGGAAAAAGAAAGAGGGAATCAACTAGGAAGAGTATAACTGGCTGTATAAGGAGAGAAGGGGAAATGGAAAGTGGGAGAGAAGAATGAAAGGGAGAAGGGAAAGAAAAGGGAAAAGAAGTATAGGAAAGAGAAAGACACAGAAAAAGGGAGGAAGAGAGAGGCTATGATGAATAAGACATAAGTCACAGGAAAGAGAGAAATGAAGAGAGAGAGAAGGAAAACGAATAATAAAAAGAAGCATGGGAAAAGAAAAGGAAGAGAAGATGAAGAAGAGAAGACATAAGGAAAAAAGAAAAAGAATGGCGAATGCATGAATGAAGAAAAATTGAAAGTGTTAAGAAATAAAGAACATGGCAGATGAAGTGAAATAAAAAGGAAGAAGCAAGAAAGAGGAAGAAAATGAAGAAAATCAAGAGAGAAGATAATGAAGATAATGACTGAGAAAAGGTGATGCAAAAAGTGCTTAAAATTAAGATAATACTATTAATAATAAACTCACCAATAATGAAAAGTGGGAAGAATGGGAGAGTTATGTGGCTTAGATAGTTTGCACTCCAAATGAATGATTCCTTTATAATTCACTCTAAAAACACTGAGATAAGTCGTACCTTTAGAAATCATTATGTCTGTATCTTCTTTCCTGTCTTTAATAGCAAATTAGAGTTTATTTTGCACTGAACGCCTCTCTATTGTCGTCACAAGGTACTGGACCTCTTTTTTATTTGAAACACTTAAATATAAGATCTTAGGTGATTTTACCCAGCAGGGAACAGGCCATTTAAAACCATATTTCACAATTACCTTATCGTGCAGAGTCACAAAAGGTATTTCTAGGGAGAAATGGAGTGGGGAGCAGAGAAAAGGATGGGGGAGGGCAAAGGCTCAAAAATGTGAAATAATGTTTTGACCTAGTAGTGAGTTAAGATAAAATAGGGGTTCCTTTCATACTGTCATCCTGCCTCAGGATGTCAGAGCCTGTCGTTAGTTTCACCGGGGCTTTGCGTTGCCGTGATGCCTCCGCATCTTAGACGCTATCATTAGGTCCCTCAGTGACCATCCCTGACACCTGCTTATACAAGGTAAACAGCTTCTCCCTCTCCTCCATCCCACCTGGGTTCATGCCCCTGCAAAAGCCAGACACAACTCCCCAGTCCCCATTCTTGCTTGACCAACTGCCGCAGCTCTGCCTCTGTAGCACTATAAGGGCTTAGTCCCGGGCCATTGTAAGCTTTGGCTTCCCGCCTGGTGAGCCTGCGCTCCTGACACGTTGTCCTGTGTGACCATGAAAGGCATGTGGCTCCTCTCTGTTCCAGGGCCCGTAAGTACTAGTAAACTTTTCTTTCATTCCTCTCTGGTGTCTCTCGTCCTTGCTGCACTGGATTATCTACATAACAATTCTTATTACAATACAGACCCCAAACATATAACCCAAAAGTGAAGTTATGCAAGGGGAGGTCTCTGTATGAAATCTGAAGTAATTGGGAAAAAGGCAAGAACAGTCCACAAGAAGGATGGAGCCTAAAACCATGGAATGTGATGAGCTTATAACCCTGTTTTCCATACATGATCAAATCTATCCCTATGTAAACAAATCTTCTCTTAGCCCAGCCCTGAGTTGTAATTGCTAAACTTCTCTGAAAAAATGTAGCAATTTGGGACCTGGAAAATTTTACATATATTATAAAGAAAATTGAAGAATGTCAACTTCATGATAAAGTACAGTTTGTTTACATTAATTTAATTTCAGTTAATGATAGTGCACATACTTTGCTAATTACCATGTAAAGGAAAGTAGTTATAAAACTCAGTTCCTGAAAGCAACTCAGTAACAAGTGATAGAATTAAATATGCCCCAAACAAGTCAAATTGCATGTCATTCCTCAGTGCTGGGTCTGGAATGTACTTCTGTTAGAGAAAATCATATTAAATATGAAAACTTTATTTCAAAAAGAAGATAAAATAAAAACACAGCAAACTTTCTTCTAGGAATTGATCCACAGGTGGCTTATGTCCAATTACAAAGATATCTTTAAAAGGATATTTATTATAGTATTCTTCTGAAAAAAATTTTTTTAATCTGAAAACAATCAATGTCCATCAGCATGGCACTGCTTCATTAAAGAATACTTTATGGCAGGGGTTCTTAACAAGAGGTCTGTGTGCTTGAATTGAAATTCAAAAAAAATATCATTCTTGTGGGTACGTGTTGGTGTGGGTGTGATATATTTATTAAATAATATGCAGTATAGTGTGGACTTAGTAAGGGGTCCGTGGTTTTTACCTGACTGGCAAAGGGGTCCATGGAACAAAAAAGGTTAAGAACCCCTGCTCTATGGTCATGGAGATGAATAATGAGTAGTTATTAAAAGGATGTCATGAGTATATATTTATTGGCATGGAAAGATAACAACATATTGTTGAATATAAAAATCAGATCACAAGAGACATGAGTGGTATGAATGCATTTATATAAAACTGTGTGTATATATAGGTGATTAGGTGCAGCAAGAGAAAGAGTGAGAACAAGGGTGCACAAGAGAGGAATATATATTTCCAGAAAGATTTTCAACAAAGTATTAACAGCGGTTCATATTTAGATATTTTTTTAAATTTCTTCCCTACGCTATTTTATATTATTTTAATATTCTTTAAAAAATAAGTAATCATTTTAAAAATCAATATATTAAAATACAAAAGAATATAGTATATAAGTATGATTTAAAACTTATAAATACATGTGTACTCACCACATAGCTTGCGAGATGTTTAAATTCTTTATAGTGGGCTAATATAATTTTATAATCAAAATATAGATATAATTTTAGAATAAATAAAAGTGAAAATGACATTTAACTCACGTGCTCCATACTGCTAATTCCTTCTACCTACACTTTATTTCCTCCTGCTCACTTATGTCAAGCTATTAGTGAGTATTCAACCTCATCATACTCATCAAAGGCCAGACCAAACTTTAATTTTCATCTTAATTCCTTTCAACAAACTCTACAGACTTATCCCCAGTTGCCAGCAATGCCTAGGACATAGTTGATGCTTGATAAATATTAGTTGAAATAAATCCAAATCCTAGATCATAGAAAGATAAGTAGAAAATGTCTCTCCAGTCCACAGAGCTTCAATCTCCCCTCCCTCCACAGCTGTTCCCCTGTCTCCATACCTAAGAAGGGTCTCCAGCATTAATGATGGGCATTCCTTCTCTGCCTACAAACTCCTGCACATTTATCAAAACTGTCAAAACTCTATCTATATATATTCCAGCAATATTTTTTTCAATTGATATTTACTAACCATCTACTACATGCCAAGCACTTAATTGGGAATCAGACATAGATTTGTGGGAGTTGGCAAAAAGGGCTTCATGACTGCCTCTAAGAAACTATTTGCGAAGAATCAATACCGGCAAAAGACCTAAAAAATCAAGCTTCCAATAGGAAATTTATTCTGTATATATAAACTCCATCTTAATCCAGACATTTGGAATACAAGCCATCGTATTCTTCTCTAAACTCTATTTCAAGTGCTCCCATTAACTCCCAATATAATCTCTTAATAACATCAAACAGCCTTTCTAAATTTTCTCAAGGTCAGTCCCACTATTTTCAAATCTTTCTTGAAATCAAGAGCTCTCCTTCATGGGCCCGAGAGACATTGCCTCTCCCTCACCCATGACCGGAGGGAGAAGCCATGCCTACAGAGGTTAACCCAATACAAAGCAAATCATGGTAAGTGCTGCAATGCAGTGCATACAAAGTATAGCAGGGAAAGCAATAAAGGACAATCTGTTCTAGCTGGACAATCTAATAAATACCTTATGAGAATGGGAATGGCATTCCAGGCCCAGAAATGTGAAAGTTCATATGGACTTTTCCGGGGGTTCTGGTATGGCTGCAATGTAATATTTGTATGATGATTAGGTAAAACACAAGGCAGGAGAGACTGGTGGACAGAGGTCATAGAGGATCTTAAATGCTAGGTGGAAGAACTTGTATCTTATTCCCTATAGAACGGAGAGCAGCTAAAGGACTCTAAGGAGAGTGGCACAAAGTTCTTTAGAAAAGGTAATTTATCAGCAGTATATAGGATGGAGGTGAGGTGGGCAAGGCAGGAGCCAGTAAACTAGTTAATAGAATATTGAAATTGTCTAAATGAGAGAGCCAGAAAATCCACAGGATGTGACAAATAACTAGATGAAGGGGGTAAGGAAAAGAAGAGTGTGCGATGGAAGTTTCAAAATGGAGTCCGTGACAGTTTTTTTTGCTGAGTCACTCAGGAGATTGTTCCCCATGATATTTTTGCAAAAGACACAATCTATTCATATACTAGGCAAATCCTAAATCAACTCACAGAGACACTCTTTTCCTTCTTTTCTTGCTATCTCCGAAGATCAGAACATTCTGGCCTAATCTCAGATGTAGGAAACCCGTGGAGCAGAGAGACATCTTTAAGCTACTGCTTTAAGAGCTCTCAAGAGAACAAAATTCCCCTTTGGAATCTGAGGTCTTAAGAGATGGAAAAGGACTTTATTGATGCTTAAACTTCTGGCTGTCATGAAGTCTTAGAAAATCTTATGAAAGCTGTGGACTCTCTCCCTAGAAAAATGCACACTTACACATGCATATAATTATTGCAGGCAATTTTAGGGATTCACAAAGCATGCCTCCCCCACCCATCTATACTTTAGTGCTGCATGTTAAGAATCCATGGGGTCTAGAACGGAGCTTGCCAATATAATAGATACTCAATGCTCAATGAATATTGATTTGACAGTGTGGCTCTCACTGAGAACTTATTCACCCATATCCAATGAACTGGTTTGGGAGTTATTGACCCAAATATATTAATGAGATAAAATAATCCAAAGGTCCCTTCTCCAAAGAACTATTTTAAGAGGGTTAAGGAGAAACAGGCTCAAGAGAAACTACTAGTGCTGGAGATCTTGAGAAAAAGTATGTTTGGGAGCCTGACTGAGCTGTGTTCAAATCCCAGCTCACCTATGAGATCTGCAAGTCACGTAGCACCTTGGAGGATTGGCTTCCTCGCTTATAAAACATCAATCATGCTTTCCTGGCAAAGGTGTCCTGAGGACTAAAGGTGAGCACGTTGGAGCTCCGTGGACAGTAGCAAGTACTGCTATCACTGGCACCAAATTCAGGTCATGGAAGCCAGGGATAAAAGTGATTTTTGCTTTTTTCGGTCACTGCCAAGAGCAGCATAAAAGGCACAAATTTCTGTTTGCCCCCGTATTGATGAATATGGCCCCACCCACCAGGAAAGAGGCTAACAACCCCCACGGTCTCTCCTGGGCATGTCTCAGGGGCATGTGGGGCATCTGATGAGACACCATGGTTTGTAAAGATAAAATACCAAAGGTTCAAACCATGACTGTATATCAGAATGCCCTGGGAGCTTTCAAACGTTACAGCTGCCCAGGCCCTACTCAGACCCTTGGATCTGAAGGAGAAGGATGGGGCACAGGTGTCTGCAGTGTTAATACAGCCCAGGTGATTCTAATGCACCCAGAGGGTCAGTCCCACTAGGCTAGCCCAACTCTCTCCTTTGAAAAATGGGAAAACTCAGGCAGGAGGTAGCTTAGGTGGTAAAGGGGACACAGCAGGGCTCACATTCAAGTTTTTTGATTTCCCCGTCATGAGCTTGTACTAACATTCCAGTGTTTCTGAAAGTGAGATCCTGGGGACATCAGAATTACCTGGTCACTGTTAACAATATGGAGTCCTAGACTCCATGTTTACTGAATTCAGAGGCAGAATTAACACACTCTCCAGATGAGTCCCAAGCCTAAATTTGAAAAATACCTCATGCCACTGCCACACTGTTTGAAAGATCCATTACTTTTTTGGATAGCATCTAATATTCTATGCAAATATAAATGACAATGTGTGGAGGGAATGATCACTGGAGCAGG
Source organism: Tolypeutes matacus (assembly GCA_026826555.1). Lineage (NCBI taxonomy): Eukaryota > Metazoa > Chordata > Mammalia > Cingulata > Chlamyphoridae > Tolypeutes > Tolypeutes matacus. Next base: position 4,610,875 of record JAKSZT010021121.1, on the reverse strand, counting down.
AATGCAGAGAACTGCATTTATTTCTGGATTTGCTTCTTGCTAGCTCCAGAGCCTAGCTACTAGATCTGGAAAGCCTGCAGGAGTAGATGCAAAAACATATGTAAAAAATTTTTAGAAACTGAATAGCAAAAATTAAGAAGGCTTAGGGACTACTGTCATTGCTACTTACAGCAAATGCTACATCCCTCAGGGTCTTCAAATATGAAAGTGCTATTAAATATGGGCCTCACAAAAATGTTGACTATTAAATGTAATATTGTATATTAAGTGTCTAGCAGTGTCTGTCATGTAGTGCAGGCTCAACAAGATTCCTACCTGCACCACCCCCAGTTATGAAAATGAAAGTCCAGCTGTTTGCTACCTTAGCACCTCATCTCCACCCCCAACTATGGAAAGCTGCTGCCTTAGCTGGGCACGGGTTTGGGGAAATACTCACTCTGGGCAATGTGGTGTGTTAAGGCAGCAGCAACTCCAGAATTTCTACTTAGGATCTATAATTAGCTCAGGAGTGGGTGAGGGGGGATTTGTCTTGAGGCTGTGTTTGTATCCCAAACACACTGTAATTAGTTCAGTCTCCTCTACTGAAAGTGTGGTCCCCACATCAGAGGGGAACCTTTGGCAGTATCTCATGCCCACCTCAGAGCTCCTGAAACAGAATCTACATTTTAATAAGATAACCAGTTGAGCTGTGTGCTCGTTAGCATTTAAGAAGCCCTGGAGTAGACTGTATATGACAGACATGGCTTGGAAGGGCACTGATGGAAATTGTGGGATACCCCCCTCCAGGCTACTTCCTGACACAAACTGTTAGAAGCAATAAAACAAATAGCTGTGGGAAAGTCCCTAGAGTCATCCTATGTAAGAGGGCAAGGGAAGGATTAAGAGAGGACAAGAACCAACACAATTATCCAAAAGTGTTGTCTCCAAAAACAAATAAATAAATTGGACTCAAGAATACTTTTATAAAAATGAAAGTTTACAGAGAAGCAAACTACGTAAACAAATAAAAGCAGAACTGTTCTGCCTAAAGTAGAGAAGGGTTCCCAGGAGTCTAAAGAACTGCCCCAACCCTACCCCCACCTGCACCCAGGCAGACTCCAAGCCACTTGCCCAGAGCCCTAGTTTGAAAATGACTGGCCAAGAAGCACTTGGTTTTATGGGTCAATTGGGGTATGATGTGTGATGACTAAGGGAAGTGGCTGAGTTTTTGACCTCATCCTTAGCTGAACCAAGTGAGCGGAACAGTCACATACCAGGATGTTCTGTGTGACTACATTCTAGATTAGGGGTCAGCAAACTTCTGTCTTTGCCAAATGGCCTCCAGGCCAGCTCCATACCCAGATATAGCTGATTTGTGGGTGGCACCAGAACTCAACTAAGGAATAAAGTCACTCATGAGCAACTGAGAGAGACCTCTCCTACCTAAGTAATATATCACTCTCAGTGCCTAATGAGGTACTTCTCAAGACCTATTACACATACCTAATATACTTGGAGGTAGATGGACCTTGGAAGGAAATGAAACTGTGTGACCATTTTAATCAAGGGAGATTGGGCTTAGAGCTGAATTATCGTTGCCGATCCTCCAAACATATAGTGAGGAGAAATCAGTGGGAGCAGCAAGTTCATTGCAATGCACCATCATTTTTGTAAACACAGGTGGAAGCAGAGGCATTTCCTAGGGCGAAGGTCTGATTTTCTATTCAGCTTCTTATTAAATGGAAATTCAGAGGCTGGAGTTGAGGTCAAATGTAAGGTCCCAGGGAAGATGAAATACATGCAAATGTCTGGAAATTCTAATGCTTGGTTCCAGTGGTCTCTGTAAACTGCAATGGACTGTTCAGACAGTCAATATATTAAAATCACACATGTACAAGGAAATAAATGTGCGTTAGTGGGGAAAACTGTAATTTTGAATAGATAATATGGAGACTAATTATGATTATAACCAAGTCTAATTGAATGGTAGTAGCAGATCTCCTATAATTATTAATAACATAAGATCAGCTTACATTTATTAAGTTTCTGCTATCTGCCAGATGTTTTGCCTGCTGATTCTCCAGTAGCGAGAATATTTCCTGGTATGTAAAAGAGACTTAACACATATGCATGAAATAAATGCATAAGCAAGTTCAAATCCCCTCACTAATCCCAAAGTATATTAATTAATTAATAATTTTCATTAAACAGAGAAAGAAGCAATGTCTTTCCCAGGGTCTAACAGAGACCATGTGTCAGAGTCAGGCTGGGATCAGGTCTCTCCCCAGGTTATTGTACAGACATTTGCTCACATAGGGCTCATCATGATAACTAGGATTTTTGAACACTTTCTTTGTGTCAAATACCACACTAGCAATTTTATGCATTTCATTTTCTTTAGCCATCCTTCTAACTCCCTATAAGATAGCTATTAGTAATCCCATTTACAGACAAGGAAAATAAAATTTAATGAGATTGAATAGTTGCCCGAGGCCTCATACAAAAATGTGATGGAGTCAGACATGGCTGAATCTGGAGCCCAGCTGCTTATCACGACACTGCCCATCATGTCGTCCCCAACATGCATAGCAAACTGCTTTCACTTCCTAGGCTGCTCCAGCAAATACCATGAAATGGGCTGGCTTAAACAATGGGAATTTATTAGCTTACAGTTTTGAGGCCAGAAAAATGTCCAAGTCAAGGAATCATCAAAGTAATGGTTTCTTCCTGAAGCCCAGCTTCTGGTACTCCTTAGCTCCTCTGCCACATAGCAAGCACATGGCAGCATCCCCTGGTCTCTACCTTCTCTTCTGGGATCCATTTCAGCTCCTTGCTTCCTGCAGCTTTCTCTCTCTGTCTGAATTTCATTCTCTTAATAAGGAATCCAATAATAGGATTAAGACCCGTAGTGACCGAGGTGGGTAACACCTTAACTAAGTAACCTGATCAAAAGTTCCTACTTACAATGGGTTTACAGCCAAAGGAAAGGATTAGATTTAAGAACATGGTTTTCTGGGGGTATATACAGCTTCAAACCACCACAAAAAACATGAATTGCCAAGATATGGGTTTACACCTTGCCTTGAAATGCTGAGCAATAAATACAAGCCCTAAAAGAGTGTATTCAAATGTTTATAAGGAGATGGTGAGGACAAAAGGTTACCTACAAATTTTTCTGACTTAGAATGTTCCGTATTGGTTTGCTTTGATGTAGCCACTAACTAATAATTATGTAGCTATTTGTAAATGGCTTATGGGAATTTATAAATTTATAACATTTCACCAGACTTTGAGCCTTTGAAGAGCAGGAATGCTTCTATTCCATTTTCATCTTCCTCATCACAAGAAAGGTGACTACCACACAGAGGTTCTTAATAATAGTTTGGGATTAAATAAATTTTTTTATTATTTTATGATTAGCTGAGCTATAAATTCTCCCTTCCACCTCTAACATTATTACTGTATGTGATTCTAATAAACTGGAGGATTAAAATACTCCCATGCTAAATCATCTCATCTTTTATTCTCTCCGTGAATAGTCCTAAAAGAAATAAAATAGACACCTACAGCTTCCAATCCAGATTAAGAAATTAATAAACTTGGAGGCTGAGCTTGACAAGCACCTCTTCCTAAAACTAGACAACAAAAGAGGGAAAATGTTAAACCGAGATTATGCCATAAGTCCAGTGCAAGCCTGGACTTATGAGTGGCCTCTTCAACTGAGATTTTACTAGTAAGTCATTGCCAAGAATACAAATACTCTGATCTTCTACTCCAGCCACTGCATGAATGGGGGAGAACATTGCTTTCTGGAAGTAGCAACTGGGGGATATTGTCAGCCGAAACCCTCTTAAACAGCAGACATTTGTTACGGTCACTTTGGGTAATATTGATTCCTCGCTTTCACATAGCACTTGACAGCCTACCAAGCACTTTTGCTTTCATTATTCCATTTGTTCCTCAAACAGGGGACATATGTGAGCATGGGAAAACTTAGATTCGAAGAAGTTTTATCATCTTCTCAAGGGTACAATATGGAAAGAAGGAAAATATTATAATGCATACCTGTTTCCTACACTGGAATTCTCTGGCCCTCCCTAAACTGCCTCCTAATGTTCTGAGAGGCAGCATGGGTGAGTGAAACCAGCACTGACTTAGACGACAGAGAGAGTCAAGTTCAGGTTACTCCCTAAGCATTACCACCGGGATAAATTTAAGTAAATAACTTAGGAGCATCAATTTCTTCACCCAAAATGCAGGGACTGTACTCTCCTCTACCCAAGGTCAGTTTGAGGACAAATTCTGGTGGAGCATGACATGTGAGCTCTAACTGCACGTGCTAAGCACCCTGTGTGCTTGTTCCTCTTTCCTTCCTCCGGGAGGATGTTCTCACTCTGTAGGAGATTGTTCCAGTGAGAGAGAGAAATACAGAGATACTGAGAAGATAGTGATAAACGAAAATCAAGGATCGGACCAAAAAGAGGAATCCTGGCTAGTTTGCCTAGGAAGCTGCCTTTCCCAGGACTTTTTAACAGAGGGTAAGCAAAACGGATAGGGAGCAATATCATTGCAAGCAAACTACCTCAAGGAAACACAGAGATGCAAAAGGATAGGTGTATGGCTCACTTAAGAGAGTCCCCATTAAAGTTCCACCAAAGTCATGGTGCTTTAAATCTGTGACCCTTGTTTCCTTTTAGTGACTCACATCTTAACTCTCAACTGCATACAGATTATGACAAGAAAGGACATTAAATCTTGGAAACATATCCTAAATAATCTTAAGAAAAAGCACATATGACACATTGAAGTTTCCAAAATGCTTTTCACAGATGCACACCGTTGCCTTTAGCTCTCCCAACAGCTTTTTGAGGTAGGCGTTATGACCTTCTCCGACACAGAGATAAAACTGAAGGTCACTTGAAAGAAACCATGAAGTTAGCAGGTGGTACAACTAGGGCCTAGACCTGGGACCTTAGACACACTCCCCAGTCCTTGTTATTTCTATGACATACTGAGTCTTCTGTCCCCCGTAGTCATGAGATGAGGCACAACTCTGGATGTGCAAGTATCTTTTTAAGATCACCTTATTTTTGTCCACACCATAGGTTATTGAGGGAAGATCATCTTCAGGAAAGGTACAAATGAGAAGGGATGACCTAGGCTCCAACATCCCGGTCATATAGTCATATGCCCTCACCCATAAAAAAACACCATACAACACTGTTTCTAAAATCTCTTTATATCATCCCAAACATCAGGCATCTCTATAGAACTGTCTATGCACAGCTCTTTCTCTTAGTTTCACTACAGTGTCTGCCAATTCAGAAGGAATGAAAAACTATGAAAAAGACTCCAGACCAAAAACTCAGCATCCTGACCTAGTAGCCATATCCAGCATAGCATGTGCCATTCTGGAAGACTCTAATAGATATTCAGAAACATGAACATTTTATTTCTTCATTTATACACTTTATTTAAAATGCAATAAATCATAGTCTCAGATATATCCCTAATGAATGCAGTGACCAACTCATAGTAGTCCATAACTAAATTCAGATTTCATAAAGTTTAAATAAATTGTATCAAAATGTCCTAAGATATACCAAGTGTTGGGAATTGAATCATGTTCCCCACAAAAGATATGTTCAAGTCTTAATTTACATTCCTGTGGGTGCAAACCCATTTGTAAACAGGACTTTTGAAGATGTTATTACTTAAGGTGTCCATTCATTTTTGAATATGCTTTTTGAAGATCTTGTTTAGATGATGCCAGATGAATCAGGGTGGGCCTTAATCCATATGACTGGAGCCTTTAAAAGCAAAGGAAATTCAGAATCAGAAGTCAACAGAAATCAGGGGAACACACACAGGACAGAGAGATGGCTGTGTGATGGAGGACAGCCAGAACTCTTCAGACTCTGGGAGAAAATAAGCCCTGCCAATACCATGATGTTGAATATCTAGCCTCTAAAACTATGAGACAAGATATTTCTGCTGTTTGAGCCAACCCATTGTGTGGGATTTGTCATAGCATCCCTGGAAAACTAAGACACCAAGGTACAGACAATTCTTAGAACCCTTTTTGAGCCACTGTATTAAGTTCATTGCAATGACATGTGCTTAGAGTTACATGTTGTTGAAAGCCCTATGATTAATCTCCAAAAGATTAATTAAAAGATCAGAGACATTCAATTCTAATAAATAGTCATTACCTATCAATCACCTGTCCGTATGAACATTTATAAAATAGAAGCATATATTTTCTGTGATAACTGGAAGCTTGAATATTCAAGGTCTATCACATAAAAATCAAGCCCAACTCAACTCTGCAGATAGAAAGAGATACCCAATTGGGGCCTCTGGACTTTCTCAACCTCGGTCTCCTGGATAGCACAGTAGGCCTTCCTAGCAATTGTAGTATCTGAAGTGATACATCCATTTTAATCTAACCAAACCTGGAGATTCTCATTTAGACCCCAACTTCCTTGATACATAATTCTATGATGTGTGGTTTCCAGGTTTCCTAACACATAGATTAGAAGCAGAAAATTAGAAACTGGATAAAGCTGAGAGCTGATAGCCAGACAATACACAAAGAGAGAGAAAGATCATAAAAGGCAAGCATGATCCTTCAAAAAGCAGCATAAACGGAGCTATTTGGTGAAAGGGCAAAAGGCTCTGCCTGACTGAAGAGGACATCCCTTGTGAGAATCAAATGGGATAATGGATGTGATTAGTAAGCACAGTGCAAGGCACAGGCAAGCATTCATCATGTAGAAGCTATTAAAAGGCACTGAAAAATGAGGACACCAGGGTAGGCCTGTGCTAGGGTATAGTGTCAGAGCAGATGCCCTTGGTGCCAATTTTGGATAATCAAGCAAAGGTAAAATAAAACCTGTCAGTCTCTAACAAACATTTCAGAAAGCTCATAATCTTTTTAGAAAGATTTTGATATGATTAAAAGTAGTGTAGTGCGTGCTCATGATAGCAATATGCTCCAGTTTGCACAAAAAGTCACTTAAATAGAATGCCTCATTTTCTGGCAATGCCAGATAAACAGGGATAGCACTCTAAGTGCTCACCATCATAATTTCTTAAATATATTTATACCCGATTAAAGGTTATATGCCTCTTATCCCTTATTACTTACTTTCCCTTCCAGCAAGTCAGTGGGATTTTTACTCAGGGAACTATTTGCACTTGGTTCTTATCTGCTCTCCACATCCATTTCATGTACTAGTCTAACGTATGGATTCATTCATGTCCCTGTCTTTATTTAGCGCCTACCTCATTCCACAAATGGTTTAAGGTGACTTACAGGAAAAGCATACAACCTGATAGTGAGAAATAAATACATAGAACTGAGGATGAGGGAATATATTTCAGTGGAAATGTCCACGTGCCTGTAGACTGCATCCAAGAATAGAGATCAGTCATGGCGAGCATGACTGGCAACAAATAGGTGGAGCATCTGGACCCGAAATGCACTGAGGCTGAGAAGCACCATGGGGGAGAAGGGGTGCACATATCTCCTAGGGAAAGATAGGGACAGCTGACTCAGCCGCTCCAAGAACATAACCCTAATCATCAGGGGGAATAATGATGTCGGTTACAGTGCTATGGCTGTTTCTCAAATATGTTGCTGAGCTAGCCAACGGAAAGAGTGTCTAAATGAAGGATACAGATCAGTAAATTCTGTTGAGCATTGCGCAAACATCTACGCTGCTGCGGGACCTCTCTAACAGGATGTAACATAAAGCGGGGAAATTGATTATCCCTTTCAACTTCTCCTCATGCTGTGGGGAATCTTTTGTTCTGTGATGGGTCAAGTCATTGTTGGCGACTCCTGGCAGGCCAGTGGTAGCCACAGCATGAAACTTATGAATGGGAGAAACCATGGTGCATAGTGGACAGAGGAACAGAAATGCCCACCCAGGAAAGCTGTATCTCATGGTAAGGAAGGGACACAGCAGGGTTGGTGAAGCAATGGTGCCCACCAATGCAGCATTGCAAAACTGGTGATGGTGCCTCTGGCAGACTGCTACCCCTTCTGGGATGGGACCAGAATCTCAGGCTTGCCCTTCCTTCTCCCCACTAAGGGGTTTGTTCCATGATTGCTTTATTGGTTACCTAGGCTTTGACAACCTAGAAAACAGAAAATAGAGGAAAGACCACAGAGACCATATATGGGAATGGAGGAAGAAATAACAAGAGGCACACATGGGCTATGGCTGGAGGAGAAGTTTGTTCTTGAGGCACAAAGAAAGGTTGCAAAGAGATGAGAAGAAGAAGGTTCATTGTTTATTTGTTGTTTTGTTTTGTTTTTTTTTTGTTTGTTTTTTAAGGAGGTACTGAGGATTGAACCCAGGACCTCGTATGTAGGAGGCAGGTGCTCAACCACCGAGCTACATCTGCCCTCCTGTTTGTTTTTGTGCTTTGTGTGTTTTAAAAGAATGGTGCCAGAAAACTGTGGGATATAAGGGAAGTGGCTTGAAGGAAAAGGGGGATCTTAATGAATGTGGATGTGGTCTATTTATGGCAATGCAATTGTGATATTTGAGGACTGCAAGTAAAGAAGATGAATTTATTCCTAAAGTGCAGTTGGATGACTGGATCAGGTTGCCTGACATGGTGCTCTAAGACTGGACCATGAAGGTCATGGTTCATAAGCCTTGTCTCAGCAATTCCTTTCTGACCATCTGTTTGGAATTCTGCTGTCCAGCACATCAGCAGCTCCTGATGAAGCCGTGGGAGCAGCAGGAGTAAAACACGTCCTTGCACAAATATGAGAAATTTCCAGGGACTCAAAAAAAAAAAAAAAAAAAAGAAAAGAAAAAGGAAGACATACACACTTAAGGGGAGAGAAGGAGAAGAGGATCTACAGAAGGGAAAATAGTTACAGGTCTTGCGTGTCCACTGGTAGATTCAGGAATCTAGTGCAATTTGAATGACTGATGTTAATGAATTCAGAGGGTGGTGATCACGTGGGAGAATTTGCATTCTACTTGAGTATACTTAAGAGGATTTCCCCATGTGCTCATGAACAAGATTGTTCCCAATCACCTAAAAGAAAAAGAGAAACCAGTTTAGTATGACAGAGGAAGTTTGTCATGATGTGGCTGTCACTTCAGTCTCATATTCATGACTCCTTCCCTTGCAATCTAGATTTTAGAATTCTGGTTCTCAACTGTGAGAAATTTTGCTCCTCCCTCCCTGCAAGGACATTTGTCAATGTGTGGAAACATTTTTGATTGCCACAATTTATGGTTGGTGGTAGGACTCTACTGAAATCTGGTGAGTAGAGATCAGAGATGTTGCTAACCATCTAATACTCAGGACTGTGTTATCGAAGAATTATACCTAAGAATTATCTGGCCCAAAATAGCAATAGTGCCAAGGGTAGAAAACCCTAGATATATTGCATTTCATGTAATTTCTCAAGCTTTCCTTGGCTCCTCATGTCTCCAACTCTTTCTGAGTTGAGTGTTCCCTCTTCCTGGAAAGCATTCCCCAAACCCAAGCAACCAGCAAACTCTTACTCCTCTGCTTTTCCACTCAACTCCAATCATCTCCTTGAGAACTTCTTTGGCTTTCAGGAAACAGCTTGGGTGCTCTTTCCCTGATTCTTTCATTGCATTTGTATATGCTTTCACTGTGGCAATGTTATTGGTAATTTTTAATATCCTCGCCCCCACCTCCTCACATGGTACACTGTATGTTCACCAAGATAGAAGCCAGGTTTTTCATCTTTGTACCTCCAAATCTTGATGTTGTGCGATCAATAAATATTTGTTGAACGGATAAACAAATAAACCATTTAGACACTGGGGTGGTTTCTTTCATTTTAAAACTGGGCATAATATCTGCTCTGCTTTCTTCACATATTTCTTGTGATGATTGAATGAGATAATAGATGGCAAAATATTTCATATGTTTCATAATGGTAATAGATTCCATTTACCAAGCATCTTCTATGTGCTTGCCACCTGGTGGGTGCTTTAGATATATCTAATTGTCCCAAACTGATGAGTGTTATTCCCCCTCTGAAATGATAGGGACAACTAGACATAGGGAATTCAAGTGACTTGCCCAAGATCACAGAGTTAGTAAGTAGTAGATTTGAGGCTCAAATCCAGATTTGGGGAGTGGGGAAGGGGCATAGATTTGGACATACTGCAAAGATCCAGGAGTTCAACGACAGGAACTTAATCCAACATTGTCAAGGAAAATATGTTTTTTATTTAATCTGACCAACACTAAGAGCTTTTCTCGCTAAATCTGGAGTTTTAATAGCACAATTACCCCACCTGATTCATCAGAATTGCTGTTTGTTTGTGCATGGAAGATAACTCATTATGGAAAATATGTGTTATAAACCATAATATATGCATTTATTCAATTAAGTCTAATGTATTATTTAAGGCTCGGCGTGTGATATTTATCACTAGCAAATGCTAATTTATACAGATTATCAGAGTCTAATTAAGTGCACAGCTTGTGAGGACAGCCTGTTACTTGGAAGGTACAGCTATGACTTACTCTACTCTGGGCCAATATATTAAAAGGTCTGGCAACCTATGCTACAGGTAAACTTTGGCTTATATATGGTCTTGGAAGGAAATGGCTGGAGCCTATTACCATGCTCTATTCCAAATGCCTGTGAAATCCACTGCCAGCACCTTGCAGAAGGAGGCCTCACTTATAAGGCTTATTTTGAATCATTTTCCCCCATAAGCATTAATACCCCAAATCACTCCAGCAACCAGAGTTGGTGCTAGTTAAGTAGTTGTTCTCCCCATAAAATAAATACACTCAGATTCTATACCCAGGAGACAGAAGAGTCTGTGGTATGTGCTTTTGAAACATTTGTTCAAGATTTTCAAGCCCTGGAAATCTACTCTGGGCCAGGCTTTATCCTGGGAATACAGGATGCAAAGATGAGTGAGGTCAAGTCCCTGTATCAGGGGAGAAGCATTGTGAAAGCTCCTAGTGCACAGATTTTGGCATCCCACAGTTCTGGGGCCCAGCCCCGACTCTGGACTCTGTCATTTACCAGCCATGTGTCTAGTCGCTTTAACTCTCTCATGTCCACTTTCCTCATTTATAGCGGTGGGGGGGGGAACCTCACGCCTACTCACGGAGGTTTTGTTCGCAGAAATAAGAGGGCACTGTCTGTGCCATTAGATGTAAACCTGCCCACTTGCCCACGTGAGGTCAACCATAATTTAGACTTACGCCCTATTGCTTCTTCCTTCAGAAATTCAATCACACGCAGCATTGCTTGATTTTTTTTTTTTTTTAGAGTCTATTGTAGGTTTTCCTGGGGAGACAGAGAAGAGTGGTTTTTCTCATATTTCACAGCAGTCTACCCCCAAAATCTTTATCGGAAATGTTAATTTTTCCAGTTCGTTTTCTCCTGCTTCCCCTATGCCACCAGGTATTACTTCTTTCTGCTTTTCCCCAGACAGCACATACCCTGTTCTCTACTGCCCTTTTAATTTCAGCTCTCTTCCCAAACTTCCACCCCTTGCTCATCAGAAAGAAATCCACAAAGTTTATGGTGCCCAGATGGGCTAGGGGATCTTTGGGAAACACCACCTCTGCAGACTGTGATTCTTGCCATTTGCCATGGCATGAGCTGTACTGGATTTGGGACAGAGAGAGGGGCCTAATAAGCATCACTATCATATGAGCTGTTCTGTCATGAAAAGAATTTCTTTGTAACTAAAAGAGAAGGAGGAAAAAAAGAATTAGCTGGCTTTCAAGACAAGGCAAATAAGTTATCAAACTCACATCGTGTAAAATCCTGTAAAAGGCAGTCTCCAAGCTGCCAGGGTAACAGTACCAATGCCTTGTAGCTTTGGACTATTTTTGTTGTCAGGCTGGAGGGCATTTTACGAGAAACAGTTGTTGAGATGAAATATTTAGCAAAGTGAATGAGAACAATACAAGTCCCCACTATCTTAGTGTAACTATTTCTTCCCAAAAGAAAAGTCCAAAAAATTGTACAGTGAACAGCCATATACTCACTACCAGGATTTTACAATGAACATTTTACTCATAGCATTGTCATCAGTGAAATAGGCAAGCAACCCAAAAGAGGGAGATGGCATCTTTCTACCTCATCTTCCTCTACTCCTCACTCCTTCTTTTCTTCAGCTGTACTGTACCACCTGTAACCCCAGACATGCCTGGCAATTCCCCCAAAATTTTGCTTCTCCTCTTGTTATTGTCCTAGCATAGAAAGATCTCCCTGCCCACCTCCATCAATACATGTCCATATACCCCCCATTCTCCAACGCTCCACTTGAGAGTAACCCGTGCTACATACCTGATGTGGGCTAGGAGCTTTATTACCATCAACTCACTGACTTCTCATAACAGCCCTAAGGTGAGGACTATTAGTATCCCTATTTCACAGTTGAGACAACTGAGACCCAAAGAGGTTAAGGCATGTGCCTCAAATCAAACAGCTAATACAAGGTGGAGCTGGGATCTGAACCCCTCAATCTGGTCCCAGGGTCTCACGTCCTTAACTACTATACTCAGAGCCTTCTGCAATCATCCCTAGGAATGCTTTTTCCTTCTAATTTCCCAAACACCCTGTGTTCACTTCTGACTCTTTCACATTCTGCGCTGTACTGAATTATGTCCTTCTTAACTTTTCTCCTACTAGACTAGTTGAGGGCCAAATCCATGTATCTCTTTACTTTCTACTCAGCACACAGAGTAGGGACTCAAACAATATAAGAGCATAGAAATTCACAATTTTTCTGCAGAATGGTCATGCTTATTTTAATATTCAAGAGGTCAGCCTTAAACATTGGAAATCTAGGGGATTATGCCTGTGGTTAAACACGGGATTTCCCCTCACTTTGCTCCTCTCTATGTAATGTTTTTGGCAGAAAATGTTGATTTGTAAGAAGGCTGATTATGTGTGTGTTGGAGACTTAAAAAAATAAATAAAAGATTTGTCTCCACAGTAGGAAATGAGGAGAGAGAGAGGAAGCAACTGTAAAGAAGCCAATTTGTTTTTTCAAACATGAAAGGAAAAAACATAATTTAACCAAGAAATTATCTTCAAACACCCAGGGAACTCCCTGCCTGTCCAAACATTCTATGTGTGTTTTTGTGGGTTTTTAATTTGGTGCTGGCAGTGGAAGGGAGCAGTATTCAGAGCCCAGGAATGCACATACAGGAAAGGAGAAGCAAAGGAGCTGGAGGCTGCACACAGTCAGCAACGGCTGCCTGGCCAAAGGCCCAGGGTCATGGGCAGTTTTGATGCACACGTGGGACAGTTGGGAGAGGGACTCTGATCTCCTGTCCCCCCACCAGCTCTTGAGCAAAGTTCCTTAGTGCTTTCTAAACTCCTGATATTAAGAATCACCTGGGATGATGGTTAAAAACACAGATTCCCAAACTCTGCCCTTGGCCTCCTGAGTCAAAATCCCTCCAAGTCAAAATCTCTCTCCTAGGACCCACTGAGTCAGAGAAACCAAGGGAGCTGAATTCCTGTTGGATGACAGGCTGAAGTCTCCAGGGTAAGGTAGCAAAAGGAAGGCCAGATTAGAAATGGAAGACCCATGGGTCATTAAGTTATCTGGGTCTCAATCGCCCCCATCTGTGAAGCACCCTACCTGCCTCATACCTTTTCCGTAAGGTCCATGCAGTGCTTTCTGAATCTGACTCCCCTCTCCCCCATTCCGGTCTCTGTGGGCTTGTTTGTCAATAGCTACTTTATCACCACCACCTTAACTACAAGAGCTGGGGCCTTTCCAAAACAAATCCCTGGTACCAAACTACTAGTCCTGAATCTGAAGAGAGGAGCTCTATGGCAGCCAGCTTCCAGGATAGTCCTCAGTGATTCTAGTCTCCAATCATCCATAACCTGCACAGTCTGCTCCCCCACTGAATGGGCTTGACCTAATTAACCAGTTAGGGAGTGTGAAAATGGCAAAGCTTGACTTCTAAGACTCACCACAATAGACGTTGCAGCCCTGCTGTCTGGGATCACTCACTCCGGGAGAAGCCAGCCACCATTTTGTGAAGACACTCAAGAAGTCCTGTGGAGAAATCTACATGTCAAGAAACTGAGGCCTCCTGCAATAGCCAACGTGAACTTTTCCATGATGGCATGTGAACCAGCCGTCTTGGAAGTGGATCCTCCAGCCCTAGCCAAGCCTGCAGATGGCTGCATTCTAGGTCAACCTCTTAACTGCAACCCCCTGAGAGACCCTGAGCCAGAACCACCCCAATAAGTCTTTCCTGAATTTCTAATCCATAGAAATTGCATGAGAAAATACATATTTATTGTTGTTTTGAGCTGCAATATCTTGAGGCAATTTGTTATGTGGCAATAGATAATAATATATAGGCTCTTTCTCATTTGTATCTGATAATAGCTCTAAGAAGATATAGGAATTGATGGCCCACTTGGGCACTAGCTGGCATAATCACAACTAGCCTGTATTAGGTGCATACAACGTACTTTACATGCATGTATTAGTCAGCCAAAGGGGTGCTGAGGCAAAATACCAGAAAGTTGTTGGCTTTTCTAAAGGGCATTTATTTGGGGTAGAAGCTTACAGTTACCAGGCCATAAAGCATAGTTACTTCCCTCACCAAAGTCTGTTGCCACATGTTGGAGCAAGATGGCTGCCAATGTCTGCCAAGAGTTCAGGCTTCCTGGGTTCCTGTCTCCCTGGGGCTCAAGTCTCTCTGGGCTCAGCTCAAAACTCCAGCATCAAAACTCCAACCTCCCTTCTCCGCAGTGTGGTTTTTCTGTATGTCCCTGCCCACCAAGGGGGCGGGGACTCAACATCCTACTGACATGGATTCAATCAAAGCCTTAATCATTATTTAATCAAGTAAACCTCTGAATCCAATATAATCTAATATGCCCAATAGAAAACACAAACATAATCCAGTATCTATTTTTGGAATTCATAAAAAATGCCAAATTGCTACAATGCATTATCTCAATTAATCTTCTCAGAAGGCAGGCACCATTATTCTCATTTTATAGATGAAGAAATTGAGGCTTTAAAATGTCAGTTAACATGTCCAAAGCTTTTGACCCAGGAGGAGCAAAGACAGAACTTGAAAGAAGGTCTGCTTACGGGAATTCTCTAGTCCAGGATTGCTCACTATATAGTCTCCAGACACTTTTAAATATCCACCCCCCCACACACCTCTGGTTGAGGGAGTTCCATCTGGCTTAGCCTCTAACTCTACATCTGTAGAAAGAGAATGAATATATTAGCCTTCCCCTCGGCCTGCACGGACATAGTAGGGGGAATACTGGATCTGAGCCTTATTTGCATCATTGGTAAAATGGGGATAAAAACTACCTCACAGGGCCATTGAAAGAATTCAATTTCATAATGCATGTGGAATGGTTTTATAATATCTAAAGTATCATTATTATTACTATCTTCATTTCTGCCAAACTCATAGAAATTACTGCATCACAAGACCAGTTATGACTCCCACCCCATGTCTATCCAAAGGCTTCAGTGGCAGTCAATACTGCGTTCTTTCCCACAACACCCTAGAAATGTTGACTAGCTCCTTATTGTCTTCCAGTTGTAACTGACTACCGGACAAGAGTTGGTTTGTTGATCTTCCATCACAGTCCTTGAATAAAAAGTTTATTATTATAACAATGACAATAAAACAACAACACATTCTCACTGGAGTTCCACCTACACAGCCTCTCCTACTTGCATTTCTTTGAAAATGGTCTTTACCAACATCCACTTCTGGAAAAAAAAATGGTTTTGTATGTTACATCATAAATAGTCAAGAGAAAAGCAAAGTGAAACCATGACGTTGGCCACCCACCCAGTGGACTCTCCCTAGTGCAGGGGAGAGCAGGAGCCAGGGGGTAGACCTTCCAGACCAGAGGGACATTTGAAGTCTTTTTATTCTTTAAAATTAAAAATACAAATCAATTTCTCTCAAACTCTGAAAAAAGAAAGGAATGGGGAATTTGACTGGTAATGTTTAGAAATACATGATTTCTGGAAATTGACTGTGACTTAAAAATGGAAAGGTTCTGCCTTTTTAAAATAAAGAAGAAGAGAACTACAATTTTCACATATACACACAACCCAGCTCATCACACCCTCCCAGCCCCCCAATCTCAGACTTGGTCCTTCTTGTCTCCTCTGCAGCTGGAAAGCAGGCTTCCCGCCGGCAGCAGCCCTCCTCATCTGGGATGTATTTGTGCTTTTTCCCCTCCTGCACCTGCTCCGCACCCCCAGTCCCAACCTCCCCTCCCCTCCACACACGTAAGAAAAGATTCTCCCAGCATCCTTTTCTTTCTCTTCCTAGGTGGATGGTGGGGCCCAAGCTTAGTTCCTTTTTCCTCTCCCAAAAAAGTTTCTATTTGAGAATATATGGAAACAGGATGGAAACTGAAGTTAGTGGGGGCTGAGTCAGAGAGAGAGAGACAAAGAGAGGGAGAGGGAAAGCAAACTCTTAAGACAGATGAGGAGCAAAACAGACAAGCAGAGAGAATGTGTATGGGGAAATGGAAGTCAAGAAGTCAGAGAAGAGGGGATAAAAGGAAAAAAACCATCTAATTTCAAACTCACTCTTCACCAGAGATTCAATTAAACCATTTCCTAACTCTAGGAGTCTCCTGGTAATTCATTCTCTCTCACTCCTCCCTCTTTCTTTCTCTCCTCCTCTCATTCTCTCCACTTTTCTCTTTGCCCTAATCCACAAAGAACCAAAATGACCCTAGCTGCTATGGCCTCTGCCAGCACCACCACCTGTACCCTACACCACCACTACACACACACGCACAATTGCATACAATCACACACACAGTCACACAATCACACGCACACACGCACCACACACACACATACATGTCAAAGATGAGTAAAACACAGAGGAAAGTGACTTTGAGCAAGGCAAACCAGACTGAAGCGTTGTTGAACTGCTGGTTTTTCTCTTACTGTTTATTTTTCTGTCACCTTGGATAAACTCCTCATTTTCTGCCAACCAAGGTGGCAACAAGCCCCTGTCCCTCAACCTCCATGGACTCATTCCTGGAGGAAAACATGTAGGCAACTTAGGAGAGGCGGGAGAGATTTTAAAAACATAAATCTCATTGTTTTTAAAAACTGTATAACTCAGAAGGGCTTCTCCCTGGGCTACACCTCAGACAACATCTAAATTCTTTCACCGGAGATTCAGAATGACAGTACCTGCCTTTCCAGCTTCGAAAGTTGCTGTTATCTCCTGGGAACCCCTCAGAGCAGCTCCAGGATCGGGTCTGGGGCACCCATCTTTCCCTGCCTTTTCACAAAAGCACTACAAAGGTTGCTCGACTCTTTTGTGGCCCTGTGCCGCCATCGTGTGGCCAAAGGTAGAACTACAGTCAATTAAGTCACAAAAACCAATGAAAGCGTAAATGGATTGGGTCCTTCTTGTGGAGGAAGATGGGAGCTAACCTCTAAGAGATCTTGTCCCATAAAGAGTGCTGGCGCATTCTGAAAAAGCTATTTGGCTACCTGTTGCACATACTTTCATCCGCTACGCCCCTTTCCGGGGATGGCTTTCCCTCATCTGCTCTAAGTACTGTTCTGTGAGAAACTTGCCCAGATGGCCAAGCATAATTAACCTCTCCAATCTTCAAATATGCTACATTTTATTTATTGTGATTATAGTGCTTAGAAAAATTCTAAATGGTATGGAAATGAAATGTGTATGCATCTCTCTCCCCTACCGGGATGTGAACTGGCAGTTGGCAGAGACCATGTTTTCTCCACATTTCACAAATAGCGGGATGTCTGTAAATGTATACTGAAGGAAGAAAAACATCCTGAAAATTAAATCACCTACTAATTCCCTCAGCTGGTCTGCTAGCCCCTTCCTTCCCCTTCCCAGGACAGTATTGGGCATGGTGGGGGATATTCCTAAGAAAAAGCCCTGAACTCTAGACTTGGCTATATGAGCTGAGTGCCCTTGGGGAAGTCACTTCCCCTCTTTGAGCCTTAGTTCACGGTATGAGGATTGAAGCAAACTAATCAGTAAGGTCCCATTCAGATGGATGATGGGGTAGTTTTAAACAAACCTGTATCCTCAGAAAGACAAGATGCACCCTGGTTGTAACCTTTCCCCACTTACCCCAAAGCAGAGGACCTGCTTCCAGGTTTGGCATTCAATAAACATCTGGAAAAAAATATTGGATGAAAACCAAACAAAAGTATGCTTCAAAAATATGGCAAGAGCTGGTATCATTTTGTGCAAACTGTGGTGGACTTTTCAGAAAGAACTTCTTCAAGGGCAGGTCACATTAACAGCTCTAAGTGGTAGGAGAGAGTGCCATGGCTCTAGGTGGTAGGAGAGAGTGCCATCTGAGATACAATGAAGCCAGAACAAGGAAGGCTTTACAAGGCATACCTGGGCAGCGAGCAACAAAGACTGGCAACTTTAACCAGAGACTCTCAGCCTGGTTTCAGAAGCCCCTCTCAAGCTGTAATCTAAATGGGAGCACCTGAAAAATCACTCTGCTGCTAAGAGTAGAAACCCAGGCTAAATTCCCATGCAGTTGGTCACACTCTGTCTCATAGATTATTAGGCATAATATAGCCCAACTTCTCAGTTTCCCAGAAGCACAGGAAGCAAGAAAGCCCATGTTATACTCAGGGGGATCTCTTCCTATGCCTAGGGATGAATCAGGCACATAATATATGCTTAAAAGACGCTCAGTCAAATGGCCTATTGGCTCTCTTCTTTCTACAAATATTATCAGAACTTCCAGAATATGCCAGGAATGAGGCTAGGCAGACAACTATTCCCAATCCAACCACTTCCACAATCATTACACTGCAAGCATAGAGCCATGCAGTCTCTGCCTGTTCCTTTGGATGCTCCCACTGTTTCAAGCGAAATAGCCACCATGGGGTCCTTGGTGTTAGTCCATGAAAATCTCGAAGACCTCCTTCTAATTGCTGGATTATGCATTCCTTCTGAGTATAAGGTTTAAAGGGACCTTGAAGATGGATTTGACCAGGGATCCAAATACACTTCTTGAGCTCCTGCCCATGGCAGAATTTGCTAATCCATCGAGCCATTTGTGTCCTGAGGAATCTCCACACAGTGTGCCAGGTTAACCAGGGTTGGCACTTAAGATGACACCAGAGATGCTTTCTCAATGTTGTACAGTTAGGATCAGAACTAGAACCCAGGTTTTCTGATATCCAAAACATTTTTCATTTCTAGCTTTCAATTGCAAGCTTTATTTCCTTTTATTTTATTTCCTTTTCCTTGGGATTTTTTAAAATTAGTCATTCAATACATGAGTTGAATTGTTTTTGATGCCCAAATATTCTTTTTATTAATTTCAACAACTATAGGATTCCAGAACAGAAATCTTCATTCTCCCTTCAAGAAGTTTACAATCTACCACCTCCAAATCTTCCCATGGCATGATGCCATGATGCCTTTTCTTTAAGGGATTACCAATGTGTAAGATGTCTCTTTTATTCCCTCTACTTGAAGCGGTGTTCAAATGCCACTTTGGCAAAAAGGGTTCCAGGTTTGCCTTGATCTAGTACCATCCTTACCCCCCATCGGACATTAGTTCCTACTCTGTCTATTCTTCCATGACATTTTGCTAACTATATCTAAACTAGACTTCAATTCCTTATATATATGCTCATCATTTCCTCCAGACTGTGAACACAAAATTCTAGAAAGCATATCTTACTTGTATGATGGATAAAAAAAATGTCAGGGATAACATAGGCTACCAGTAAATTTCAGTTGTATTAAATCTATTTCCCAGAACTATCAAAATTAAATATCAAATCAGAGGATACAGAAGTGGAATGGATCTTAGAGAAAATGTGATCCAGGATGGCAAATAGGTTTGCCATTAACTGGCAGTGGTTGCCTGGAACACCATGTTTAGAAGGATTCAAGGCAAAGTCTAGCTTTAGTGAGAAAGAGAGCTCTGTTTGGTTTGTGATGTCTGCCTGGAGTGAGAAAGGAGGAAGTAGCAAGATGTATGCCTCCTTTGTCATCTGTGACCAAGTCCAACTACTACTAGCTGATTTCAATGCCCAAATGATGTAGTGGATGAGCTTGGATTTTGACTAGAACACAGAATTTGCATGTTCTACAATGAAATGGTTGATGATTTGATTCAAATCTCTCACCCACCTGGAGCTTCCTTTTCATTGTTTATGAAATGAGCATGAATGTTTTCCCTCTCCTTATTACCTCACCAAATTTTTGTTAATGGTTGAGGACGTGAAGTTGTTTTGCAAACCACAAAGCAAGTGAAAATGTATGTTGTTCCTATAGAATGCTGGACTCAGTGGCTATTCAGTGAGTGGCAGTAGAGAACCCAAACTTAAAAAGATACACTATGACATGGGAAAGCTAGCCAGATACTTTGATATTCAGGCATGGTCCCAATCTGAGGCTATGATCTCTCTACCATGTAAGAAATATTCACATCTGGGCATCATATACTTATTAACCTGAACACTTTTCCAGAAGCAGAAGCCAAACAGCCAAGAAAATAATTACGTCACTGGTTGTTAACCTATGGCATTGGTACCAGAAAAAAATTGGGTCATCTGTCTTTTCCTCTTGTTTCCATTGCTAAGTCCTTGTTCATGGATTCCTTACTTCTATTTTTAGCTATGAATACAGTGTTACTAAGTGGCCTCCCCTGTTTTACTCTGATCTCACTAAGTATATCCTCCATTCAGCTACCAGAGTGATCCTTCAAAAATACAACAGAGCCTCATAATTCTCCAGCTCAACAATATTCAGTAGCTCCCCACTACCTTCAAATAAAGTCCAAACTCCTTAGAATGGCATACAGAGCCTGTTAAAAGCCAGCCTTAAGTTAGTCTTCCAGACTCATTTCCAGTCACTCCCTACCCAATCATTTTATCCTGAAGAAAGAGCCTTCTTCACTGTTTCTTCAGTGTCCTGAACTTTCATAACTCTGAGACTTTGCTTATTGTTCTCTCTGACTGAAATGTCCATTCTCCCCCATCTAATTGGCCGAAACCCAGTCATTATTTAGAACGAAGGATGGATGCTACCTCTATAGAACATTCTTCTTAATTCCCCTAAGCATAATTAATCTCTCCTACTTCTGTGCTATCCCATCACATTGTATACTCTGTGTGTTCTACTAATGTTTTGATTCCTTATGGGCGTATCAGGAAATATGCCAGATTATGTATCCTATTTGTTTTTGTTCTGGAAAATGCGTTCAGCATACACATATCTTGAATCATCCCACTGTAACCTAACTATCTGCTCAAATGTTCGTCTCCAATGTAAGACCATGAGCTTCTCCAGCTGCAAGACTCCCGCTCTTGTCATCCTACAGTCAGTGTCTACACAGCAGCCAAAGTCTTCTTATAAATCAGATTATGCTACTCTCCTATGCTCACCTTTCCAATTTAGCATATAATCCAAACTCCCATCACAGCATCAAACCCTGCACAATCTGGTTCCTTTCTCCATCTCTACCCTCATTCATTCTCACACAAACCCAAACTCACTAAGCTTTGTTTCATTCCTCCAAGTAAACTTGTTTCCATCATAGTCCTTTGCACTTGCTGCTCCCCTGCCTGGAAAACTCTGCCCCAAACTTTCACAAAACTCAGAATATGCTGATCCTGCCTCTGAATGAGAAGTTAGATATGAAAGAAAAAGTTAATAAAAATCTAATTTACCCAGGCTCTGGAGAGAGGAACAGGCCAGGAGAGATATCTTGTTAATGATAAAGATGAACTGAAAATGAGATTACTTATTAGTTTTTTATTTCCACTTACCCAGCTTTTTCTCTGTGCTGTTCAGAGTTCCGTACCTTTCAGCTCTTGTTTCAAATTCCATGGCTGACCACCTTGTCTAACCTCGCTCCAACCCTAATCGCCCTCCACCTATTTAATTTTCTTCAAAGCTCTTACTATTGTCTGAAATTATCCTATTCATTTATCTGCTAAATCATCCTATTCATTTACCATTTCTCTCCTTCTACTGAAATTCAGTTATCATGAAGCAAGGCATCTTGTTCATTGTTGTGCTCCCAATGGCTAGAAGAGTAAACATGGAAGGCACTTGTATTAATTTCCCTGCTGCTAAAACAAATAACATACAATAGGCTGGTTTAACAAAAAGAATTTATTGGCTCTTGATTTCAAAGGAGAGAAGGCTTGCTTTCTCCAGGGTTTGATATTTTCTGGTTGGCCATCAAGCTTTGGGATTCCTTGGCTATCCTGTCATATGACAATACACATTGCATCATTTTCTTCTTTCTCTGGTTGGTTCTGTTGACTTCCAGCTTCTTGCTTCTTCCTGTGGTTTCTCTTTCTGTGTCCAGTTCCTTGGTTTCTAAGCAATTCTGCCATATTGGATTAAAGTCCACTCCATTTGATTTGGGCACACCTTTACTAATAACTTCTGCAAAGGTCCTAGTTACAAATGGGCTCTGATCCGCAGCACTAGGGACTGGGACCCAAATATGCTTTTGTGGGAACACGATTCATTCCCCAGCAGCACTCAATACATTTGTATTTGTTAAATGAATAGATGGCTTTATATGGTTACTCAATAAAGGTCTATTGAACTAATCAATTAATAATTACTCTTTAGTTGGCAGCAACTGATTTATTATCATTTTAAGCCTAAATTGTTTTCAGTTACCTAGGGATAAATTATTCAACTTGTAGGATATCCAGAAAAGTTCCTGAGTATCCTTCATGTCAGCCTTATCTCTTTTCAGCTTGTAAGCAGAGAATGAACAAGGCAGGTAATGCAATCCAATCTTGGTAGCATCTTCTCAGCAGCTTTAGACAATAAATAAATAAACTAACTCTCTTGTTAGAACCAAGTTTGAATGGACAGCCTGAAATGAAGCTTTCACATTTTCTAAGAACTTGGTTCCATGTCCCTTTTATTCCTGTTTTCATATACTTTCTCTTACCCTCCAACCCCCACCAACATATAAGGCCAGGGAGAATTTATTTCACTGAATTTGTCATGAGCCAGAAATGGCAGCTCATTACCAGAAGATGGCAGGACCAGGGGAGAATCAGGGCACTAGGTGAGCATGGGTGGAAAAAACCATCAAGAGTACGCAAATCATCCATCTGGCACACAACCAAACTTCCTGCCACCTAAGATTTCTCTAGTCCTAACTCAACATGCAGGGAGAAGGCGGAAATTGATTAGTTGTTGTCCGAAAATAGAGAGCAGGGAAATCCAGAGAGGTTAAGTGACTAGCTCAAGGTCACTCAGCACTCCAGGTGGCCAAGTCCCGCTGTGAGGCCTGAAACCTGTCACTTCAATCATCAGGTCTCCCTAAGGCTGTTCTGGTACTTGGCCACTTGCCTGTAATTTCCCTGGCTCTTAATGGAAGGAGAATTATGGAAGGGAAACAAAGTTAATAAAAATCAAATTCACACAGACCCTGAAGAAAGTGAAGAAATGGGCGGACCAGAGGAGACTATTTATTAGCAAGTGAGATGGCCACAAAAATGAGAGCATTTATTAGTTATTGGTTTACACTTGCCTAGGTCTTTTTCAGTACCACTCAAAGCTCTTTCTGACTTAATTTTAAAGTTCTAAATTCTCCCATGGTTCTTTGTGAGCCTGGAAACATCCAAAAGGTACAATAAAATAGTGTTGCAAAGATTGTGAACAAGGTCGGTGGTGTAAACTTGGATTTCAGTTCTCTTTCCTGGCCTCAACATTCTTTCTAAAAATAAGGAGGGATTACGATTCACAGGATTTTATATTTCTACCATCCCTTCCTGTGGGAAACGACCCTTAGGCCTTTCGCTAATAAACTTTCTACAGTTCATATAGTCCAGATAGTACTGAACGCCTATCTCCAACAATACCTGGGGGCGGGGCATGGCCCAGGCCACCCTGGCCACTGTGATAGGTTCAAGGACAAGTGCACTATTCCAAGGCAAGTTAAAGAAAGCACTGTGGGGAGTGTTCAGAGTTATCTAGGAAAATGCCTTCTCCTATATAAGCAGGCTTGGAGCTCTGGGGTCACCATCCAAGGTTCCCCAAAGCTGACTGCAGGATGTGGAGGTGGGGTCCAAGCAGGTTGAAGGAACATTGAGGATTTGGGCTTCTGATGGAGACACAATGGACACAGCTGCTTTCTCTGTAAATTCGCAGGCTCTTCATTATCTTCTGACACAGACTCTTCATCATCTGAAACACACACACACTCCCAGTGGTGCCCACCGTTCCTCCTGGACTCTCCCTATCTACCACTGCTCCTGACTTCCTGTCACCACCATCCCCCACCCCATCTCTGCTTATTGCTTCTCCCAGGGCTGGAACTACTTTTTCCGGATTCTCTTGGGCTTTGTAACCATCTCTTCACCCCTTTCAGTCTCTATCACTGCCTCTCCACAGTGAGGTGGTAAAGCATGAAGGTGTTAGAGAAAGACATCAAGCCCAGACTTAAGAGGTCAAGCAAGGTTTCTGGGAGAATGTTCCACACAAGGTGAGCCATGACAGGTGAGTGAGAATTATCCAGTTGAAGGATGAAGGGAGTAGAAGAAGGGAACAAAATGTCCTGAGGTCTTAACTGGGAAAATTCTGGGTGCTCTCTAATTAAAGTTTGTTAGAACATAAGTGAGAAGTAGTTAAAGTTGTAAATAAGGGTCAGATTCTAAGGATCTAGGTGAGTGACTGGGTTTTTAGCATAAATTTAAATAGGGCCATGATCTGAGCCCCACCTCTGCTCCCTAGGCTGTCACTACCTGCCAACTCATTGGGCTTCTTTTTATTATCTCTTGCACCTGTCACAATCTCTCAGGTCCTCCCAGGTCCCTTTCTTTCTGAGTCTTATGAATCCTGGTCTTGACGTTTGACCAGTCACTGCCTTTTGGAATCTGTTGGAGCCTGACAGTCTCTCAGGGACTTGCCAGGACCTCTTAGGGCCAGTTACAGGCATTGCTGGCTCCTCATGACTTATCAGAGTCTTTCCTAGTTTCTCCAGGCTTGTCAGGGTCTGTCACACTTCTTGTTATCCTTCAAGGACAGTGCTAGCCTCTGAGGCGTCACCACCCTCCTTTTTGCAAGACTATAATGCTTTTGTTGGTATGTCTTTCAGTACCTGGTTTGCTGTTTCCTCACCCTATGCAGGTGTCCTATGAAAGAATCAGTTAGGGCCGGTTCTCTACTTCCATCTAGCAAAGCCTAAGTGCTGAGCAATTAGAAGAGTTTGTGCTTTTCTCAATGCCAAGCCCCTAGAGGATGGTAGAGGATGGTTGTTGATTTGAATCTGCGGTAGGATAGGTTTCATCACTCATTGGGTTAGGTGCATGTCAATCATAACTTTTCAGCTGATAAACTAGGAAGAAACATTAGTTTGGACTTCTAGGGTAGAAACTAAAAGCTCATTGGGCAGTTGAGGATTAGCAGAGGTGTTTTACTGAAGAGCTGAAGTAGAGAGACTACATTGCCATGAGTCAGTAAGCCACACTTCACCTGGGTAAATTGAGACCCAGAGAAGCATTAAGAGTGGAATCATTTAGTGATGATTCCTGTGCACAGTCCAAGGATGGAAGCTGAGGACACAAAGACAATCATCAAGAGTTCTGCCCAGGTGTGGGGTGAGGAAAGGGAGCTACAGTGGCCAAAACAGGAAAGACAGATAAACATTTTTGTAGGGGGACAGCAGAGGAGAAGACAGACATGGTCCCAGTTTCCATGGGGCACATAGCTGGAGTGGGAAGACATGCTGAGGGAGAGATAGGAGCTTGAAATTTATAGAAGAACTCAAACTCAGTTCAACTGGAGAAGAGGCAGGGACAAGGATTTGACTTTGGTATTGCTTCAGAAAAATGACTCTGGCAGCAAGGTGGAGAATGAATAGCAAAGGTCAAGAATGGAGGTAGGGAAACCATTTTGAAAGTTTCTGCAGGGATCTAGACTAGAGATGGCAGCTCAAAGTGAGGTGAATGAGTCACAGCTCAACTTGTTTGAGGAGATATATAGATGGTATGACTTGAATAATTGGTGATATGTGACATTTGGAATAGATAAGTGTCTAGAGGACTATAACAATTCTGTGTGATAAACATTATTAATCAGGAATGAGACTTCAGTGCTCCACCATGCAGTCAGAGTGACCCAACCCAAGCATTCCCTCTACTTGGTGAAATATATTTTTCCCTAGCATTCTGGGTCTTCAGAGAAATTCCAGAGAAAGGAATAGCTTATCAAAAGCAATGAGAATACAGTTGGAATATAGGATATGCCTACGGGCATGATGAAACCAAAGAAGTAGCCTGGATCAGTTCAGGAAGCATATTGTGTTGAGATCGATTCAGACTTTATTCTGTAGGCATAGAAGATTTTGTTGAATGCTTTAAAACTAGAAAGTTATCTAGTGAGATCTGTGTTTTATTCAGGTCACTCTAGCTATTCTTGGAGGATAAGTTTGAGAAGACAAGTTAAGGATTATCATACAGGGTATTAGTGTAAGAATCCAGGTGAGAGGTATAGAAGAACTAAATTTGCATAATGATAAAGGCAAGTATAAAAAGGAAGAACTAAATATCTGAAAATGTTGAGAAAGAAGTGATGGAACTTAGGGAAGAGAGGTTTGAATAAAGAAGAACTCCCTTGTTTGTGGTTTGGATCACAGTTTGGACGGCGATGCTATTAATGAGATGGGAAGCTCAGGAGTGGTCTTGAAAGATGATTGACTCCATGTTGAAAGCATTGATTTTGAGGTGCCCACAGGACATTCAAGTGAAAACAGATGGGCCTGGAAACGAAGATAGAAGATCTGATATTTGGCAAGTGATAACAGAAGCCAGAGGAACTGGTGAGGGTACTCTGGGGGAAAAATGTAATGAGGAGAAGGCCAAGGAAAGAGCCCTGGTACACAACAACATCTATGTAGTAGGCAGTGGACAAGGAGCCATGGAAGGACACGGTAAAGGACATTTAGAAAAGTGGAAGGAGAAACAGGAGAGAGAGAGGTGTCATAGAAACCAAAGGAACAAAATTTCAAAAAGGAATGGTACATGAGGTCAAAGGCCTTATAGAGTTAAGAAGACAAGAAGTGAGAAATAAACAATGAATAGAACCTTTTCATCTCTGGACCTAGGACAATTACTTTACTAACAAATAAAACAATTTTTAAAGCCTCCAAGTGTATTTTCCATAAAAATATGTCTGCATTGTTTTGCTTTATATCATCTCTATATCTCTATTGATTTATATATGACAACACATTTCTTTTACACTTTGTCTTGTGTCTTTTTAAGAAATCTTTGTTAAACCTAAAGTCATAAAGATATTCTTATGTTTTCTGCTAAAGGGTTTATACTTCTTACATTTAAGTCTATGATTAATTTCAAGTTAATTTTCTTTTTTTTTTTTTTTCTTTTCTTTTTTGCATAAGGATATTCAACTGTGCCAGCATCATTGGTTGAAAAGATTATCCTTTTCGTGTTGAATTGCCCTGGCACTTTTGTTAAAAATAAGCTAAGTGTTTTTGGGTCTACTTCTGTTGTATTGATATAGTCAATACAACATTCTTTTGATTACTGTAGCTTTAAAGTAAGACATGAAGTCAGATAATGTGCATTCTCCAACTTTGTTCTTCCTTTTCAAAAAATTTTCAAAAAAATTGTGGTTTTAAGAGTGATTTTCATTTCTATATAAATTTTATAATCAGCTTATCAATTTCATCAAAACAGACTGCTAGGATTTTTATTGAAATTGCATTGACTCTGTAGGTAATTTGGTGAAAATTGGCATATTCACAATATTTACTCTTCAGATTCATAAATTATTATCTCTCATTTTTTATTTAGGCCTTTAATTTCTCTCAGCAACTACAAATTTTGCAGTTTTCAATATATAGATCTTCCACTTACTTTGTTACATTCATCACTAACTATTTCATGTTTGGGATACTATTGAGTTCCTGGCTACTATATAGAAACACAATTTTTCTATATTGATTGTATATACTGTGACCTTGATACACTCATTTATTTGCTTGCACAGCTTTTTATACTTTATTTAGGATAATCGTTATAGGCAAATTGTCAGCAAAGAATGGTTTACTTCTTCTTTTCTTCTTCTTCTCTTAATGCACCATTTAAGACCTCAAAAAAAAAGTTGAATAAATAGGTGAGAGCCTACCCCTACCTTATTTCAATCTTAGGAAGAAGCACTCATTTCTTTGGCCATTAAATATGATGATAGCTATACGTTTTTCATAGATGAATTTTATCAGCTCAAGGAAGTTTACTTCTAATCCCAGTTTTTGTGTTTGTTTTTTGAAAGTTATATTTTATGTAATGATTGGGTGTTAGATTTTATCAAATGGTTTTAGCATTTATTGAAATGTTCATGTGGAGAATTACACTGTTTGTTTTTGGGTTTTTTTTTGTTTTTTTTTTTTTTTATGTTAAAGCAGTCTTGAGATTCCTGTAATAAATACTACTTGATCATGATGTATTATACTTCTGAAGTCTTATCAGATTCAATTTGCTGGATGTTTCAGATAGATTTTTGCATTTATGTTTATGAGGGATAGTTGTCTCTAGGTATCTTTTCTTATAAAATCTTTGCTTTTGATAACAAGATAATGCTAGGTTTATAAAATTAATAGAATAAGTGTTCCACCATCTTTGTTTTTGTGGATGAGTTTGTGTAGAATTTGGGAGTATTTCTTCTTTAAAATTCCAGTCCATCTGGGCCTAGAATTTTCCTTATGGGAAGCTTTTTAATTTCAAATTTTATTTCTTTAGTAGATATAAGACTAATCTAGTTATCTATTTTTTTCTAAGTGAGCTCTGGTAGTA
Organism: Tolypeutes matacus; assembly: GCA_026826555.1. Taxonomy (NCBI): domain Eukaryota; kingdom Metazoa; phylum Chordata; class Mammalia; order Cingulata; family Chlamyphoridae; genus Tolypeutes; species Tolypeutes matacus. Next base: position 4,582,052 of record JAKSZT010021121.1, on the reverse strand, counting down.
TGTTTCTTTCAAGGAATTTGTCCATTTACCCAATATGTTCACTCTATTGGCTTGAATATGTTCAAAATAATCCCTTATTATCCTTTTTTTTTTTTTTGGCACTAATAAACTTTATTTTTAGTGAAGTTTTAGATTTATAGAAAAATGACATCAAAAGTATAGGGAATTCCCATATAACCCCACCCATACACCCACGGACATAGTTTCCCTTGTTATTAACATCTTAGTATGGTACATTTGTTATTATCCTTTTTTAAATAAAATTTTATTGTAGTATATCATTCATACATGAACATACATAAACAATAAGTGTATAGTAAAATTTGTGAACTTACAAAACAAACATATATATCATCATACAGGGCTCCCATAAATCACCCTATCTCCAACACTTTGCATAATTGTAAAACTTTTGTTACAAACTATGAAATAACATCACCAAAATATTACTACTAACTGTAGCCCATATCTTACATTTGGTGTATTTTCCCCCACAACCCACTCAATTATTAACCCCCTGTATTAGTATACATTTGGTATAGTTCACGAGAGAATGTTCTCTCATGAGTCCACAGTCCATCTTCCACCACTGGATTCCCTGTGTTAAAAAGCATCATATTTTCTACAATCCATTCAAAGTGTAAACTCAGTGCCTTTCATGTTCATCACAGAGTTCTGCTATTATCATCTCAGTCAATTTTAGAACATTTTCATTACTCTAAAAGGAAAAATTCCATAATGCCTTACACCCTCTACAATTGTTTCTTAGAATTGATATATCTTCTTTGCCATTGCTGCAAAAATATTATGATATTACTATTAACTATCATCTCTAAGTTACATCAGTTGTAATTTTCACATGTATTACCATAATCTTAATACTTTGTGAAAGAAGATTCTTATATATACTTATATTTATACTATTAACCATAATCTTCACATACCACCAAAATCACTGTTATACATACTCTAGATTATTCTCTAGTTTCCTTTCATTTGAAATATTGCATCCACAGACTACTCCTTTCAGCCACAGTCTGATTTATAAATCAGCAGTGTTAGTTAGCCTCATTATAATGTGTCACCATCCACTCTACTCATTTCCATACTTTTACAATAAACCTTATTAAAAATTCTACATACATTGAGCATCAGTTCCCATTCTCAACCCACGTTCTATTTCCTAGTAACATATACTCTAGAGTTTACCTCTGTGAGATTACTCATCATATTTAGTTCATATTAGTGAGACCTTAAAATATTTATCCTTTAGTTTCTGGCTTATTTCACTCAACACAGTATCCTCAAGGTTCATCAATGTTGTCATATACATCCTGATTTAATTTCTTCTTATAGCTGTATTTGTGTACCACATTTTGTTTAGCCATTCATCAGTGGACAGACACTTAAGCTGGCTCCATATTTAGCAATTTTGAACAATGCCACTATGAACATCAGTGTGCAAATGTCAGTTTGCACCCTTGCTTTCAGCCTCAGTGGTTGGAGACCCACACAATAACCAACAAAATATTAAATTCCCATTCTGGTGAGTCCTGCTACATTCTCTAATATTATGGCAAGAATCCCCTGAGTACAAGGGCAGTGCCTAGTGAAAGAAGACAAGATCATTGTGTCAGACCCTTGATATTAATTCTTGTACTTATTATCCTTTATTTTGTGAAATTGAAACAGCCTAAGAGTTATCTTCTGAAAACTCCTTGTTATTCACATGTGGCCTCTCTCTAAGCAAAACTTAGCATATAAACTCACTACCTTCCCCCAGAGTGGGACATGACTCTCTGGGATGGGCCTCCCTGGCATCTATGGATTATTAGCAAGCGCCAACTAACGATGCATTTGGGAAAAGACCTTGACCAAAAGGGAAAATATTAAATACAAATGAGTTTTTATGGCTAAGAGATTTCAAAGTGAATTGGGAGGTCATTTCAGAGGTTACACTTATGCATGCCTCAGGAGGCTATCAGTGACTGCCACAGTAAACAATGTAAGCAGGGGTTGTTCCTAAGGTTTCTAGAGACAGATGGACACTGTAGGCAGGACAGACAACCCCAAGAAATCGGTACCCTGTTGGTGGGCCTTATCTTGGAATATATGTTAAACTATCTCCCCAATATTACAAAGTTAGACTCATTTATAATTTCCCTATACATGATTCTTCTGCCCCTTTTGTTTGAACCTATAATTAGCACTATACTCATTAAATATATGTCCCAGAGACTTAAATCTTTGAACTGTTCATATGCCAGTTGAACCCTGAATCTCAGCAGAGTTGCAGCCAACACTTACTCTCCAGTTCATCAGAGTCGCCCAGGACAACTAACAAAATGATGATGATGGGTAATGCCCATTGCAAAAAGCAGAGGGTACCTACAACTGCAAGCAAGACAGTTCCATCCATGCACTCCATGGGTTCTAAACCCCCTCTCATTTGGAAGCAGGGTGGGCATCACCATTCCAAAATCCTCAAAATTGAGGAATGAACAAATATAAGGGGTGAATGCAACTATGGACCAAAGTAGACTTACTATTATTCTATTAATGAAAGAACTTGTAGCACTAATATAAAGATAATGGTCACCAGAGATTCTGAAGAGAGGGAGAGGGATAAATAGGTGTAACATGGGGCATTTTGGGGACATTCGAATTATTCTGCATGACATTGCAATGATGGATATAGGCCACTAAACATTTTGTCAAAACCTATAAAATTGTGTGGTGCAAAGTGTAAACCATAATGTAAACTGTAGACCATGGTTAGTATCATTGCTTCAATAGTTGTTCATCAATTGTAACAAATGCACCACACCAATTAAATATGTTATTAATAGGGGAAAATGTGAGAGGAAGAGGGGGTGGGATATGTGGGAATACTCTATATTTTCGATGTAACTTTTCTGTAATCTAAAACTTCTTTAGAAATAAAGAATAAACAAATTAAATAAATAAATAAAATAAAATAAAGCTACATTGAGATACCATTTCACATCTTATAGAATGGCCATAATCAAAATCTTAGAAATTTCTAATTCTTCTTATGATTTTTTTGACCTATAATTTATTTAATAGTATATTCTTTAACTTATAAATATCTGGGGATTTTCCAGATATCTTTTTGCCATTGATTTCTAATTTAATTTAATTGTGGTCAGGGAATCTAATTTAGATAACCTGAATCCTTTTAAATTCATTGAGATTTTGTTTAATGGCACAGAATATGGACTGTTGTAGCAAATATTGAACGTTCCGTGTGTTTTAGTTTCCTGGCTGTTAAATCAAATACTATGCAAGTGTTTGGCTTAAACAACAGAACTTTAATGGCTTATGATTTTGAGACTAGGAGAAGCCCAGATTCGAGGCGTCATCAAGGCAATGCTTTCTCCCAGAAGACAGTAGCATTCCAGTCTTTGGCTTTTCCGTCACACAGCAATGCATATGGAGGCCTCTCCTAACTTCTCCCTTCTTGTCCAGGGTCTGTTAATGTTCAGTTCCTAGATGCTCTCTGGAGCATTCTTTCTTCTCTTCCTAACCTAAAATTTCCTCAATAATCGTATTAAGGCCCTTCCTTATCCAGTTTGATGAGGTCCTGTTTACAATGGGTTCACATCCACAGGAATGGATTAAGATTAAGAATATTTCTGGGGTACAAGTGTCAAGGCTAAGAACTTCACTTAGGCATAGTTGTCCCATGTTTTTAAAAGCTCTATTATCAAGTGCACATACATTGATGATTATTGTGTCTTGGTAAATTGACCCCTTTATGAGTTTAAAATGTCATCTTTTTTTCTGGTGATATTCCTTGATCTAAAATCTATTTTGGCTGATATTAATATAACCAAATTCTCCAGCTTTCTTCTGATGAGTTTTTTTAAAATATACGTTCTTTTCTATTATTTTACTATTAACCTATCTTTGTTTAAAGTTTTTTTGGACAGCATAACAGCATATATTTGTAATTTGATTTAATCCTCAGTATTATAATCTCTGCCATTTAATTATCATATATTCTTTCGGTGAATATATTTTTTTCTGTAAAGGGTCAAATAGCAAATATTTAAGCTTTGCAGTCCATTAATTCTCTGTCACAACCACTCAAATCTGTAGTATAGTCGAAAGCAGCCACAGACAGTATATAGGCATGATCAATTGGCATAACTATCTTTCAGTAAAATTATTACAAAAGCAAGCATCGGCTTGAATGTGGCCTGTGGGCTGTAATTTGTTGACCGCTGGTCTTGGCATTTAGATTTGATATAATAATACATTTATTTTTGTTTAAATATACCACCCTGATAATTCTTTTCTGTTTGTCCTATCTGCTTTTTTTTTTAATTGGTCTTCATGTTCTGTTTTTGTTTAATATTGTGTTTATGATTCCATTTTATCTCCCTTGTGGGATTCTCAGCTTTACTCCCTCCCCTTCTCTTTGGGTTTATAATATACATCTCAACTTATACAGCCAACCTTTAAATAATATTGCACCACTTCATATGAAGTATAGGAATTTTACAACACTATAATTCCATTACTCCTTTGCATCTTTGTGCTATTTTCACCATAGATTTTCCTCCTACATTTTTATAAACCCTAAAATACATTGTTAACATTTTTACTTATAAGTTCAATTATTCTAAGGTGATTAAAATTAAGAAAAAAACATTTTATATTTACCCACATATTTATCACATCTTGCATTCTTCATGCTTTGTATTGATCCAAAATTCTATGAGGTATTATTTTCCTTCTACTTGTAAAACCCTTTCTTAATATTCTTTTATTATTTGGTGCTACAGAATTTTCTCAGCATTGTCTGAAAATATCTTTATTTCACTTCTATATTTGAATTATCAGTCTGCTGGGTATAGAATTCTAGATTGACAGGTTTTCTTTTTCACAGGACTCTGAAAGATTTCACTCCATTGTTTACTTGTTTGCAAGAAGTTTGCTCTCATACTTATCGTTTTTCCTCTGTAATGTGGCTTTTTTTTTTCCTTTGGTTGCTTTTAAGGTTTTCACTTTATCACTGATTTTCATCAATTTGATTCTAATACACCTTGATGTGTGTGGGGGGGTGTGGGGGGGTGTTAACGCTTATTCTGCTTGTGGTTAAATGAGTTACTTGAATCTTTGAGTTTATAGTTTCATTAAATTTGAAATATTTGTAGACATTATTTCTTCAAATAATTTTTTCTCCTTCCTTTTCCCTCTCATTTCCTTCTATGGCTCCATTTCACATATTAGAAGCCACTTGATATCTTTACACAGGACACTTATGTTCTTTCCATTTTAAAAATATTTTTTTTTCTCTTTGCATTTTCATTTGAGTAATCTCCGTTGTGTTTTCAACTTCACTGATATTTATCCAATTCTCCTTAATGTGTTTTTTTTTTAATTTCATATATTTTATTCTTTCACTTCGAGAAATAGTTTGTTTGTGCCTTAAATCTTACATTTCTCTCCTTTTCATGTTGATGCTTTCTTTACATCCTGGAGAATTTGGTACATATTTATAAATTCTCTTTAATGTCCATGTTTTATGATTTTATCATCTATTTCATTTCTGGATCTGTTTCCAGTGATTGGTTTTTCTCCTGGCTATTGATCATATCTTCCTACTTCTTCATGTCTCTAAGTAGATTTTTCAATAAATGGAAATTGTGGTTTTAATGTTGTTGTATGCTGGAATTTGTTGTATTCCTTTAAAGAATGCTAGACTTTTTTTTTTTTTTTTCTTTTTATGCCTTAAGTTACTTGGTGTTTAGTTTGATTATTTAAAGTATGGATAAGCAAACTTTTTCTTTAAAGTATGAGATAGTAAATATTTTAGGCTTTATAGGCAAAATGGTCTCTGTTGCAACTACTCAGTTCTGCTTTTGTAGCATGAAAATAGCCACAGGCAATATGCAAACAAATGTGCATGCCCACATTCCAACAGAAATCCAGGTTTGGACTTTGGGATGTAGTTTGTGCATGCTTGATTTAGAAGTTTCTTCTTAATCTCCTTTAGGGTCTCAAGTAGCATTTATTCTAGGACTAATATAGCATAAGTTCTACTAATTTAGCCTAACTACTAAAGCATGGCCTTTTTGGGGTCTCAACTAAGTATCCCCGTGTATTCACGCAGGTCTCCTCTTTCTGGCTAGAAAGAGGAGACCTGCTCCTCTTTGTTATCTTACAGCTCCCTGGTGAATTTTCTTTCCTCCAAAATTGTATTCTGGTCTCTTGGGGTTTCACCTTAGACATGCATAGGTTTGTATTTAGCCAAAGACAGGGACTCTTATGCAGATTTCTGGAAATTTTCTCCTCTTGAGCACTCTGCTCCACAAATTCTTTTCCTTTTCTCCTTTTTTTTCTTAGAATAAGTTTTAGGTTTACAGAAAAATCATGCATAAAATACAGAGTTCCCATATATCGCCCTATTATTATCACCTTGCCCCACAAATTCTCTTCAATTCAGCAAAACTATTGGGCTCTGTTTGTGTTCCCCTCCCTGCACCATAGTCTGAGAATTATCTCCAGATGGAAATCCTAGGCAGTGATTACCTCCTTGGTTTCCCATCCTTGGGGCTCACCATCCTAAGTTTCCTAGCGTCCAGTTTCTGAAAATAGTTGTTTCCTATGTTTTGTCTAGTTCTGTAGCTGCAAGGTAAACTGTACCTTCTTATATCCTCATGGTTTGAAGTGGAAGTCCCCCTAATAATGCTAACAATAAACTGTATTTATTTATCTTATTTTATCCTCAACTCAAGATATAAGATATGTACTTTTATTTTCCCATTTTACAGTCAAGGATACTAAGTCACAGTGAGTTTCAGTACTTGCCTAGTGTTATAGAGCTAGTAAATATCAGATAGAAGATTTAAACCAGGTGTTCTGATGCTAAATACCATTTTCTTAAGTATTGCTATAATAATCTATCTACCCAGAGTTACTGTTTCTTTAAATTACTCTTAATTTTTAAAAAAAATAATGTTAAAGTATGACATATATTATCTTATAGTCTTATTTTTCTCAGCATTTTGAAATATATATATTTTCTGTAACAGAATTTCAAAAATTTGCCTGATCATAAAAAATTCACCTGGTAAACTGGATAAAAATGCATATTTCTAGTGTCCTCCCAAGGAGATTTTGATTCAGAAAGTCTAGGGTAAGACTCAGGAAGCTATGTTTTTTTTTTAAATTACCCAGGAGAGTCCTAGGATCAGGCAAATTTATCACACAATCTATATAAGATGATTTTTATTGACAGTATAAGGTTACATTATGTAGCTATTTTATGATTTCATTTATAGTTCTTCCTTGGTGGATTGCATATTTAACAACATATTAATACTGAAACATCTCTGTGATCATCAGCCAAGTGCACATCTCTGATTATTTCTGTAGAGAACTATGGCATTTAAAATCATCTCTCCAGCCCTGTGATGAGAGCCCTAACAACCACTTCTCTAACGCAAATAATCCTAAGAACACAGTCATTCAGAGATGAAATGCAGACTAAGGCCTGGGGGGAAGGAGGCACATAAATTATAAGTTTTGGCTTTTTCTTAACATTTGACAATTTATATATATTAAATACTCATTAGAATTATACGAAGCACCTTCCTATATATCTCTTTTCATCATTTCTGCAATCCCACAAAGGAGTATTACTTTTATTTTACAGATGAACAAAATTAAGTTTTAAAATGTTAAACCTCCCTAGCTAATATGATATTAATTTGAACATATTGAAAGCTCATTATTGGTCAGTACTAAGTATACAAATATTTTAAATCATTTGATCTTCAAGAAAAATGTTATTAGATGTACGTTATTGTCATTGTTATAGTTGTGATAAGCTTGCTACAATTATCTTTTTTTCTCAGATGTGGTGACAGAAAGAGACTCAGAGATGTAGAAGGTCTTACTACAGTAACATAGCTAGTCAGGGGCAAATATTTTGGCCAACCTATATTTCAGTCCTAGACCATTTCTGTTTTCCAATATACTATAAATGCCTTCAATCCAACCACCATTGAGCTCTTATTTTATTTTTAGATTTAAAAATATATTCCCCACCACCTCCCTAAAACCTCTGTAAAATATATAACTTTAAAAAGTCAAGGAATCATCAGTAGGTTTGAATTTCTGAGAGATCAGAGTGGACAAGCCCCTGATACCTGAGCCTGGGATAGTGACAAAGAATCTCTTTCATTCCACTTGGCAGGAACAAGCTTATGGCCCAGAGAGGAAAGATGAGCTTCGCATTTTGAACCATGTTCCAGTTTGATTTCAGCTTCATACAGAAAATTGAGGAAGCTGAAGCTGAAAGGCACATGAGAGGTGAGCAAGTGGCTGGGAAGCAATGTGAATTTAATTCTAGCTTTAATAGGGAAAGAACTAGGGTTTCCTTTGTTCTTACTTGGATCCTCTGAATGGGATAAGGCAGAGGGAGTACAGGAAGAGGACAGGCTTGGCATCCCCTAGACATAGATTTAAATCTCTGCTTACTAACTGGGCAGTCTTGAACTGATCACACCATCTCTCTGAGCCTCAGTTTCTTCATTTATAAAACAAGACAAGACCTAATCACAGTAAAAGCCTAAGTGCACTATCTGATACATCGAATACCTTTGTTACTTGATTGTCCCTTGCCTTCCCAAAAGTCTTCTCCTCCAGAGCACATTTGTGACAGCTCTCTCAGCAGACTGCTTTCAAATAAGCACAGAATGGTACAAGGAATGTTTTCTGAGGGAGGGTCCATTATGGAGCGAATAATTTCAGCAATCATAGAATAGGAAGACCCCCCTTAGTCTCCAGCTCCTATTTTATAGGTGGTTAAAAGATAGCACCCTAGGCTTGTAATAGGTAGACCAGTCCCAGGGTTCCAGTTTAAAATCTGTTTACTAAATGACATTGGTTAAGCCACTTTTTGGTTCAGTCACTTTGTGTCTCTGGACCAGTGTCCCCATCATAAAAAATAAGAAGCTTGTAATCAATGGTTAGATCCCTGCTAGCTCTGATATTCAGTGATTCTGTGCTTTGACCAAGGTCCCACCAAGGCAAATTGAGTGTTAGTTGCCAAACTTCTATTGTGGGTGCTTTCCACTCTGGTGTTATCTCAACTCATAGATGTGTACCTTGTCGCTTTGGAGGAGGTCTTGTACCAAGTAAGAGCTGCCTGGTATGGTATCTCCAAGGTGCAACCCCTACTAGATCCCTGGAAAACCCTCATCTGATCTGTGTCCCAAGGAAGTCACTCTGCTGCCTCATCTGTGATATGCCTTTGCTGTGAGGTTTATCAAGTTTTGATTTGCACTATAATGATAAACACATCACCCAAGTGTCATGCATACATATTTCAAGTCCCTGCCATTTTGTTGTGTGGTCCATGGTTAGACTTTCCCTCAGAAAAAGAAATTTAAATTAAAAATTGTTAGTACTACCATGCAGGCAAAGTAAGAGGAGAGTGACCCAGTGTTAGTACAGTGAGTAGTTTTAAGCCTAGAATCAAGATGTCAAGTTTGGGTGACATGGATCAATGAATAGCAGAATTACTGCCTAAGTTAAGTTCTTTATGGGAAATGATGTAGCTGAGACTATAAAAACCCTAGGTTCCTCTGACCTGGTTCCATTACATCCCGTCTTAAACTTCTATCACTTTATATAGGATGTAAAAGTCAGTGAACCTTTGGGTACATTTCTTTGAGATGTAAGGGAGACAATAGGAACCCAACCAATCACCTGAATCCAAATCTCAGACACATTTGCCCTACTAAGAGTGGTCCCAGGAGAACCAAAGCTAAAGCAAACTTGATCCAAATCCACATTGTTATTTTCTTCCATACTCAACCCTGGCTTGACCCTGTGATTTGGACTAGCTATCTAAAATTTCTTCACCTTCTATAATCAAGTTTCTGTGCCCCAAATCTGTAGTGATTATGTATTTTTTTCTGCTGGTACATAATCTCTTTGCCTGGAGCCAGCTATGTCAGGAGTCTAACTCTGGATTTTCTAAATACATGAACCCCCACATTTCTTGTTTTTCCCTGAAACAGTTTGAGGTAGAGTCCTGTACTTACAATTAAAAGTGAATCTGCCCAATATAAAAATTATCTGCCTAATGAAAACATAATATTTATTCTCTTTACCTCAGAGAAGTGAGATAAATATAAGATGAATTAACCAATTTTGAAAACCAATCATATTTCCAGCTCTAGGTATTATGCTAGGGGATGAAAATATAGTGATGTTTAAAGACAAGGCCAATGCCCTACAAGAACTCAGTCTAATTGAAGAGACAAGCACATACAGAAATAATTATGGCACAATATTTATGACAATAGTTATAATAGAGTCATGGGAGGAAATGTGTTGGTTTACCTAGCAAACCGAGAAACGACTGTACAGAAGAGATGGCATTTGAGCTAGATATGGAAGGTTGATTAGAAATTTTCCCAGTAGAGCAGTGGTTCTCAATCAGGGGACATTTGGCAAAGTCTGATGGTTTTTTTTGTTTGTCACAACTTGGGAGGTGTCACTAGCATCTAGCAGTTAGAGGCTATAGATGCTACAAAATATCCCATAATGCACAAACAGCCCCCACAGCAAAGAATCATCTAGCCCCAAATGCTAATAGTGTTCAGGTTGAGAAACTCTGAAGTAGAGCTATTTAAAAAAGACACTCCAGAACAAGGTGAGCATAAAACCTGGAGTCATGATTAACTCAGACTGATGAAAATGTCTTAATGCAGAAAGGTAGGTTGAAGGCAGATGACTATGGACACTCCAAAGAAAGGGCTTTGAATATTATGAAATAGACATGGGAAGCTAGCAAAGGGCTTTTAGGGTTGTGATTAGAAAGATGGTTTCCTGAGTGTGAAATTTTGGAAGTGTAACCATTCAACAAGATGACTAGTTCTTTAGCTCTGACTTTGAATTTGGGTGGGAGCTACCGAGAACTGGAGGAATTAGTGGCTAAAAAGGTACCTATAGGAGGGAATCTTAGAGAATAGAACAACCAATGTGTTATTAACTTGATTGCTGAATTTGTCAGAAATGATGCTAGTGATACTGATGATGAAGGAAACCATTGGGTTTGGCTTCCTCCTAAAATATTTATTGGATTTGAAGCCAAGTAGAAGCCTTCCCTGCAAAGTAAGAAATGTATTTTTCATCTCCCTTGTGCCATTTTTCCCTCCCTTTGGACATTCTGCCAATTCATCTTGGAAAAATTAAATATTTTTATAATGAATCAGATGCTGGTGACAGGTGCCAGATTGACGGCTCTGAAGGATGAAGCTTAAAGTGCTCACGGTCCTCACACTGAGATGACAAAGAGAAGAGTTATATGTGCTGAAAGATTTATTGCCAAGCTGTCCACAGACACCTCTTTGGCCTCCAAGAAGTGGTTTAAAATTAGACACAATCTGGAAGCCTTTCAGAGCCAAAATGGAGTATGTCGTCATGTTGATGTTCTTTCCTCTTGTTACCTTTGGTGGAAGCAAATCGGAGTGTGTATTAAGCAAGGTCTACAATTATCCTCAAAAGGTTGTCCTTGGCATTGTCCCTCTTACTTTTGTGCCCATCTCCCACTTTAAGAGTCACTGAAATTTAGAGTTAGAAGAGTTTCCAAAGGTCTCTTAACCCACCTTTTTGGTTTTACAGAGGAGGAAAATGAATGCCAGAAACAGGTTCATGACTTACCCAGGGTTGCACGAATTGGCAGAAGAATAAACTAGAGAGACCTTCTAGTTCCCTTTCCCTTTTGAGTGTTGCCACATTTCACTTCTTAAGTGGGGGTTCCTTTAGCCAATCCGACTCCCCTTTCCATTCTACCACTTGGCTTCCCATGACTAATGATAATAATAAAACTACCATTATGGGGTGCCTCTGACACTGTGATAGACTCTTCATCAATATTAACCTTGATTCTGGGGCAATAAGTTTTACTATACTCATTTTACAAATGTGGAAACTGAGTCTTGGAATATTTAGGACTTATCCAAATTCACATTCCTAATAACCAGTAAATTATACAATAGCTGTATAATTCTGTTATAACAAGTCTGCTTTTATTCCCTCTATCCCAGCCCTTAAAATCTCCATTTTCATAGAGTGGCCCTTCTCAAGCAGGTGTCAGAAAATCAAGCTGATTGACTAACTTCACACTCTTTTTTAAGGAAGAAACTTCTTCCCCATTCTTGTTTCCTTCCATGTGGAAGAAGGCTTCATTTGCATTTTGCAGGTAGCCTATCCCCTCCCTACTTCATTAAGTGTTTTTATTATAAAAAAGTGTTGGATTTTGCCAAATTCTCTTGTCTGTATCTATTGAGATAATAATGCATTTTTCCTTTATTTTGTTAATTTGGTGTATTACAATGATTCATTCTCATATGTTGAACCAGCTTTGTATTCCTGAGATTAATACCACTTGATCATAATATTCAATGCCTTTTATATGCTTCTGAACTGGGTTTGCTAGTATTCTGATGAAGATTTTTTCTCTTACATTCATATGGAATATTGGTCTATAATTTTCTTTTTCGTGATGCTTTGTCTGGTTCTGGCATCGAGGTAATATTGGCCTTAGAGAATGAGTTAGAAAGTTTTCCCACTTCTTCCATTTTCTGGAAGAGTTTGAGGAGGGTGGGTACTAATATCCACCCAAGGGGAATCAGAGTGACCTATCTGATGGTGGGCTTTGGCCATAAGCAGCCTCCCCTTCTCCCTCTTACACTGGAGAGTGAAATTCTCTCAGGGAGGACATGTTCTTCTCTGCTCTTCAGTACCACAAGTTTCAATAAGGAAAGTCCTCCCCTGGTCCAATATGACCAGCCACTGGTGCCTAAGACTAACACTGGGATTCAGAATTGGGAAGACTACTACCTTGCAAAATTAGATATTATCTTCAATATCAGCTTTATTTATAACAAAGTTTGTATTTTGGAAAACACTTGCTTTACTTAACTTCTTTCTCATTTGGTTCAGAACTTGGGCTAGGAAGAAGGACTTTATAAATCTTTCATGTCCTCTTAGAATTTATTAACATTGAAAATAGAAATCCTCCAAATATACCCTCTAGGCAGGAGAGTGGAAATAATCAGAGATGCCTAAGAGTCACCACAGGGTTTAACAGAAAGAATACAGAATTTGGAAACTCAACACTTGAGTCAGGATTAAAGATAAAAATGTTCCTCATAGTACTTGGCATGTGTAACCATTGTTTTTAATTTCCTGTCTCCTCCATGGGCTAGCTGTATAAAGTTAAGCAACACTTTCCACCATGCTAAGCCTCTGTTTTCACCTCTGAAAATGGGAATCGAAATATTCACTTACCAAAACACAAGTTTCCTTTACCCCCAACCAGCAGCTTGCTGGAGTCAGCTCATGCTGTCTCACAGAAATGATTGTGCACACCTCTTCCCAAATTCGCTTTCAGTTGGTAGCTTGAAATTAGCCATGGCGGGAGTACTTTATCCCAGGACATCAGAAAGAACTTTTTCCCCTCAAGAGCCCATTGTTAAACATTTACCAAACCACCCAATCCAAACCTGTTTCCTTCCACTGTGCATGCGAAAGCTGCTAACTGCCTTCTTTATCCTCAGGTAGAACATTCTTGGATCGGATTTATCTCTTGTCAGAAGATAATCAAAGGCAAGAAGAATGCAAACAATAGTCTTCTGCCACTTAGTTTCCCAAGAAACACAGTTTCTATCATTTAAGATGCCCTCACTCCCCATTTACTTCTTGCCAACTGCAGACATCCACATGAATAGATATCTTCCAACTTCTTTGTGATCCCTTACCAAACAATCCGTCTCCTCTGAGCATCCTTTTAAGGATAACAAACCAATATTTAGTATGGTAATTAACAGTTCACAATGTACTTCTCTGACTTAATTTTATTTAATCTGCACTCCACTTCTGTAAGTGGTCTGTTTATTGTCCATGTTATTTTTGGTTGAGAAAACTGAGACCCAAGAGCCAGGACAATCACTCATGTCTTTGACCCTCTCATCTCTTCCACAATTTTTAATTAATCAATCAATAATTCCACCTGTCTTTATAGCTAGCCACTTTCTTTTAGGGTCATTCCCCTCATGCTGTAAATATGTTCAGGTCTCACTATCCTTTAAAAAAATAATATGACCTAGAGTTACTCTCTATCAACAATTCAGTCTCTGTCTTTCCTTTATTGATCTCTGGAAAAACCAATGAACACTTGCTACATTCATGGCTTCTCTTTCCCTTTTCCCTCATTCACTCTTCAACTACTCTTGGAAAGGGAGACTCTTGAAAAGGGAGATAGCTAAGATTATAACTTCTAGGGTGAAACAGAGTAGTTTTAATCCAAGTTCTGCCACTTACTAGCTCTGGGATCTTGAATAAAAAATTCCCATTGTTGCTGTTTTTTGTTTTTGTTTTTTGGTTGTTTTTTGGTGTTTTTTTTTTTTTTTTTGGGGGGGGGGGCAATATTGGGGATTGAACCTGAGACCTCGTACATTGGAAGCAGGCACTCAACCACAGGGCTATACCTGCTCCCCAAGAATTCCCTTCTATGAGCCCCAATTCCTCTTTCTATGTAAGTAGAGTCTTAGCCCCTACATCCCAAGACAGTTGTGAGGATTCCAGAATGTAATGCATGGAGAGTACATAGTATAAGACCTGGTATGCAAAAAATATCAGCTATTACTATTAGGCAGCTGTTGAATTTGAGATTCGGAAGACTTAGGTTTTGATATTTTATTTTCCTTGGCTTCCATAGCTACATAATCAACTGGTCTTCCCATTTCATATATGACCATTTTTCTCCATGTGCTTTAAGTCTCTTATGTTTCCTTGTCCTTTCTGGGATTTGTATGTCAGTATTTCCTGTATTTACATCCTTGACTTACTGCATATCTAACTACGCTATCACTCTGTGTTCTCTTTGATTCCCAGGCTTATTTAATAATGGTGACTCCCAAATAAGGATCTCCTGTTCAGACTCTTAACTTCAGGAATATATGTCTTTTCTCAGATGACTAAGAGAAACTAAAGCTCATTAAGTCCAAAATCAGACTTATCTTACTTTGCAAACAAGCCCTCTTTTGGTTATTTTCTATTTTAGTTGTGGCAATGCTACTCACCCAGTTATCCAATCTGGTACTTTACGTATCAGATTTTATTTTCTCTCTGAATCTCCTTCATCTTGCAATTTTCGCCTCCCTATGTGCTTCTATGGATTACCCTCACAATTGGCAGAACGGTGGCCCCAAAGATATGCTCACATCCTAATCCCTGAAACCTGTACTAGCTTATTTAGAAAAAAGGGTCTTTGCATGTGTGATTAAGTTAAGGATATTAGCTTAAGATGAGCTGCCATCACAAGTATCCTTATAAGAGAGAGGCAGAGGAATGTTTGAAATATACACAAAAGAAGGTCATGTGAAGATGGAAGCAAAGATTGGAGTGAAATGGCCTCAAGGAACACCAAGAACTACCAGCACCTAGAAAAGATAAGGAACAGCATCCTCCCCAGAGCCTCTGGAAGGAATGTATTTTTGCCAACAACTTGATTTCAGACTTCTGGCCTCCAGAACTGTGAGAGAATAAGTTTCTGTTGTATTAAGACACTATCTTAAAATAAATAAAACTAAATTAAATAAGACACTATCTTTGTGTAATTTTCACAGCAGCCACAGGAAACTAATCCGGCCTTCTTCTCTCCATACTCACTTTGATACCTGTGTTCTGCAGCTCACCTTTTCTCACCTGAACTACTGTAATAGCCTCTGTCTCCCTATTTCCAGTCGGGTCTCCCTCCAAGCTGTCCTCCAATAGATACAAAACAAGACCATGTCACTCCCCTGCAGAAAACATGATAAACTCTAATATATTTAGCATGGTATTTAAAGTTTTTACAATCTGATGCTTCCACACTCTCTGCAGCCGCACCATGTCCTTCACTTCATTCTTCGTCAGCATGGACTCCTTGTGGCCCCTGCACTCACCCAGTAGTCCCCCATTGCTACCAAGCTTTTTATGTTATCAGCTCTTTTCATGTTTCTTTTATCCTCTACCCTTTCCTTGTTAGTCTGAACTAAGTACACATTTTATAATTAAAATCCTTGTTTAATCTTTCTCCCTCATCATGCTGTCAGTTTCTTGAAAGCTGAAATCATGTCTTATTTATTTTGGTATTGTTAGTAGCTGGGTCAAAATAGATGCTTGGCAAAAACACATTGCTGAAACACAGCTAATATTGTTCTAACCCAACTTAAAATCTCTGCCGTGCCCATTGTCATGCTGACTTAATGCCATCTTAAAAGTGTTGTCCTACCCGGATTCAGTCTCATCTCAAGATATTGTTCATGCTAAAGGTGACAGTACAGGCTCCCCATCACCACCAACAATCCATCTAGTTTTTAGAATTCCCAGTCAAATAGCTAATAAAATCCTACTACTTTCAGGAAGCCTTCTTCAACTGAAATAGAAGGAGCAACTCTTTTCTCCATCTCTAACTTATTTTGACCTTGCTCCCACCTCACCATATAAATGTCTGTCTCCTTTCTTACTTTCTTATACACACAGACACACATACGTGTGGGTGTGAATATATATATATATATATATATATGTGTGTGTGTGTATATATACACATATATAATTGTGTATATTTGTTAATATCTGCACATTAATATGCACACACACCTACATGCATGTATAAATACATATATAAACATATATTTATAAATGTATATATATTTGTCATAACTGTATTTATCTCTTATTATTAAGTGAAAGTACAGAAAATACTTTGGCAAAAACTAATAAATACAGATGTAAATCACAGAAGTTTAAAACTAAAGAGATCTTAGCAGTCACTGGTCCAATCTCTTCATTTTACTGATGAAGAAATTGAAGCTCAATGAAGGGAACTGACTTACCTATTGTAACTCAGTGAAATAACAACAGAATTGAGACTGTGGTCAGCCAATGCCATGGCTTATATACTAATCCCATCCTTTCCCTCCAAAAATACCAAAGCAAAAAGATGTATCTCTCTGGTATTCTCTCAAATTCTCTAGCTATATGACTTAAGACTCTAAATGATTCATTCTCTTTCTGGTACTTTCTAGTCATTCCCTGATCTCCATCACCCCTGCCATTTCCCAAATTAAAATTTAAAATCTCATTGTCTAAGGAATAAGAAAGGCCCACTAACCAAGTGCCCAAGTCAAACAGGTCCCTTCAATGAATATAGCACTAATAAGATTTACAACGTGACCAGGGTTTGCAATTGTTGGTGATAACCAGAAAATTACCCCAATAAATATTTGACATGATTTTGAGAACAATGTGACATTTTACTTTTTGTCCAGAGTTTTCTCCAGGAAGAAAGAAAGAAAGAGGCACTGGAGAACAAGATAATTGTGCCGTAATTCTTCCTCAGGGAGATTATGGTTGTTCAACTGTGGATCAATTTTCTTGCAAGTATGAAGAGGTGACAGACTGGGCTATGAGTCACTGTTCTCCACATCAACAATTTCAGGATCCTTGTGAATCTATTTTATGAAACCAGTTATGAAGTTTTGGGTAAGGAACAATTTTCCAAACACTGTCATTCAGAATTTGGATAAGGAGTACTTTCTTTGATATATCAATTCCTGATGTTTGATTTGTTTGTCTTTTCCATTGCTTCCAGATTTCTATATTTAATCCCAGAATCCAGGCATGTAAGAATATGAAGGAATCTTTTTAAATTTGCCAGTTTAAACTCAGTTAAATTATTGCATACTCTTTAATATCATATCCCTACCAAGACATTGCTGGCCAAATTTCATTTGGATAGCTCCATTGATTAGGAGCTTGCTGACTCATGAAGCACACCAATATAATTCGAGATAACCATGAATAAGAAATTCCCTTGCTTGTCTGAGCTATATATTGGCATAACTTTTATTTGAAGATACTATTTCTGTTGTTAGAGTCATTTGAGTTTAAATCAAATCCTCTCAGTGATAAATCTAAGATAACTGAATATAGTATTCACTTCTAACCATGCAAAGGGATACCCTATTAGAGACCTCTAAATGTCCATAAATGTGTCTTAGGAGTGGGCCAGCACTGGACACTGAATGATACAGAGGGTCTGGTTGCCCATTATATTGGTTTGGGTTCCCCTAGAAGCAGACCCCAAGAAAAGGATTCAAATGCAATTTGTTTGTTAAGGAGGTGATCCTAAAAAACACATGGGGGAGTGAGGAAGTGATACAGGGATAATAAGGCAACCAGTAAAGGGTGAGGACAACTGGAGCTAAATCCTGCTGGGAACTCTAGGGCCAATGTAGAACACACACCTCAGAATTATCCCATCAACTGGAGAGAAAGCTACAGTTTTCATCCAGCAGTTCCTGTCAATCATTGCTTCGGGGTGCTCTTGGGAAACAGGAATTCCCCAACCCTTTCAACTTGCTACTGCCCCGGCAGCCAGAGAAAGCCCACAAGCAAAAGGACATAGATGGGGGGTCGGATATGGCTCAACTGGTTGAGCGTCCGTCTCCCATATGGAGGGACCTGGGTTTGATCCCCGGGACCTCCTGGTAAAAAACAAAAACAAAACAAACAAATAAAAAAAAAAAAAAGGACATAGATGCTAGCTGTTGGAAGTCAGTCTACTGGCATGCAAAAGATTAGGGTTGAGGGGATATGTGTGGTACATTGACAGCTTCTGCTACTCCTCTTCAGTGTTAGCCTGAGGAGTGGTGATAACCAACAGGGAGAATACAGTAAATTGACCATAGGATGGTGTATAAAACTTCATGGGAAACATGAAAATAGGGGAGGGGGAAAGTACAAAAAGAGTGACTCACCATACCCGTGGGCTGTATCCTGCTTGATGCCTATTTCTGTTTGGCATACGAGCTAAAAATGATTTTTACATTTTTCAATAGTTGGGGAAAGTTTATTTATTTATTTATTTTTAAAGGAGGTACCAGGGATTGAACCGAGGACCCCATACATGTGACATGCGCTCAACCACTGAGCTACATCTGCTCCCCAATGAGAATTCGTTTTTTACATTTGTTTGTTTGTATGTTTTGCTTTTAGGAAGTACCAGGGATTGAATCCAGGACCTAGTACATGGGAAGTAGGTGCTCAACCACTTGAGCTACATCTGCTACCTGGAAAAAATTTTTAAAGACTAAAAGCTTACGATGTGAAAGTTACATGAAATTCTAATGTGTGCATGTAAAAAAAAAGGTTTATTGGAATACAGTCACATTCATTTATATATTGTCTAAAGCTGCTTTTGCACTACAACAGCAGAGCTGAGTGGTCATGTCAGAGACTGTATGGCCTTCAACGCAGAAACTATTTACTAGCTAGTCCTTTTCAGAAAAAGTTTTTCAACCCCTGAATTAGAGCCCTGGACAGGTCTAGTCTGTATTGAGGTAAGGAAGAAGACAAAAATAAATAAATAAATAAAGCCTTTGAGAGTCTGAGATTAACATTAAAATGACTCAGCTAAGAATTAAATATAATGACGAGAGTGTTCGAATATCTGAAAGTGTCTCGGAAGTATGGGAAAATAGCCAAGATGTTGTTAAGGAGACTTTTCTGAAATACAGACAGGAGAGTTGTTGGGAGAATTAAAACTATTTCATATTTCTGCTTCAGAGAGTTAAGGTTCCTCAGTAAACAGGTTAATTATGCTATTCACTCTCACGTGTGTATTCACACACATTAATCTTGGTTATATATGTCTAAATCCTTTGATGTTTCCTCACACTTAGATTGGAGTCCCATATCCTTACAGAGCCTTCAAGGGCACCCGTTTCTGCCTCCTGTCTACCCCGGACTTCATTGCCTGCCACTCAAGTACTTGTTCACTAGGATTCATTTCCCCCAGTTCCCCACTCCCACTCTTTGAACAAGCTAAGTTCTTTCCCCACTCAGGACTCTGTCCTTGTTCCCTACTTGATACATTCCTCCCCAGCTCTTAGATATCTGATTCATTCTTATCTTTCGGTTCTCAGTCTAAATGCCACTAGCTGAAGAAAGCCATTTGAAGTGGCTTCATCCCACCTTTCTACTAATTTTCTTCAGAGAGTTTATCTCTATTTGATGTTATGTCCATATTTATTTGACTGTTTGTCTTCCCCATATACATTCACTGGAGAGTGAGCTTCAGGATAGCAGGGATTTGTCTCTTATTTATCACCATATCCCCATAAAAAAAGATGCATATATTAGACATCCAATAAATATCTGCTGAATAAATACATACATGTGTGGTTTTTAAGAAGTCAGAGAGGATAACAACATCATACAACCTTCAAAAGACTCTGGCACTTGGTGAAGTGGCTTTGGTCTTACAGATCTGGGGTGAATCTGAGCTCTGCTGTTTAAATTGGAATGTAATGGTCCTAGGCAAGTTTCATAACCTTTTGAAACCATTTCTTTATTTCTCAAATGGGATAACAATACCAACCCAGGTGAGAAGTTGTAAGCATTAATGAGATAATGATGTCTGCAAACTCCCTGGGTAAATAGTAGGGCTCAATAGAGTAGCAATCTCTGCCTCTGCTATTCTCACTGCTATTATACTGCAGATGGAAAGAACCTTCTAGGGGATAATCCTGGTCCACAACCTGATGTCATTAACAATTACCTAGAAGTCCAGGGAGGGGAAGGAGCTCAACCACAGCTTCACAGTGAGCTCAGCTGCAGAGCCAGGACTCCAAATTCAGTTCACTCTTTACCATCGCACATTTATTTTAACACCAGACATCGACTGTGGGAGATCTCCAGCAATCGTAGAAGTCAAATATAATGGTATGTGTAAAAAAAAAATCCCTTTGCTAACCAAATGATGGCCATGTGAAACACTTTTGCAGCAAATCCAAAGATGCTGCCTCTCGTTTCTCCAGAGCCTGCTGCCCAAGCAGACTTCAGCAGCACCGAGTGATGGTTCTGATTTTTCTACCATTCTTTTGTGTGCCCACGTCAAGCCTTTCCATGTCCTGGGACTTTAATGCTCATTTGTAGAAAGATGACTAAGCCATCTTCTCCCTGTCCCCTTCCTCCTGAGTAGATCACGAGGATGAAGCCTGTAATGTCTCTGGAGCAATCCAAATTCTGTAGAGAGAGGCACTCCGTGAAAGTAAGGATTGCTGTGCTCTAAATAATAATTGGCCTAGAGAATTGAGACTTGACTACACTTTTGTGTCGCAGAGAATTAGCCCAAGAAGCAGGGGAAAATATGATAGAGCAGCACTATGTGTTAGAAGAAGCCCTGGGCTGGGAAGTAGGGGACCTGAGTTGTAGTACCGATTCTGCCAAGAGCTCTCTGGGTAGCTTTGGGGAGTTCCTGAAAACATTCTAAATATCAGTTTTCTCATCCATCACAGGAGGAAATGAAAGGAGAGACAAGAGAAAGTAGGTACGCATAGAAAAAGAAGGCTGTGGGCATATACAGAGACGGCTGAAGAGAGGGGAAGAAAACCAAATTAGGAGGAAGACAGGGGTAAAATTGAGCCCAAGTCACGTAGGGAAGGTTGGCTGGACCTTGAAGATTCGCCTTGGAGGCAGCGGAGGAGATTGGCTCAGGGGCTTGCAGCCTCCCCATGAGAAACCGCGCTAATGAAATTTGCACGCAATTTGCCCCATCCGCATGCCTTCTGCTGCCTGCTGGATTGTCTTTCAGACAAGAGTGCTTCCCTTCTCTTCTTCCTTTCCTTTCAGAGAGAGACAAGGGCATGGAGACCATCTGCTCCCGTGCTCCCCTCTACATTGCACCCCACCTAGGGACTTTTTGTGGGAGGGAGGGAGCCACGTCCTCACAATTTCTCTCCTCTTGCAAAAACTCCTGCAAATCCAGAGTCCCACATGTACTAGCCTCTTGTACCCAGCCAATAGCACCGCCTCCACTACCACCAAGCACACAGCTGGCGACAGTGCTGTTTCTATGGTGATAATGAAAGGCAACAGGCAGTAATCAGGAAGGGTCGCTGGAGTCATAAGTCATTACAGATTGCATTTAAAGGGACAGAGCCACCTTTAAAGTGATAAATGACTTCTTTATAGCCTGCCCTGCCACAATTTACCAGAAAACCTTTAACTGGTCATTTGTCTTGTCTGTTTACTTTTTTGTTTTTCTTTCCATTTGGACAGTTGAATCAGATTGGTCCATTTCTCTATCCAGATAGCCTAAGCACAGTCGGTAGCTGCCCACACACTGAGGAAAGCCATATAGCCAAAAAGAAATCCTTCCTTAATCCTTGGCAGTACATGAAATTTCAAGATGACAGATATTTATCAGGTTCTTTAAAGATATTGGAGATTCAAGTGTTTTATTAAAAGCACTATGACCTTGACATCCATTGATATTTTAGCTGCATTTCAGAATAAGAATCATATAACCATACCTTGAATTTGTGCTCAGAACACATGGGTGTGAGTTTTAGCCATGTCCCAAAAATGGTCACCTTGGGTAAGTCCCTTAAAGCATCAGCATTTTCTGAGCATCAATTTCTTCATATTAAATTAGTAAAAATAAGTCTTACCTTGACAGATTATTGTATTAAATGAGATAACAAATTCAAAAGTAGTGTAAGCCATACAACACTTCATTGATGCAAACTACTTTTTAAAACATATTATTTTAAAATACCAAGTTTAGAAGTGACTATAATGATCATCTAGTGCAAAAAAATTCCACTTTAGATAAGGCCAGGTAGCTTGAGGTTATTTCCCTGTGTGGTAAATCACTTGTCGTTACTGCTTGATCTGTTTCCTTTAAAAGGAACGGGGTGGTAAAATGGGAATGGTGCCTCCTGCCCCACCTGACTGCTAGGTTGCAGTGAACATCAAATGAAATAATCTACTAATAAGTGCTCCACATAGAAATTTCTCAGTATTACCCAAATGTAAGCTACATTCATTCAGAATGCAACCTGTAAAAACAAGATTGGGTTAGTGATCACTTTCAACTTTTTCCTTCCTGTTGCAAACTTTCCATTTCAAACCTAAAGTAGTGCCTCAAAGTCCAAACCTCCATGAGGCTAAAAATAAATTCTTCTTCTCACCCTGTATTTACACTTGTTTCCTTACTGCTCCTTCTTAGTCTCCAGAGCTCAATGTTTTCTAATGGCCTTATTGACAACCTGAGATAAACAAGTTCGTGTGGAACCAGCATTCATTTGATCTTGGGAGCAGGGAAAGCAGTGCTGGCATGGTTTCTACATAACAGGTATTCCTCATGGCAAAACATACAATTATTTTTGAGCCCGCCTTGTAAACTGAGATTAAACTAAGTTGCATCCCATTAATATTTCTCTACAAATGTTGGTCTCAATTTTTAAATTAGGTAACAGCTGAGGCAGGGTGTAATTTAGATACACAATGATACATCTTCTTTATTAGAGATATTTACAATGATATTAGTGATTAATTACACATGTCATCTCACAGAGGTCCCAATGCAAGTACAAATCAGCCACAGCAACCTAAAATATTCAGGGGAATATTCTCATACAAGGAAAGTGCATGTCTACGGCCCTCTCAATAACTTCATTGTGTAAATCCTATCATTCAATTCTCCCTTCAAATTATTTCATTTTCAGGAGCTTATTGGGAAAAAAAACTTTCCACTGCTTTGCATTCAGAACTTTAGAGATTTACATTTCTTCTGAAAATAGCACCACTAGAGGTTTTATCACACAATTTCTCGTCTCACTACAAAAACTTAACTCAGATTCCTTTATCTCATCAGACTCTTCAGGTTAAAGGTGATATATTAATCTAAACCACTATAATAATTGTTAGTATTATCATCATTATCATTGTTGAATTTGTTACTTGAATTAATTCGATCTCACATTTTCGTGTTAGAACTTTGCAGTTCCAGAAATGATCTTGTGATATATTTTTGCAATTATTTATTGCAAATCTCTATTCTTACTTCTGGAAGAAATGATTAACCTATTTACAATATGTACTTTTTAATGGAAAAGAAAAGTTGAGGTGCCCTAGAGAAAAGGCAGCATTCCTCTCCTTTCCTATCACCCCAGTTTGAGACCAAACCTGATCACCTGGTGTCTGGGCTGCCCCAGTGGTGACCGGCAGATTCTTCTATACATGTGTACAGGTATCCATGGCAGGACAATTATTTTAACATGCCGTGTTCACTTCCTACCTGTGCAGCAAACCACAGGAAAGAAGCACACACTCACTAGTAACGGGCTCATTCTTGAACCTTTCCTTTTGGCCCACAGTCCATCCTGCTTTCTCCCAGCCTCCCATCTATTGACTAGCAACTTAGCAGTTAGTTTTCCTATTTCTAGGTTTTCTTTGGCTGTTGCATTATTTTTCATGATGATTAACTTGACCATAAAGCAATGTTTTCCAAACCTTGACACTATTGGTGTTTGGGAAGGATAATTCCGTATTGTGGGAACCATCTTGTATATTGTAGAATGTTAAGAAACATCCTTGGCCTCTACCCATTGAATGCCAGTAGTACCACCCCACCCAGTTGTGACCACCAAAATATGTCTCTGGACATTACCAATTGCCAAATGCCCTCTGGGGGACAAAATGGCTCCCGGATGAGAACCACTGACTATAAAAGGGAAGTTAGAACCTAAATGTGGAACTCTTGACCAAAAGAGAAGCAGTAAAACCCCATATAGTAGACAATATGGAATCATCAAATATTGGTAATTTGAGCTATTTCAAAAAGATAACTTGTTTGGAAAATGGATTAAAGTGGGGAAAGATTAGAAGAGACCAGTTAG
Organism: Tolypeutes matacus; assembly: GCA_026826555.1. NCBI lineage: Eukaryota > Metazoa > Chordata > Mammalia > Cingulata > Chlamyphoridae > Tolypeutes > Tolypeutes matacus. The sequence continues at coordinate 4,557,264 of JAKSZT010021121.1, read as the reverse complement.
GAGGAAATGTAACAGCTTGGGATAGAGATTATTAGGTTCAGAACTAAGTCAAAGGGACAGCAGAAATGGACATAGAAAGAGGAGTTTGGATTTGAAAAATATTTTATCAATAAAAGTGGTAGGACTTGGGGAATAATTAGATGTGGGAAGAGAGAGATAGAGAAGGATTGAGATGATCTCCAACCTTCTACATGGAGGACAGGAAAATTTTTGATGCTATAATCAAACTTGGATTTATAATCACCCTCCTTTATTATAGTAACCAGGTAAAATGGTATCTCATCTACTTCAAAGCGAGCTCCTAGATGACCAGGTATATCTCCTATTTACCTCTGCATCCTTGTAGCTATCCAATATCTGGTATTAAAGCACAATGATGGTTTTTCTTTTATTGAAATCCAAACATATGCCAATGCCTTTTTTCAGTACGTTTTCTATATTCCATATAACAACTTTTGAAAGATTGGCACTTAATCCCCATTTTACAGAGGAGAATCTGAGAAATTAGGACACTTGTTCAAAGTGGCACAGTAGATAAGTGGCAGAAACAGGTCTCAAATCTCAATCTGTCTGTCTCAAAGCCAATGTTCCTTACTTTGTGCAACCCTGTCTCTTTAATTAAAACCTTGCCAGAGTCCATTTGGTCTAGCATCCAAGCCAGATCTCCCTCTTTGGAATGGAAAAATTGATTTAGGAATTTCTGTCTCTTGCACAAAGGGATACTTTTCCCTCTCTGAAGCACAGAGCAACAGCTTAGCAATTGCCTGCAGGCATCTGGGAAATTGGACTGTTCTTACAAAGCCAGAATGTTTGGGGCTGAATGTCAATGAACCTCAAACATGATCGATTAATGTACCTTTCACCACCACATGCGAGTTAAATAATTAGGAGCAAAATTGCTCGGGGCAAAACTGTAATATTTGATCAAAACCAGAATGTTAAAAAAAAAAAAAAAAAAAAAACTGCTGGTGGTTTTTTTTTCAAAACGCGGGTGGTTTCAGCTTCCCCAGCTAAAGGCTCAGCAGCTCTATCTGCTTAGGAACCTCCCAGGGAAGGAGGAATTGCAAAAGCACTGAGAGCTCTTTGTAAACATGATTAGGTGGGCATTGTGAACAATTGCCCAGGAGGAGGAGTTAGTGGCGGCTGTACTAAGCACAGTGGAAAGGTCTGTGCTTCTCTGGCATCACTCAATACATCAAGCATGATGCTGCCTGCCCCCATGGTGGGATATCAGCCGATGGTGGTTAAGGCTTTTAGTTGATAGTGGCTAAGGCTTTCTAGCATTAAGAATAAAGATAATTATGATGGCAGTGATAACAATGAGATGACTAAGGTGATGGTGAATGGTGGGCATATGGCAGAGGATCTTCCGCAAGGGAATTATATGCACAAGGAGCACTAAGCAAGTTAGAAACCAAGTATGACTTTCTTAATAAAAGCTGGATTGGAAACTTCAGGTTAGCCAGAAGTCTTCAGTGGGACTTTCTTCCTCCTCCCCACTGAGACTTTATTCAAGATCAGGATGCTACACATACAATGTAGGTAAAAGTTAAGTCAAAATCACATCCACCAATGTCCTAGGAAATAAGAGTGGTACAGACAAAAAGGGAGCATGCATTTTCCTTTGATGTTTGGTATTAAGGTGCCCTAAAATGTTCAACCTGTGTCCAGAGCTCTAAAGCAAGCCAACGAGACCAGAGAAGGCATTTTCGGGCCTCCCACCCAAAAAGGAGGAGAATGTCCTGGTCTTTTAAATAGATGAGCACTGATTAATGGAGATGGACAGCATCTAAGTAAAGGGAGTGCCTGGCTCTTTCTATTAAGGTGCAAAGATCCTGCCCAATAATAAAGCCTGATCCTAGTTTTTAACCTATGGCAGTGAACTAGTAGAAGTAGCAGGCAATTAGATCGAAGCTTATTCTATCTTCCCTCTTCACTCTAGCCTAAAACAGAAGCATTCTCCCTTTCTGACAATAATGGTGAAACAATGCAGGCATTCAACATTGCATAATTGATTCCAACCATCATCTCAACTTCCAGAAATATAACTTAGAAAAAAAAAAAGGGTGATGAGGAAGCTCTGTTGCAAATACAGATTTCCCAAAAGCTATCTTCCAGAAGGACTAACAGAATTTTCACAAAGCTGCAAGGGCTGCCTTTTAGTTTCAGATTTCCCCCAATCAGTGATGACAGCAGCCCAAATGGGGTATGTTACTTGTGAGAGTAGATGGCAAAAATGACAACTATTTTAGGCGCAGATCATGTCAACCAAGCTGCCATCTCTTGGGCATCCCATCAGCCCTCTTCCTTCTCTCATGTTCCGTTTAAAGATGGGGCATGCAGCCAACTCTAATTGCTTAATGCTGGGAATGCTTGGTAGGAAAGGAATGTACATTAATGGCCAGACTACCTCTATGTAAAAAAGGTAAAGTTTGTCTTCCTTGATCCTGGATTTTCCTGTGTTCCACCTTTCCTATCCTATGGCAGAACTTTGAGAACTGAATTTATCAGAGCCCCTTGAGTGACCTGGTTCCACCATTTCCTGGCTATGTGTCTTTGCACAAGTTACTTAAATTCCTTGAGCCACAGTTTGCTCATTGATAAGATGCACATAATATAATCTACTTCCCAGGTAGTTATTAGTGTGAAATGAGATAATTCATACAAAACATTTACTTCCAGCTCTGTGACCTTAGGTAAGTCATTTTCCTTCTCTGTACCTCAATGCTTCATCTAGAAAATGGAGGCAACTGAAATTAAAAATAGAAAGTTACCATTCATTAAGTTCATATTATGTGCTAGATATCACATGAAACATATGCAAAGTTGGCTGATTATAAAATCTATTAAGAAAGCTGATATTCAGGACCTTCCCCTGGAGATTTTTTTTTTTTTTTGAGGTACCAGGAATGGAGATTGAACCCAGGACCTCACATGCGGGATGCCAGCACTCAAGCAACTGAACCACATAGGCTCCCCTGAGTTAGCTCCCTCATCTCATTGCTCATTATTTTGCTCATTGTTTGCTCATATGTTTCTGCTCGTTGTCTGCTCATTGTTTTTTTCCCCCACTGGTTGTTTGTTTTCTTTAGGAGGGACCGGAAACTGAACTCAGGACCTCCCATGTGGGAGGCAGGCACTCAACTGCTTGAGCCACATCTACTCCGTCCCCTGGAGATTTTGATACTTTAGATCTGGAGTGGGACTGGTGATAATCTAATTTTAAGAAGTGCTATATGTGGTTTTATTGTCAGGCCAGCTTGGAAAAAACATAGGATTGTTGCAAGATTAAATGAGAAGTGTAAAATGTTTGACACATAGTAGGTGCTCATTAAAAAATTTGTCTCTATCCCCACTTAGAAAAATAATTTCTTGTTTTAGAAAAAGTTTTGAAGTATAAAATGCACATAGAAAAGTATGAAACCCATAAATGCACAGCTCAGTAAGTATTCACAAAGTGAGTATACTGTGTTACCCCAGATCGAGTCACAGAATGTCACTAGCACTCCTGAAGTAGCCTTATGCACCTTCCAGTCACTCTTACCCAAGAGTAAACACTATCCTGAGTCCCAACACTATAATTAGTGTTATCTGCTTTTTTTTCCTTCATGGGTTTTTTAAAATAAAATTTTATTGAAGTATATCATTCATACATGAATATACATAAACAATAAATGTATAGTAAAATTTGTGAATTTACAAAACAAACGTGCATATCATCATACAAGGCTCCCATGCATCTCACCACCAATAACACCTTGTATTTTTTGTGAAACATTTGCTACAAACTATGAAAGAGCATCATCAAAATATTACTACTATATATACTACAAACTATAGCCCATATCTTATATTTGGTGTATTTTCTCCCAACTCATGAAATTATTAACAGCCTATATTAGTATTATATATTTGTTATCATTCAGGAGAAAATGTTCTCATATTTATCCTGTCAACCATAGTTCATCATCCACCACTAGATTCCCTATGTTATACAGCCCCATGCTTTGTACAGTCCAAAGTGTACACTCAGTGGCTCATTTTCATCACAGAGTTGTGCTGTTATCACTTCAGCCAATTTTAGAACACTTTCGTTACTCCAAAAGGAAAAATCTTAAATGCCCATATTCCCCCCATTGTTGTCCCTTAGTATTGAAATAATATCTTTTTGCTGTTGCTGCAAAATATTACAATGTTACTGTTAACTATCATCCATAAGTTATATTAGTTGTAATTTTCCCGTGTATCACCATATTCTTAGCACTTTGCCAAAGAAGAACATTCTTATATCTATACTATTAACCACAATCTTCTTCACAGCACGTCATTAGTGTTACCTGTTTTTGAACTTTACACACATGGAAAGGTACAGCATATACTTTTTTGTGTCTGACATTTTATTCAAAATTAAATTTATGAGAGTTATCCATGTTTTTGAATGTAGCAAGGTCTATCATTCTTATTACTGTATAGCATTCCATTGTGTTTCTTTCCTTTCTTGGGCTATTAAAAACAACACTGTTTTTTCCCATAAAAGAAGGGAAGGTAAAGTGTGAATTAGGTGTAGAAGTAGCAGTAGTAATATTGATAGCTGGAATTTATTGAGCATTTATTATGTGTTGAACCCTCTGCATGCACTACATCACGTCCATCTATAAGAATGAATTAAGATAAATTCCTACAATGAAATGTTTGGCAGCAGATTTTCCCATGCTTGGTACTATTGCTATTTGGGGCCAGTTAATTCTTTGTTATGGGCTCTGTCCTAAGCATTACGAGGTATTTAGCAGCATCCCTAAGCTCTACTTATTAGATGCCAGTAGTGCCCCAGTTGTGACAACCAAAAAGGTCTCCAGATATTGCCAAAATAGCCCTAACTGAGAACCAATGCTAATCCATGTGGTATGCTAGAAATGGGCATGGCTCTTCCAGTAAGAGAAACTTGGGTTTTAAATGCTCTGGCAGCTGGACAATTTGAGGACTTCTCTGTCTCTGTTCACTCAGCTATAAAATGGGGTAAAATAAGGATGATGATGATGTCGATGAAATAACATATGTAAATTGCTTTGACACAGAGAAATCAAAGTTTGGTGTTGAGAACCATTAGGTATTATTTTTATTTCACTCTACAATAACCTAAGAAATTGGGAATATCTCTATCTCCATGTTTCAGATCAAATCGAGCACAAAGAGGTTAAATAATTTGCCCAGGGCCACTTTGATAAGTCAGCTTCCCTGGAGTAAAGGAGTAATTGTCAATCCAAGAAGTAGGAAAGGATGAGACATTGTATGGAGTGGAGCTAATAATTATTAAGAGGATCAAATGAGATATTGGAGGTGCAAAGCAGGGATGGAGGCTTTTAATATTTTCACTGGAGGGATAATTCTGACTAGGTGGAGAGTAAGAAAGAGTGAATAGAGGAGAATGTATTTAAATTGGAAATTTGAACAAAGATATAATTTTGCCAACTCTCATTATAAATACTTAAATCATTTACCAAATAATTCTAAAAACATACCTAGAGATTTAATTAGTCACACCTTCAATTTTTAAGTGTGAGATTCCATGCTGTCAAGAAGAGATAACTGTTATCACTGCCTTTTATTTATTCTGGGATACTAACAAGTAGCAGATGGAAGAAAAATAATGATTTCATTAAAGGAGGCAATAAGGGGAAGAAAGGGGAAGTTCACTTTTATTTAAGCTACAGAGGAAATTCCTTCAGTGCTCAGAAGTCCTGGGCTCTTGTCATGCCTCTGTGAACTCAGTCCCCAGCCCCAATCCCTTTCCCATTCAGGGCCTCCATGTCCCTTCCTGCAAAATACAAAAGGAGACCTGGACCAGCTGGCTCAGGTCCCTTTCTGCTCTGACATATCAGGAAAATGAGACTGTCTTACCCTTGCAAGCTCAGTGGCAGCCTCTCCAGTTGTCTGTTTTTAAAAAGACCATCACATTGCAGTCCCGGCTTGGCAGGGCACTGACCTTTTCAGAAGGAAACACGGCCAGGCATCCTGCGTTCACCACTCCAACTCTCTCATCTGCCCTGCTCCTTCACTAATGAGAAACCAAGCTTTCTTCCGCCTCCTATTCGCCCACTCAGCTCAGTTCCCAGAGCCTGGGAGGGCAGCTACTAATTGTGGGGGTGAGTTTTCTCTCACCATCTACGTCTTACCACCCTGCAATTATAAAGCTTTGTCTTAAGCAGGCTCAAAGTTCTCCGTAGCTTCCTAGCACGTTGGGGTAGAAAATAACACACAAACATCCAGATACACTTTACAGATGAGGAACTTGAGGCTCAAGGAAAACACCAGACTTGCTCAATGTAACACCACAAGTGACAGAGCTGGGACTAGGGCCCCAGCCTCCCAACCCTCATCCTGTTTTTTATCCTCCTCCAACAAGTCTGAATTAAATGTTTTATTGGACCTTATTTCTATTGGTAAGATGAGAAAATAGAGGAACTTCAAGCTTAAGATTTTATAATGGAAGAAAAAAAAGAAATGAAAATTAATGGACTCTGTGATTAGGTGATGAAAGGTGAGCAAAGTTAATGTTAGTTGACTTAGAATTTATCTTTGACAACAACTAGTAGTTAAGACAATGCCCACAGGCTCATGCTTGTTCTCTAAGCATTTAATACCTGGACAAACACTTTATGACCAGAATGTTTTCCAATTCCATCCACTAGAGCCTGTATTTGGGTCTGTTTTTGTTCATTGATACAGTCCAAATGTCTAGCACATAGTAGGAACTCAGCTGAGATTTGTAAAAGGGTTTTCTGGTTCACACAGAATTGTTTTTGTTATCAAAGCTTGTGTTGATAATTGTATGGGAGCAAAAAAAAAAAAAAAAACATTTAGTTGAAACCAAAAGACCTGACTTCTACCCCTTAATATGTTGCCCTATGCTCCATAATTGGGCAAGGCATATCTTATCATGGATATTCAATTGCCTCAAAATAGGATTGAGTGTTACAAATTTCATAGGTTCAAGGATTTATGCATTAATGGATGACAAAAACCTCCAAGAGATGATAAAATGCAAATGTGAGATATTTAGGGTACATCAAACAGGATTTCTTAACCCAGGGATTGACTTCAGGGAAATTTTTAAACACCTGTGATTTTGTTAGAATCAGGTGGGTTCATTTATCTTCCCAACTTCTCATTTCATCAAAGTCTCAAAGACATTCATGATCTCCAAAATTTACGTGCCAGTGGTATAGAGTAAGAAATTCATAATGGCTGTTACAACTTACCCAAGCTTAGCCTGATGTTCTGACTATGAACTCTGGCTCCTCACCCACCTGGCTCCCAAACCCTGGTCCTCTTACCTGGGCTTCTGTGCCCCCTCTCACTACCTTGCTTCCTTAACTCCCGGTCTTCACAAATGGTGCCTGCTGATGATACCTCACCTCTCTTAGCCTTCCTCTTGCCTTCGTCCATTCCCAACACCTGCTCTTGAGCCTCTGCACCATCCATATCTCTAGCTTCTTCTGCAAGTTTTTCCCTTCTTTTCTCATGCTTAATACCCAAAACTGCAGCTGGCATCATCTACGTTCTTTATTTCTTTTAATATAGCATCTTCCTTTCTTCCCTGCCTGTCACTCTTCATCCCTTCCTTTAACAAAGATTTATTGAGCACCTACCATGTACTATGCCATGCTTTATTAATGAGTGATTTAATGTATTCATTCAACAAATATCGTTTGAGTGCATATTATGTGTCCCTCATGGAGCTTACATAGTAGAATCAGGGACAGAAAGATAAATAAGACCTACTTCCAGCCTTCAATGTCTAAGGTTTAGGCAGCACTGATTTCCCAACCAAGATTCTTAGCCTTTATTTTACAGGCAATGGGGAGCCAATGAAATTTTTGAGCTGGAAAATAACATGTGCAATGTGATAATTTAAGAAGTTCAGTCCAGTGACATCTGCAAGGTAGACTGGATGCAGCAAGTCTATTACTATAATTGTCAAGGAGAAATGTAATTAGAGTCTAGGCTGGAATGTAGACTTTGGCAATAGAGAGGAAGTGAAGAGGAACTGAAGGCATTATGAAGAATCAGTGGGCTGGTGTGCAGAACAATGGAACAATGAACAAAAGATGACTCCAGCATCTTAAGACAACCTGCTGGACTTCCTATCCTCATCTCCTCCTGCTCCACTCCGTTTTTCCAACATCTAGGTAGTTATATATTATGGCTTTTAATATTTCCTTGGCATATATTTTAAGCTTCAACTTCCCTGTCTCTGCCTGTGGCCTGCACTGTCATTAGGGGACTTATGTGAAAAGACTGAACATTCATGGAGGAAATTGTAGGTTTGGTGTCACCCTGAAAAGATTGTTTCAAAGGTCTCCCCTCTCCCCCAGTATCTAGTGACACACTCATTTCCTTTCACTCCCCTTCCCTAGTTGAATTTCAATGACTCCATGGGAAAAAAGAGAAAAGAATCAACAGGACACCCCTGTTGTGTCTGCTGCTGCACCAGGGCCAGTAATAATCTGCAGGAAGAGTGGCAAGGTCACCCAAGGAGAGCTGGCAAGCAGGAGCAGAGAGGAGGGGTGAGGAAGGCACCATCACCTTCCAGCTCTGCCTGATGAGCATCTGAGTGCAGCTGATAATTACTAGCATGCAACAAGAGGCCCAACCCTCCAAAAAGACTAGATTCTGGGAAAGTTTACAGCAATGCCTAAGGTCTCCTTGTCTATTCATCCTCACTTCTCCACATGTGACTCTCCCAAAGGACTCCCATGGACTACATAAGCCATTTCTGGTAAGGACAGAAAACACAGTCTATTGTCATTATTCAGGAGTTATGTTCTATAAAGTGGTCATGGACACCAAATTAGTGAATTTTGGTCCCTGGCTTCCAGGGGAAGCACAGGGTTAGGTTCCTGCAAGCTTTTGGTCAAAGCATTTTCATCAACTGATCAATAAAAACCCACCCTTGTTTGATGTGTGTTTCTGTTTAAAGACACCTCAGTTAAAATATATTAACATTGATCTCATAGCCAACAGCACCACAACTCACACCCAAGCAAGGTTTTCCAGCACATGCATTTTCTCTGTAAGACACACCCCAGCCTCCTGGGCTTAGGAACACTAGACATCACTTCAGCACTACGCTTGGAGGCCATTTTAAGCAGAGAAAATGCCAACAAATAGCACAAAAATGAAAAAGAAGCATAGCACTAATCACAAAAAGGGCACTTGTTTACAGTACGGGAGCTGAAATAAGATCAACCTCAGCTGAGAACATGTGCATCAGGCAACTCAAATTCATGGCTGCTCTGCATATATCCTCAAACGGCTGCAACATCACCACATGTATTGATTGATTTGGGAGTTACAAATAAATTTTAGCAAGTAAGCAAATTCACATATACAGAATCCATGAATAATGAGGATCGACTGTATCTGATTAGTCTCAGTAAATGCTGATTAGACTCAGCATTTAGGTTGTCCTGGGTGAGCCATGGACACTTAGGCATTCCAAAGTTGCCTCCCTCTCCTTCTCCACATTTCTCACTGAAATAAACCAACATTTAAAAATAGGTTGTCTTTACCCACCAGTGCCAGGAATGCTGCTAGGAGCTAAGGGGTGATGGAAGGGAAAAGTATTTCTGACACAGCTGCCTCTCCTCTTTGCTCTTTCAGTACTTCAGGCTCCCTCAGGGAATGAGGTTCCACCATGATCTCCAGTCAGTCCTCTGGGTCCTGAGAATCTGTCTGGCCCTTCCTTGCTTCTGCCCCCCGGGGTCTCCTGCTCACCATACCCCTAACAGCAGCATGGTGCCAATTCTGCTTGAATCTCCATTTTCACCTTTGCCTGGAACCATCTGCCACCCGGCCCCTGTTGCTGGGATGGATTATAAGACAAGCAGTCGGGTAAGAGCACCAAAGAAGGAGTTTGATTATATGAAGAGCAAATACAGGACCCCCTTAATGATATCTTCGCAGTGAAATCCGCCCCCCCCCCGCCCCCCATCACTAAAGTGCTTTCCTAAGCATCATCTGATTTTCATTTCACAGTAGTCCTACCCAGGACGAATCATTCAATCCTATTATGCAGTTGAGTGAAACAAGCCTGAGAGAAGTTGTATGAGCGTTCAAAGTAATTGTCACAAGTAGGGCCCTCACCCAAAGCTCTTGTTTCTCAGTCTGGTGCTTTCTCCACTCAACAAATTCCCTAGGGATATGGTGGGTTCGGAAAGGGAAACTTTAGTGAGTTCATCATTCTAGGGCTCATTCTACACAGCCTACCCACGCAGCCCCCAGCCTCCACCAGTGCCTCGCAGTCTGTCATTAGATCACGGTTGGGATGGGATAGACACACACACACACACACAATTGGTGAATGAGGCTGAATAAAGTTAAATCTTTTCCTGTACGATTTAGACTATACCTGCTATGGAACTTCAGAGAAAAGGGAGAGGAACCTCACATTATCTACCTTCTACCTGTCAGGCAGTTTTCTCGATGTTCTGATTTCATTTACCCACCACAGAATCTCTGAGATTCATAGTCATTCACTCCACAAATACCAATAATTGGTTGTCAGCATTGCACAAAGTACTAACAGACAATTACAACAAAGTGCTATAAGTGCTATGACAGGTATGTATTAAAGGAATAGGCTCCCAAGTGTTAGGCTTGCATCATTTCATTATCCCATTTAACACTGGAGAACATTGAGGCTCAGAGAGGTCGATTTATTTCCCCAACATTAAAGACTGCAGTATCTCTGTGTGTACTGATGGAGAACAATCCACAAGACACATTGTTCATCAAGGAGTAAATTTGTGTACATGATCTACTGCTATTTGCATGTGAGGAAAAAGAAATTTATTTCTTTTTATTTATTTATTTACTTATTTATTTTTATTCTTGTATCAGCACAAAATATCTTTGAAAGGAGATACAAGCTACTGGTAATCTACATTGAGTTTAAGGAGGAGTGTGGAAATCAGAGAAGGAAGACTTAGGTTTCCCTGTACAACCATTTATAGTATTTGAATGTTGTTGCCTGTGCATATGTATTATTTGAAAATAAAAACATAAAGCAATATCATTTATTGATTGAAATGATATTCAAACCCAAGTGTCAATGCACTTTAAGAATTATTTGTTGGAATAAGTGTTTCTGGGGAAAATACTTATTAGACTGGGCTGTAGGGGAAAAAAAAGAGCAGGCACATTGCCTTTGGGATGAATGGATAATAACACAGAGTTGTGAATGACAGTGACAGTGGCATGTTTTGGAAGACCTGTGCTTCTAGAACAGCTGGCCCATAACAGGCTTCCAGGACAATGGGGCTGGATGGAGAGAAGGGGTCAGACTGTGGAGGTGCCTGAAGCTCATGCTCCTGCTTTGAACTGGACTCAAGCTGTCACCAGGAAAATGTTGTTTGGGAGCCACTTTTCTAAATGTTAGCATTATTAGCAATTGTGTCAAATTGCCTTTTCCTAAAGGTCTCTTCATGGCTGCCAGAGCTTTAATGTTAATTGGACAGATTGTCTTTGGATTTGAAACACAAACTGTGATTAATGAAACAACTGTTAACGAGTTTGGCCCGAGGTGGTTTCTCCACCTTTCTTTTCTGGCTGATATGGAATCCACAAAGTCCTGCCATGCATTTTTGTTGTTGTTGTTGTTTGTTTTGTTTAGTTTAATTTTTTAATTTTTTTAAAAGACACTTAGATTACATAAATGTTACTCAGAAAATATAGGGATTCCCGTGTGCCCCACTTCCCACACCTCCCACAACCTGGGCCTGGCATGGGGAAATTGACAGCCTGATCTGAGGAGGATGGGGTTTTTGACCTGATCGCTATCTTCAAGATCTGTCCTTTTAACCTCCCTCATCTTATGGATGGGAAAATTGAGTCTCAAAAAGAGAATTACCTAAGGCAATCTAGGGAGTCAATGGTAGAGCAGAACTACTACCCAAGACCAGCATCTTATTCTGAAAAGATGTTCAACCCTGCTCTCCTCCTTCCTCCACTGTTTCCAGCTTCTTTCCTTGCTTATCACAGGCAGTTTATTATCAGACTTGCCCTCATCACACCAATCACTTATGCTCCAAAACACGTCACAAATGCCTTCTATTTCTTCCACCTTCCCTAGTATAGGTTTTTTGTTTTTGTTTTTGTTTTTTCATTTGTCACTGGTGGAAGTTTGGTGTCATAGATAGAAATACAGACTTCGCCGTGGTGAAAAACAGAATTTATAGCTCACTGCTACAACCTACTAACTATGTGATCTTGAGTGGTTTTGTCATCTTTAAAACTCTTTTTTTTTTCAAAGATTTACCCATTTATTCACTTCTCTTCTGTCCCCCTCCTTGTTTTGCGCTCGCTGTTCACCCTCCATGCGCTCCCTCTGCACCTGCTCATCCTCCCCCTAGGAGGCACCAGGAACAGACCCTGGGACCCTCTGGAGTCCCAGAGGCCACCCAATCTCTTGCGCCACCCCAGCTCCCCAATTTGCTGCATCTCTCATTGTCTCCCTTCCGTGCCTCTCCCTGTTGCGTCATCTTGCTGCGCCAGCTCTCAGCGCAGGCCAGCCCCCCACGCGGGCCAGTCCCCCACGTGGGCCAGCCCGCTCCACACCAGGAGGCCCCGTGAATTTAACCCCAGACCCCCCAAATGGCAGACAGGAGCCCAATCACTTAAACCACACCCTCTTCCCAAAACTCTCTTTATGATACTTATCACATGAGGTTTTGCGAGAATCTGTACATAATGCAAGTAAAGTATTCAGCACAAAGTCTCAGTGATGGTATGAGTGCTCACTTCATAATTCTTACATATTTTAAACAGGTTTCTGACTCTGGATTTGCCCTCCGCTCTAAATTCATCTTTATAAAGCTGCCTGAGTATACCATATAAGGTTTGCCTTGCTATGTGATTTTTAGTTCTGGCATATTTGCTGTATGAACCAATACAAACCCCTCCTCTTCTTTCTATGAACTCCTAGAAATTCACTTTTAACACAAATAAATTAAAGACAAAGCTAAGCTCCAAAGGGGAAAGACAGATGAAATCTAAAAGGAGATGCTTAAATTTCAGAAGCAAAGAAGAAGCAACGATAAATACTCAAGGGAACACCCATGAGAACCACAGTAATATTGGGCCCAGACTTTTGCCACTTGGCATTAAGGATATGGTTTTAACATTTTTCCTGGGGTAAAAAAAAAATGTAGCTTTGGTCCTATATGGGGCAAAAATAAACGTTAGAACTGAGATCCTTGCATAAATCTGTGACCCATAAAGAACATTACCCCTGTTAAGGATAACTAAAAATATTGCAACCAGTAGTCTAGTAAGTTACAAAAATGATTGTCTCTTGTCAGAGAGCCAGGTAGAAGAAATAAAATAAAATGTTCAATGAAAAATAAAGATAATTCAATCCTGTTCCATATTCCATTCATCCTCAGGAGTGATGTCTGAATTTATACCACCTTCATAATGCTAAGCTAAGACATTAAAGGTGGCAGGACAGGGACCTTCTGAAGCAGAACCCCATAGTGCATCCATCTGCTCCCTAACTCAATCACCCCTCTCGGCAGGCTGCTCCCCTCTGTCTGTCAGTTTCAGTCTACCACACATGCTATTTTGTTCAGGCCTTTTGCAGCACAGATGGGTAAGGAGATTAGACACAACAGAAGAGAGCATCAGTGAAATAAAGATAGATCTGAGGATATGGCTCAGAATGCAACATAGTGGAAAATATGAGGGAAAAAGAAATTACCAGATAGATAAGACAAAATGAGAAGATTCAACATAATTTCTAGAAGAAAGTAGAAAAAATGGTGAAGAAAAAGTATTTGAAAAGAGAATTGGTGAGATTATCTAGAATTGAGGAAAAACATGACTCATTAAATAAACAGATGTCATTCTAGATTTATAGCATAGAAATTATACATACATACCCATTTTATTTCCATCCTGCAAACATAAATATGATCCTTTCTTTTGGGGGTCTCTGGCTTTGAGTTAAAGGGAGTATGTAGTACAGGCTGTGTTTATAAATTAAATATTATATTCTGTTTCTCAAATCCTATACCAATACCTATAATGGACTCTTACTATATATTTTGCATTGCCTATGACATCAGACACAATTTCTCCCATTTGTCCTTCAGGCAGAAAATTCAAAAATGTATTCTATACTGTTCTGTAGGCATTATCAAGGAGACTAAACACCAGTTGTCTACAGCAGTAGCCAACTTGATAATCCATCATCATATTCGCTCTATCTCCATTCTTATTTCATTATCATCAGCCTCTCATCCTACTTCTAGGAGTCTCTGACTAAATAAACACTATGTCTGACATCCTTGGTTCCAGGCTCTACTTTTAGGGAGAATACATGCATAGACACTTAGTACATGTAGTGATTCTAGAAATCAGACTCTCAGGATGGGGTTTTGGAGCTAAACGAGTCTCATCAACTGTATGTCAATAAGAACCCCATTACTAGTGGCGGTTGAAATGGGATACGTGCAGTAACATCATAATTACAAAGAATTTCACCTGAGGTGCATTGGAATGAGATGCCGGTAGAAGGAAAACACTAGATTATGCATTACCTATCACACTTGAAGTGACATAGGGCAATGAAAACTCCAAGGAATTGGATTGGTTGGACTCTAGTAACTGCTCTGGAAGCCTTGAAAAAAGAAAATATCATGCTGGTATCAGCCAACTCTCAATTCAGTACACACTGTGAAACCAGATGGTCTTCATTGGCAGCACAGGAGGCACTAATCTTCTGCAGCCACACGGCAGACAATACTGGAAATCAGATTAGGGTTTAATTATAAAGGTAGCAGAACTGCAAAAAAGACTAACTGCTCAGACTTGAAACGTTTGCCTCCAGACAAATAACTAAAATCAGATCACAGTATAGCCAGAGCAGATTCTTCTCTTGAACATATTAACAAAGCACACAAAAAGAATGGCAGAACCAACTAATATAAATTTCCAAGGGTTGGGAAATATGCAGGAAAGGATCACTGGATTATTGAGCCTGGAATGTGGAATAGAAAGCTGGATAGAGATAATTTATTGCCATGAGAGTCTCCCCTGTGAATTGGACTTTTTAAATATAGTATATGATCTCTCTTGGCCAATGTTACATATGCATTTTAAAATAATGTATATTCTGTGATAATCAATTAAGCCAAACTTGTTGATAGTGTTGCTCAAATATTCTTTAGCTTACTGATTTTGTTTAGTTTTTCTGTCAAATACTCAGAGAGGAATGTTAAAATCTCCAATTACAATTGTGGATTTGTCTATTTCTCCCTACAAATTTGTCAGTGTATTTTGAAGCTCCATTATCAGGCAGATACATTCCATCTTCTTTAAGAATTCAATCGTTTATTATTATGAAATACCCTTCTTTATCTCTGGTGATACTCTTTGTCTTGAAGCCTACTTTGTTTGATATTAATATAGCAACACAAGTTTTCCTTGGTTTAGAGATTGTATAGCAGATTTTTTTCCATCCTTTTACTTCAACTTTTCTGTATCTTAATAAAGTGTGTCTCTTAAAGAGTATATGCTTGGAACATTTTTTTATCCAGTCTGAAAATCTCTCCATTTTAATCAAAGTGTTTAGTTGATTTACATTTAGTGTAATTATTAATATGATTGGATTTAATACTACCACCTTGTTATTTGTTTCCTATTTATACCCTCCATTCTTCTTTGGGATAAATTAAGTACTGTTTTCTATCTCTCTATCATTTCTTTTTTAATTCTGTACCTCTTTATTTAAGTATTTATGTATTATAAGAGCTTGATCATGGTATAATTCCATTTATACTCCCATTCTTTTCTTCTTCTACCTGTCATATATTTTATATCTACATATGATAAAAGCCCAATAATACATTTTTATAATTTTTGCTTAGACAGACAATTGGCTTCTACAAAATTTAAGACGATAAAGAATATTTTATATGTAGTTACCCACTACATATAACTACATA
>JAKSZT010021121.1:4478294-4541247 GCA_026826555.1 Tolypeutes matacus | reverse complement strand
GATAAAGAATATTTTATATGTAGTTACCCACTACATATAACTACATATATGAAGAATACTGTGAGCACAGTATTCTTCATTGCTCTCTGTAAATCTGAATTTTCATCTAGAAGTACTTTTCTCTGCCTAAATAATTTCCTTTAGGGTTTTTTGGAGTGGAAAATATTCTCTCAACTTTTGTTTATCTGAAAATGTCATTATTTTTCTTTCAATTTTAAAATAAATGTTCACTGGATAAATAATTCCAAATAACAGTTATTTGTGTTGTTGTTCTCTGCATGCTAAAGGTGCCATTACATTTTCTTCTAGCCTTAATTGTTTCTGGCAAGAATTCAGTCAACATTCCCCATATAGGATATGTATTTTTCTCTGCCTCCTTTTAATATTTTCTATTTTTTAAAAAATATTTTTTTAATTTTAAAAAGATACTCAGATTACACAAATGTTACACAAAAAATATAGGGATTCCCATATACCCCGTTCCCCACACCTCCCTCGCCTTCCCACATAAATAGCATCTTTCATTACTGTGGCACATTCACTGCAATTGATTAACTCATCCTGGGGCACTGCCACTGAGCATGAACCCTAGTTCACATTGTAGTTTACACTCTCTCCCACACAATTCTGCAGGCTATGGGAAGATATATAACGACACATATCTGTCATTGCAATGCCAATCAGGACAATTCCCAAGTCTTGAAAAAGCCCCCGCACTACACCTGTCTTTCCATCCCCCTGACCCCAGAGCCTCCAGTGGCCACTGCCTCTACATCAATGGTGTAATTTCTTCCATTGTGAGAATCACAAGTTTATTTTCTATTTATCTCTTTGATTCTGAACTTCAGTAATTTGACTATCATGTTTTTAGGTGTAGTTTTATTCATGTTTTTCCTGCTTGCAGTTTGCAAAACTCTCTGAATCTGTTAAATTTTTAAAATAATATTTCTTCACACATCTTTCTGTTCTATTTTTTTCACTCTTCTCCTTCTAGGATTCCAATTACATCTCTTAGTTATATGATATTGTGTCACAGGTCAATCTTTTTCTGTCTTATTAATTACATTTTTAAAAATTTCATATAAAAATATTTTATTTTTCAATTCTAGCATACCCCTTTGGTTCATTGTTGCAGTTTCTGTATCTTTCCTAAAATGTCCCAAATTTTCACCAATTATATCCATGTTTTCCTGAAGGTTCCTTAAAGTATTTATCATGTTTATTTTAAAGTCATCTGCTAATTACAACATTTTGGTTACTAATGGGTTTGTTCCTACTTACTGAGTTCTCTCCTGACAATGGATCACATTGTCACATTCAGTATAATATTTAATAATTATTTTATTGTAAACTGGATATTGTGGACGATAAGTTGTAGAGACTATGGATTTTGTGTTTTTCCTCTATAAAATGTTGTTTTGTTCTGGCAAACGATTAAATTATTTGCAGATCACCTTGACATTGGAGGGTTAGTTTTGGGCTTTGGAAAAGAGTTCTATTTCAGTTTTTTCCTGATCCCTAGGATAAGCTCCAGGACTTGACATTTTCCTCAGTGGCATCATTTTAGTTAAAGCCCTGGCGCTTACCAACTCCTTCTCACTTAACCTGAACCCCAAACTCAGCCTCCTTTGGGATGGGGAACAGCTGACATCGCTGCTCAGCAATTTATGCCCTCCAGCTTTTATTTTACTTGTAAACTATTTGTATTCTCACCCTTTGATACCCAGTTCAAGAATCAGCCAAGCATTTGAGGGAAGCTTCTACTTAGATTTTGGAACTCCTTCCTCTGTGCCTATTCAACTTTTTCTTTGTCCCTTTTCAAATTCCAATTTCTCTGGCATTCACAAACTTTGTCTTTTGACTCTTTAAGCAAACGAAATTGCACTTTTTGTTTGAGCTACAAGGGATAGGTATGAAAGCGATGTGTTTCACTTCTATGCTTGCATAAAAACTTCCCATGTGCACCTACAGGTTATTCCCTTTTTGCTGGGTACAGATGATGATGTTGATGAAGCCCAGAGAATGTGTCTAAAGATAGATGGAGACTGAGTGAATTACCACATGAAAGTTATCCACCTATCATCAGAATACCCACTTTGCATTTTTAGTGAAAAATAAAGATTTATCAGAAGAAATAAAAACTGAAGTTTAGGCATCGAATTGGTTATAATGAGTCAAACTCACTAATAACACTTTACACTAGGATAATAAATGTGTGTGTATGTTTATATTTTATTTAATTCATTGTTAAAATAATATTAGATACTATTTACCAAGAAAAGATATATGCAGCAGGTTTGCTCAAAGCTTTAATACGACAGCAAATACAATGGCACAGAGTTTTCTTTCATTTTATATGGTTTTGTTTTGTTTTAGAAGTACCACTGGGTGCTTTCTTATGACTAATTCTCCCACCTCTTTTCTTTGTTCAAACTGCCAAATTTGTCTCTATAGTTTGTCATAAGGTCACGTATCCTTCATTTGGTTCAAATGTATTATTTATTATGAAGAATTGGCAGTGCAATATTTTCATTAGGCTGCAACATTTAGGATAGTGTGACACACCCCTTCACTGAGTCATTTTCATGATGTCAGATTAACTTCTTCATTTATTAAATAAATCAATTAATTAATTTCTTAGTATGAAAACATATTTTGATTGCAACTGATTGCTGCCAAAGAATTGTTTTGCCATTATAAATGCTAAAATAATGATGACTACAATGGCAGATGCAGAACAAATATTGTCGTTTTGACATTAGGACATGTAAACTATATGCTGTCAAACTTGCTTACCAACACATTAAAAGTTAAATGCTGTCACTTGGCTTCATAACCCGGCATTGACATAATTATGGAAAACAAATACAAACATGAGCTCTGAAATTAGATGGTAATTCTTGATTATAAGGTAGTAATTTAGAAAAAGGATGCTAACATTAGTTATTTTTATGTCATAATCAGAATGATAATCAGCATGTCAACCCAAAGACAAGTATATTCTCTATGGTTTTGTTTGTAATGATGAAAAATTAAAAACAAAGGTAAATATCCCTCAGATAAAGAACATGACCTATGGACTTAAGCTTCCTAAGTTAAAATGCTGACAATCACTTCCTAGATGTGGGATCTTGGACAACCTCCTTAAAACTCTGTTTCCTCAAACATAAAATAATGATAACAACTGAGCTGAATATGGTCTATTCATAATACCACAATCCCTGATCTTCTAACATCCCCCACTGTATTACAAGGCCTAGAAGATTAGAATTTATATTTCCTGGACACCTTTGCCAGTAACATTCCAGTGGGAGGCACTTCTGCAAGATTATAAGGCAGAAGGAAAGCAGAGCCATTCTCCTTTTGACTCCAGCCTCAATGGTGGCAGCAGAGTAAGATAGACTCCTACTGTGGCAGAGGCTGGTAGCAGTAGGCAAGCACATTCTCCTTTAATGGAGGTGGTGGCGGTAGCAGGCTCCTGTAGTAGCTGTGCAATAATCAGCTCCTGCAATAGTAGCAGCAGATGATCTAGTGTGGCAGTGCTAGGACAATAGTGGCTTTTCACAGTTCTTTATTTCTTTTTAATCCTGCCCTCCTTTTTTTTTGCTCTTTCATTGAATAGCTCAATTTCATGTATTTAAACTTTTCTTACTTAAAATACCTAGATTTGTTTCTGTTTTCTTGACTTCACATTGACTAAGAGAGTAATAATATAAACAGAATAGAATTGTCATGAGAATTCATATGATACATTTTAAAATATATAATACAGGACCTAGGACACAGAAAGTGTTCATTAAACTTGAGCTGCTGCTGTTAGGAGTCAATTTTCTCTCAAGGACAGTTTGAGCGCCTGTTCCTTCATAAACAGTAATCTGTGGTTGTCTTCAAGATACTGTAATTGTTATGCTATGGAGATGGTGGGTTCTATCTATTCTTCTAAAGAGTGTGGATTTGATTTGTGTTTTAGTAGAAGTTAACTTGATTGGAAGCAAATATAAAAGTCTCTTGGACAGCAGCTCAATTCTCAGGTCAGTTCTTGAGCCTGAGCCAGATTATTTAAACTCCACTCTCTGCTTGAGTGATTCCGTGGTCAGACAAATATTTGGGCAGCATTTAGACATAGAATCTGGGGCTTTCTCTCTCTGGCTCTGTCATTTCAAAGATTTCCCCCCTCATTTTCCAGCAACTGTGACTTCACCAAATTCTGACCTGCATTTCTGAAGCAAGGAAAGCTGTGGGCTTCGTACCTGAGATTTAGCTGCACTGCGTGGTATAGATGGGGGCCTGCCTTCAGGCTAAGGCAAACTATGAAAAAGGTTCGACTACCCTTCCAGATATGACTACTTTTCATCTCTCTTGCATCGTGTTCAGGGTTTTCTCTTTTTTTTTCTTTTAATTTATCCATAGTTTATTGTTTTATCCATGGGAAGACAAGGCTAATAAGGGTTTATCTGGCCATAAATGGAAGCAACTATTGTTATGCTCACTATTAATATTACTTTTATTGGTAAAACATACACACACATTTCATTTATCTATTGCTACTTAACAAGCCACTGCCAACATTAGTGATATAAAGTAGCAAAATATTATTTTTCTTCTCACAATTCTATTGGTTGAATAGGCTCAGCTGGCTGAGTCTTTTGTTCCGTGTATCCTTGGCTGCTCTTTCTTACTCAGCTGAATTCAGCTGGTAGATGGGCTGGCTGAAAATTCCGAGGCAACTTCATTCTCAAATCTGGAGAATCAATACCCTGTCTTGTTGCGTTGTCACATGACAAATTCAGGTCTTGTAGATGGTTAAGCTCTGTGTAAAGTTAGCTAGGTTATGGTATCAGTTGTTTGGTCCAGCAAGCACCGGCCTCATTGTTACTGCTATGAGGCTATTTCATTGATTTAATTAATAGTCAGTTGACTGAATCTATGGCTGATTACATCTACAAACTAAATGAGGGCGCTTCAGCAATGAGAGATGTATCATCCAATCACTTGAAGGCCTTAAGGGGAGAACTGACGATTTCAGCAATCAGAAGGAAGAATTTCTATCTTGACTTCATCCAGCCTGTATATCCTGGAGAACTCATTGAAACTTTCTCTGGAGTTCTCAGCTTGCATCCTGCCCTATGGAATTCTGACTTGCCGATCCCCATTACCGTGTGAGCCAATTCCTATAATAAATTTATTTTTATATATCTATAGATGGATGGATAGATAGATAGATAGATAGATAGATAGATAGATAGATAGATAGATAGATAAACTTGTCAGTTCTGTTTCTCTGGAAAACCCTGACTAACACAGTTCTCCTCTCTAAATAGTGGATCTCGGGGTACTTGGACTTCTTATGTGATGTCTGGCTTTCCAGAAGGAGCAATAAGAAGCTTCCAGACTTCTTAAGGCTTGGGGTGAGAGGCCCCAGAATGTCACTTCTTCTGCTCGTTATTGGTCAATGTCAGTCACAAGCCCAGATTCAAGGGGTAAGGACATATATTCCACTTCTTGATAGGAGTGTTGGCATGAGCAGCCAGAATAGGGAAGAATTTATGGCAGCCTCTTTGGGAGACTATCTAAATAGCTAACTCTATGTCTACATATATATACGTAGGCAATTCCTATACATGTAATATCTTAATAGACTGAAAGGACAAGGAACTGTGAGAAGTCCAAAGAGACTTCAGTTTTATCTGCAATATTTTATTTCTTAAGCGTGAGGCAAAAATAATACAATCTAAATATTTGTTAATTCTGAGCAGCTGAGTACATGGTTCTTTGCTGTTGTGTTTGTTGTATTCTATTGCAGTTTTGTTTGTTTTGTGTATTTGAAACTGTTCCTAACTAAAAGCTCATTGATTTCTTGGGACCCTTAGACTATATCCTCAGACTCTCAGACTTCTATTGACGGATACGGATTCAAAACCCTATAAACTCCCTCCTTATCCAACTGTCTGTCCTTCTACCTAGAAGGAGGGAAAGGACTAGATGCCCTTTGAAAACCTGTCTAAGCTCTGTGGTTCCAAGGTCTTTCTTCTGTGCCCGGGACTATTTCACTCCTGATATTTCTCCTTAATCACTTTCCCAGTCATTCTGCTCTAAAGCAACTCCCTTGATCATGATGTTTTCACATCCTGCACTCTGCTCATTACTCCACTCCCCACCTCATTACCAGGATGTGCTGCTCAAGTTTCGCTCACTTAAAAATGATCTACCATTATAGCTCTGCAGATATTACCCAGCCAACGGGCATCTCTCTCCCTTCTGCATCCATCAAGCTGAGAGGATGATTAGAGATATTGCAGTAACCAGGACACTCTCTACCGAGGTGACTCTGGTGATTTAGATCCTCTAGTCCTACAAGGAATACTTTCAGTTGGCCCTTCTTGAGGAAAAAAAAGACAACAAATGCTCAGAAGCTTTGCTGATGTATAGGAGGAAATCCGTTTATTAACCAAACTTCCTGATCATTATTATATGGAAATAATAATCTAATCTAGAAAAATATCCTGTGGAAAAGTGTAAAGAAATATAGGTCAAAGATATTCCCTTCAGGTTTCCTGCAATAATAGAGTATTAGAAGAACCTAAGTATCTCTCTCTGGGGGAATAATGACATAAATCACAGTACTTGATGCACAGGATCAGTACTCAGCTGCTTTATAAATGACCTCTGCCCTGAAATGAAAAGATGGTCACAATATTTAAATTAAGACTAAAATTTGCAAAACAGTTTTTATAGTTATATAGTATGGTCTTAATCATTGAATAAAGCAAGATTTCATTTGAGTGTATGCATTGTCATAAATGCAAGAGAGAAAAAAGAACAATTATTTATTAAATACCTCTTATGTGCTATACATTGTGTTTATAATGTGCACATGCCAATTCATTTAGTCATTTCTCACAGCATGGGTTTCATTAACACCATTTTACACATTTGGAAACTAAAGCTTGGAAAAGTTAAGTAATTTGTCCAGGATCTTCTTTGCTAAGAAGTAATGTGGTTGGTAAATACCTCCTGGTTTGACTAACACAAGAGCCTGTACTTTTGACCGATTCACCAAATTGCTCAACTTCTCTCTTTTAAATTCCTCTCACTGTCAAAATTCTCTTACTCTCTGGCTTTACCTATACTAGTCTCTCTTCCTCCACTAGTATTCTTGTCAGACTCCCTTTCACCACGATGATATATATATATATTTTTTTGAATAGCTAAGACTTACTCATGGTTCAAAATATAAAAGAATATATTATCCCAGCCCCCAGCAACCCAGTTCTCCACATCAAAGGTAGCCAATGTTCTCTGTTTCCTGTGTGTGCCTCCAGCAGCATTTTGTTCATATACAAGCAAATGTTTATATATTATACATTTGCTTCCTTCCTCACCCAGCAGTAATAAGGAGCTACTTCCTCCCTTGGGTATCATCAGGGGTAAGTGGGAAACTTGCAATTCTGTCCCCACCTGGTAGTAATCAGACAACACCCTGCCCTTTCCCTAGCAGGGAGATGTCAGAAGAAGCCAGCTAAAGGAGAAGTTTAAAATTAGATCCAAAGCCTCATAAAATAATACCCCAAATTTCCAGCTTTCAATGGAAAATCACTTGGCATACCAAAAACCAGGACAATCAAACTGAATTATTAAGACATTTCACCAAAGGGAATATGCAGAAGACGAATAAGCACCTGAAAAAATGTTCAACATCATGAGTCATCATGGAAATGCAAATTAAAACCACAATGTAATATCTCTGTACACCTATCAGAATGGCTAAAATAAAAATAGTGACAACATAAAATTCTCATGAGTATTTGAAGAAACCGAACCACTCATATATTACTGGTGGGACTGTAAAAAGGGTAGAAATCACACTAGAAAGTACTTTGGCAGTTTCTTTTAAAAATCTAAACATGTGGCTATCATAAGATTCAGCAATTTCACTCCTGGTTATTTGTCCCAGAGAATGAAAAATTATGATAAAACACAAACCTTTACACAAACGTTCATAGTAACTTTATTCATAATAATCTCAAAATGAAAACAATCCAGATGTTCTTCAATGAGTGTGAATAGTTAAAGAAACTGTGGTATATCCATACCATGGACTACAACTCAGCAAAAAGGGATGAACTACTGATAAACACATTTCTGGATGAATATCAAGAGAATTATGTGCCCAGTAAAAAATCCCATCCCAAAAGGTCAAATGCATATGGTTCCACTTATATAAGTTTTTTGAAATGGTAAAAATTAAGAAAAGAATAGACAGTGTTTCCAGAGTTTAAGGATGGAGGGAGAAAGATGGAGGTGAGTGTGGCTATAAAAAGGCAACATGACAGATGCCTGTGGAGATGGAAATATTCTGTATCTTGTCTGTATCAATGTCAATATCCTGATTGTGATAGAGTCCTATAATTTTGCAATATGTTAATCATTGGGGCAAACTGGGTAAAGTATGCCTGGGAGGTCTCTGTATTGTTTCTTATAACTCTATTATGTGAATCTATAATTATCTCAAAATAAAAAGGTTGATTAAAAAATATTGAATTTTCCTCCCCAAAATCATGTCTGTCTTTCCATTTGTTGAAGTCTTCTAGGGTATTTTACAGATAGATCCTAGGCATTTTTTATCTATAACTATTGTAAATTGAGTCTTTTTGTCATTATATTTTCTGTTATTTGTATTTATGAAAGTTATTGATTTCAGTATATTAATTTTTGCCCAGCCACTTTATTGAATTCTCCAATTATTTGTGATAGTTTTCACTTTATTCTATTAGGTTTTCCAAGCATATAATCAAATTATGTGCAATAGTGATAACTTTACACATTCATTTCTAATGTTTATATCTTCGAGTCTTTCTCTTGTCCCACGGCACTGTCTAGATCCTTCAAAAAGGATTAAATCATAATTATGAGGGGTTTTATTTGGTTTTGTTGGTGATGGTTTTTTTGTTTGTATGTCTCTAACTTTTATAGGAGTGCTTTTAATGCTTAGCATTTCTCTTAAGCAGCATATTTATCAGATTATGGAAATATTCATCTCTGAGTAATATTATTAAATCTGATCACATACACCCCCTTTCTAATGAGGCATGGTTCAATATAAATATAATGCAAGTCACAAATCCAATCAATATATAATTAATTTTTTTCTAGTAGCCACATTTAAAAAAATAAAAAGAAGCAAATACAATGAATGTTAGTACTATTTAGCCCAACATTTTCAAAATACTATCATTTTAACATGCAATTGATATAGTAATTATTGAGATATTTTATTTTCTTTTTAATACAAAGTCTTTAAAATGTGATCTCTATTTAACAGTTTCAGAGCATTTCAGTCAAAACTGGCCACAGTGCAAATGCTTAGTAGCCATATGGCTAACTTATTGGACAGCACAGCACTGATGATGTTTCATTGTCTTCAGGCTAATGTCTTAGCACCTTACCTTTGCATCAAATGACCTTTAGAGTTGTTCTAAGTCTGGAAAATCTGATTCATCACCCTCCCCTTTGAGTCCCTGAACACTCTTCCTCCTCCTCTTCACTTGGTTAACTCTTACTTATCCTTCAGTTCAAAATGAACTTGATCTGCTGTCAGGAAGCCTTTCCTGCATCCAACCTCTATTGGGATTCTACTCTGTGCATTCCCTTCACAGCCTGTTCCCAATGTTCTTCTACTAGACTTTCTTCTTGAGATCAGGGATTTTATGTTGCTCCCCATACTTCCTACACATAGCACAGTATACATAATAGATACTCAAAACACACTCGTTGCATAACTAGAGGTGTTATTGCATGAGAGACAAGCCTCCATACACAGCAGAAGGAAAATAGTAAGTTCTGTGTTTCTACCAATGAGGAAAGAGAAAACTTTGAACACAAATGTAGGAGTGAAGACTTAGAATGGAGTCTAATGAACCCCCACAAAAGAGAGTAAGTAACATGGTAGACACAAAACCTGGTAACTTGTTAACAGATGTCAAGTTAAAATAATGGCATCTCAGTGTCTACACATCAATCTTAGAAGAGGAGGTGGCAGATGTGTGGTGTCTGTCCACATATTGTTGGAGAAGGGACTGACAGATGGACAATCAGCTTTCTCTTTCAATGCCCTGGGCCATTATAAGTTTAAATGCGGTAGGGAAAATCTTGCTAACAAAGTTTCATCTGCTAAGCTCCACTCTGAACCTTTTGAACATCTATTGAGGTGACTTTTTAAGGGCTGTTACTGGCCATAGAAACCTGGAAATAGGTGGCACTGAGGTATCCCAACGCTAATAGTCTCTCTCACTCTTTGGACTTACATTTTGTATTTCTCATTTTTTACAACATGTCTCCTTGCTCCTAGCCCATTCTATGAATCCTCTAATGGGAGAAGGATGCGATCACTTTCAAATACTCGCAGCCAGCATGACCCATGGCATACGTATCTTCAGCAAATTGCTGAGCAGTAACACCAATGGCATTAATAATGGATATCATTCACCACACATCTACTACGTGCCGTGCACTGAGATAAGCGCTCTATCTATATCGTCTTATTTAAATGTCACACATTTTACAAATAATTAATGGGCCTAACGTCACAAAACTAATAATTAACTGAAGCTGGGATTTGTCCCCAATCTGATTTCAAAGCCTACATATTCATACATTATATTTTATTACTTGCAATTTATCAAACTATATAGAATTCTATTACTGAAAATCTCAGTCATCAATCTCTTTGCTTTTGGCCAACTCCAGAACATTTGAATATCATTACAATTCACTCTTCTTCAGGGAACTTCATCTTCATTCATGTATGGTCTTTTGATTAGACCAAGTAGAGATGCTTCAGTGTGCCTGCTACTCTCCATTCCCACGAGAATATGGGCAAAATGATTGATTCAGACCCCTTCGTGTATGGAGATCACAGCAGCTCACAGTCAGAGGGCTTCTGTGTAAGGGTCAATTAAGATGCGTGCTTGACTGCAAACAAGTGAAATAAGGGACAGATGGAGGAATTTGGTCACAGTGACTGAAGGCACTTTGACAGCTGCTGTGGTGTTTACGTCACCAGCCACTTGGTTTTCAGTGAGGACTATCTTGTTGCTAACATTTGAAGGGAAGTAAAACTCTTTGTCTTTGTGATACCATCTTTAAAGGCTGTGACATGGGTAGGGTAGAAATATTGCCAGTTCTAAATCAATGGTTCCCAACTTTGGCTGCTGTCTTAGTTTGCCAGAACTGCCATGACAGATACCACACAGTGGGTCAGCTTAAGCAATAGGTATTTGTTGTCTCGTGGATTTGGAGGCCAGAAGTCTAAAATCAAGGTCTCAAAGGCCATGCTTTCTCCTGGACTCTGTAGTGTTTGGTGCCGGCTGGCTGCAGTCCTTAGTGTGTCCTGGCTTGTGTCCCTGCCTCCATCGTGTGGTAATCTCCTTCATCCTCTGGTTTCTTCTAACTCCTGGCTTCTACATCCCCTACTCAGTTCAGTCATCTGTATCTCTGCCTAGATTTTCTCTCCTTATTAGGACTTCAAGCATATGGATTAAGGCCCAGCCTGATTCAGTTTGGCCTCACCTAAATAGGGTCTTCGGAGATCCAAATGCGCCTACACTTTAACTAAAGTACTATTTATAAATCAGTTCACTACCTCAGGAGCACAGATTAAGGCTTGGGCATGTCTTCTCTGGAAGACATGATTCCAACCCCATAAACTGCACATTAGAACCACCTGGAAAGCTATTCAACGCCCAGGTCACACACCCTATGTATCAATTGCATCAGAATCTCTGGGGGTGAGACCCAGGGATCAGTACTTATAGCCCCAGATGATTCCAGTGTTCAGTTAATAAGAGAATCATTGCTCTAAATATTTCTTTTACCTTATTTTTGTATATATATATATACACATTAGATCAAACTTGTTGATTTTGCTTACTATTTTCTATTTAATCTATCAATTTCTGATAAAGATATTTTTTAATTGTCCACTAATATTGTGTGTTTGCCAGTTTGCAAACAATGATATCATTCTTGCATTTATATTTTGATAATATTTTGTTAAGGGCATCCATATTCTTAAATTATTATGTTTCCTTGGTAATTTTTAAAATTTTATTATTAAGTAATGTATCTTTATCTCTAATAATGCTTTTGCTTTGTATTCTATTTTGCTAGCATAAATTATGGCTTCATTAATTTTCATTGAGTTAATATTTGCATAGTATAGCATTTCCCCTTCCTTTTTCTTTCAGACATAATGTGTGTGTATGCTTTAAGTGATTTTTAACCCAGTTTTAGATCTTATAATGTCAAATTTTATTCATATACACTGAGATTATAGATATATTTAGCTTTCATTTTATCAACTTTTTTCTTTTTCTTTTTTTACTGATTCCTCTGGTTTGAAATATTTTCTAAATTTATTATTCCCACTGATGTTTTAGGAACTACAGTTTGCATGTCTAAACTTTAAGTGGTTACCTTAAGTTTTTAACATACATAAGTAGATATACATTTTAACTATGTCTAAAAGTATCCATTATTTTAAATATTTTCCTGGCTATAACAAATAATTTAAAACACTTCATTTACCACTGAACACCAGCCCCCATCATGGTAATTATTGTTTAGAGGATGTTTTATGTTTTTACATCAGAATAATTCGTAATTTACATTTGAATGGATATCAAATTTACACATATTTTATCAATTTAAGCACTCAGAAAATTTTCTGTCCTTTTATTTTAACTTTTATGATTGTTTGTTTGTATGAACCTTGATTCTTGATTCTCATTTCCTTTTTATAAAATGCATCCTGTGTTATTTCTAATAAGAGTCTAAGAGTGTTGAGCTCCCTTAATTTTTGCATTCTACAAATACTTTACCTTGCCTTCAAACTTGACAAACAATTTAGCTAGATATAAAATTTGAGATTGACATTTGACTGCTATATGATTTCTTTCAGTATACTGAGATATTTTACCCTCTTTTTGGGGGGGCGCCATTACTGTCAAAGGGGGAAAAAATCTCTCAGTCTAAATTCTGCTCCTTTCTGTCATCTCTCTCTTTTCTTTGAAAAGCAATCTCAACAGCTGATAAATGTTTTTCTACAGTTTCACTCAGTGAGAATGTGTAGATTTGTTGTACTTCATTCTTCTCCAGGAGGTTTTTTTTTGTTTGTTTGTTTTTTACCAGGAGGTCCCTGGGATCAAACCCAGGTCCCTCCATATGGGAGACGGATGCCCAACCATTTGAGCCACATCTGTCCCCCTCTAGGAACTTTTGATCTTTGGATTTGTCTTTCTTCAGCACTGGAAAAAAATTCAGCAATTACCACTTTACAAATTTTCCTCCCATTTCCTTCAGCATAACTTCTGGAACTTCTATAGGACCTAAACTGGAGCGTGTCAATCCATCCTTGATATCGCTTTACTTTTTTTTTTTTAATTACATCTCTGGTAATTTCTGGGTGAAGTTCCTGTTATTCTATTTCAGATCATTATGTTTTATTGCTTCCTAAGTGGAGTTTATCCAATTCTTTGTTTTTTTGTTTTTGTTTTTGTTTTTATTTAAATGATTCATTATTCATTTTAATTTTCTAATCAGCTCCTTTTTATATTCACATTCTCCAATTTCATTTTTTTATTGTGCTCAGTTTTTTCCTACTTTCTGATGTGATTCGTGTATTGACCTCTGTGAACAACCTATATATTCTTACTATAAGAATAAATATCTTTATTTATTTCTTACTAAATTTCTTTACCAAATATTTTTCAGAATTAATTTAATTCAAAGAAAATATATGTTCGATTATTAGTTTCGTCCAGCTAATTTTCTTAATATTAACTTTTTTCATATGGGAAAGTATTTGCATGTGTGTGTGTATGTTGGATGTCTGCTTTTTATTTTCCTCCCTAACCCTCTTCTCACCCCTCCCTATCAAATTCACATATTGATATACAAATGTTCCTTAAGTGGTTAGTATACACAGGCCCTGTTCTAGGCTCTGGAGACATTTGCCATAAAAAAACACATAAAATCCCCTGCCTGCATGGAGCTTATATTCCAGAGGGAAGACACAGACACTAAACATAGCACACGTAACTCACATAGAATGTTGATGGTTTTACAGTTGCTACCTCCTGTTCTTCTAGGGTCCCGGGTCCAGATGTTGGTAGGGGCCCCTGCTCTGCAGTGACACAGAGCAGTGCTGCTCAAAGGACAGTCCACAGACCAGTGCTGATCCCCAAACTCTTTGTAACCTGACAATGGCGAGACAAGTATAGAAATTGAAAGAAAACTCTGGAAACATATATAACAATACAAGCTTTCCCTTAATACAAAGAGTAATTTTATTTCTGTCAAATCTAACAAAACAAAACTTGGACTTGTATGTCTATGTTTTATTTCATTTTTAAATTCACTTTAATTGTATTTTACTACATAAATTTTCCCTCATGAAGAAGGAAAAAGAGAGCCATTCTTTCCACACAGAAATATAGAGGTTCTTCAGATTCAGGAATCAAGTTATTAGAGGCTTTTGATTTTACTTTCTGGTTGCAAGGGTATTTCTGTATTCTCCTCCTCCTTCCTTTGGTGTACAGAATTACAGAAATAATATCCTGTAGCAGTAGTTGCAAGCTTTTGTTTTATCATCTTCTCTTGGGGGGAGTGGGCATCCCAGATCGAACTTTAAGCAGTCAATCTCATATGGAACACTTTAGTTCCATTTATCTGGTGGGCATAGAAGGGATTCACCAAAGTATAACTTACCTACCAACTTGACAGGCAGAACAGGTTCTTCTGGATTCAAAGGCTTCTGCTTTGTTCATAGAGAACTGGCCCCTTGGAGAGGCAATGAATGAAGCACTGCAATATCTGCCAAAATCCCTATGTTCAAATGTTGGCTTGGCCACCAACTTACTGGTAGACCTTTATAAATCACTTATCTCTTTTACAGTTAAACTGTTTAATTATCCCAGCAACTCCATGAGATAAGTAGGGGAGAATTATTTTTGTAAGGAACAAAAACACATTTGGAAAACTACAGGGATTTACCCAAGACCACCTATTCAGTCAAACTTAGGTCTGTCTCCGAAGTCAGTAAGTGATATCTCATAAAATATCAAAGTTGGGTGGACCCTCTCCATGGAAATATCAAAGGTGGTTAAACTCAGCCACTATGGCAAAATCTCAGCATTTTTTTTTCAGCAGGGATTTGGAAATTCATCCCAGTTGGAGAGTGCTCACTGAAGCCTGCTTCTGGGTTGCTGCAGCATCCTTTGGAAAAGTTTGGGTATAACAGCTGACATGCCATTAAACTCTTCCAGATTGTGAAGGTAATAGCAGTAGTAAGCAAGGTGGAAAAGAGCACATGGTCTTGACCACGGACAATATGAGTTTACCCAGATAGTGCATGGAAGCTGCTGGGACAAAGATTTAACTCACGCTGGAGGCTGATCTAAAGAATCCTGATTTGTTTATTGTTTCCCCTCTCTCCTCCACGTCCTTCTCCTTTACTGCTTGTTGTCTTTTGTATAGCCTGACTCCAACATCAAGCTACATTCTCTCCTGAATACAGGTCAAATTCCAGCTCAAAATTACGGTAACAAAGAAGAATTCTATAGAACAAAGCTAGATGTGTACTCCAGGAGTTGACACCAAGGAACAATGCTTTCTTTATCTGGTTACAAGAAAATGTCAGCTTTTGTACAAATGCTTTTCCTTGAACACTTTCAGATGATATTCATTCCCAAAGCATTATTTCCTCATATGCACTTCTCTCGTGAAATATTGCAATGCATGTTCAACTATTATCTTGCTTGATCTTTGCAACAGCAATTGATTATAAATATATCAAAATTACCCCCATTTCACAGATTAGGAAAATGAGGTTCAGAGAAGTAAATTGGCCCAGACTCTACAGCCCAAGAGTTGCAGGAACTGAGGTCTTTTGGCTTCTAATTGTGCCTAACTGTGCTCTTTCCTGTGGCATGTTCTACTTTACAGATAGCTCTATGAGAATCATTTTCCCACAAAACTAAGGGTAGAAGAATAAACTGAAACTAAGGTAGTTATATGTTGTATATCCCATCATCAGGGAGCAAATGCCAGGTGAGTGAGATGCTAAATACTTACCAGAGTGAGCTATACCTTAATACCCTTTAGCCTTTCCACCTCAAATGTCCCAACTGCCCAAAGAAAAGCAGCAACAAAAATATTCCAGAGCTAGGAGGGGAAAAGTGAATGAGAGTGGTACCTCTCCTCCTCTTCTGGTTTGTAATACTGGCATTTCAGTATACAGAGGGCATCAGCTCTGTTCCAGCTCCAGGTGTAGGAGTACAAAGTTTCTATCAGGCCAGGGAATGTGGAACAAAGGGATAATGGAAAGAGCCAGTGGTGGGGTTGGACAGAGCATCCCTGACACTTAGTAGAATGAGGAAAAGTTGCTTAAACCCTCTGAACTACAACTTTCTCATCTACAAAGAGACTAGCAGATTAGGTGAATTGTGTCCAAGCTCAGTTCTTTGTAAAATGTAAAGGGCTATGCAAATATTAGCTCTTATTTTGTCCACTTTGTATTTTCACTAACAGCATAAATTCTATTCAAAGGGATAGGTTAACTTGGAGAGATCCTAAACTTCTGTGAATGCATGTGGCATTCGCAATTGCAATTAAATGTCGTGTGACCTTGGGAAAATCGTTTAACCTTTCTGTGTCACTGTGCTCCCCATAGAACACCCAAACAGCATTATCCTTATTCTCACCTTGAGAAGAGCAATGTTGTATATAATTAGGGCTATATAATCACACATTTATGATCTCTAGGCCGTGTGTGTGTGCACGCATGCGCTCCCTTTTTGCAAGTGAAGAAGGAATTCCTTCAAATCAGGACTATATTTCTTCTTGTCTGTAACTTTCACAGCATTGGGGAATGGAAACACAATCACTAACTACAAGAGTAGGAAGATACATAGCATCATTTGTCTAAGTCCCCTTATTTTAGAGATGAAAAAACAAAACAAAACAAAACAGGAACCCAGTATACAGATAATAAGAGATTTGCCTAACATCACGCATTAGAGGTTGGGTTTAAACCAGATTTTCTGACGTCCATCTCCTTGCTGTTTCCATTATAACTTACAGGAGGTATAGGATATATAATTTTCAAAAAAATAAGGAATGATAATTAAATGAATTTAGTTTAGATTTTACATATTAGAAAGCAAGTTCAGTGGCCAAATAATTTTTTTAAATGCTGTGCTATAAGAATTTTATTTTTATGCTAATATAATTTATGAACTTTCAAAACACAGTAGGTTGGTTTTCCCAAACTTCTTTGAGCACAGATGTTATGGAGGTCAAAAGCTCTTAGGACATAGTAAATATTTAATAAACACAAATGAATAAATGAACAAATAATAGAGAAGGACATGTCCTAGGATTTAGATATGAGGGCTGATTTCTGTCTGCTGAGCCTCTTATAACCTGTGTAACCTTGGACAAGAAGACTCTTCAGCCTCTGCAGAATGATTCTTCTTCTAAAGGTGGAGATGCCTGACCAACATAACTTAAGAGGCAGCTGTACAGGTCAAATTTCTTTGGAACTTCAGAACCTGATTTGTGCATGATTCTCATTTCAAGTGTAAAGAACCAGCCACACTCTTCATTCTGTGAACTGCACTCTTCTTTATTTCTGGGAATGACATTCCCCCCCCCCCAGTCTATCCGTATAATTTCTGTTGGAGCTACCTTGTTCTGATATACACCTGAACCTCTGGCCAGAGTTGATAGGTCCAGAGGTGGATAACTCACCAAAGCTGAATTAATACTTTTCTTCACTGAGAGTTTTAGCTCTGGTGCAGAGAGTCAGGCAGACACTCTCTTTGGAGAAAGCTCTAAGATGTAAGCTCATCTATCTCCAGTAGTTCTTTTGTTTACTACTCTCCAGCCACAACCCTAAAATGCTCCAAGCTGTGATTGCATCTAGGGCTTTCCCACTTGCTGTTCCTTCTCCTAGGAATGTCCTTCCTTCAGATATTTGCATACTGGACACTTTTTCACTAACCATGACTCAACTCCAATGTCATCTCCTCAACTCCAATGTCAACTTTTCAAAAGCATTCTCTCATCACTTAAGTAGCTCCTCAATTCATTTTGTATATTGTGACTGTTCAATCTTCTTCATGGCTTATCTCAGCATCTGAAATTATCTTATTTGTTTATGTGCTTAACATTTTACTTTCTTGCCAGAATATAGCCTTCTTGAGGACAATAACCTTGTATTTTCACCCCCTTTTTCCCATTCTTCAGAACAATGTCTAACACACATTCATTGATTCATAAGATAGCAGGAAATCTCTAAGCTCATTATGGTCTATTGAGATAAGCAATATTGCCCTCTTCTTATAGAGGGAGAAATAGAGACTCCAAGGGCATAGTCATTTGTCCAAGCTCACACATTTATGAAAGAAAGAGGCAACTGGCCGTCTCTCAACTTGTAAGATTGGTATGTCTAGAATCCATCTCCTGGCAGCTCATTGGCTTTATACTAACATGATCATTTGGAGGAGGGTGATGGATGAGTAGAAGTGTGAAGTATTTGAACAGGTATCAAATGTCAGTCAATGCATTTAGAACTCTTAGGCAGATAGACTCTACCACACAACCACCAAGTCTTTTGTCCTGCTGTATCCAGCCTTCCTCTAGGAGCAGTTCCTGCTTACAAGGCTATGGCTGGATTTTTCTGGAAGGCCCTCACTATCACAGCTGCCATTCTTCTAACACTGATGCTACCTTCTCATTACCAGAGCTAAATAATCTTTAGCAACAAGGAGAGGAGAATGAAGGTCTTTTTCTGCCCCCTACTTTTCTGTTGTATTCACTGGCCTTTGTTTAACTAGTGAAATGATATTTTTCCAAAACATCCATTAAAGAAAGCCAATAATTAGTAGAGCCAATAGCTACCCCTACACCTGTCTGTTCCTGTGGGTATTTGGAATAAGATTCTATTTGTTTGATTTTCCAGATCTAGGTGAGGTTGGCAGAGATAACTACTCCCACCTTGACTCCACTTCCAGGTCAAGAAAAAGCCTAAATTCCAAACTCATATTTCATGCTGGATTAACCTCAATCAAGACAGGTAGAAAAGTAAACCCATGGTCCCACAGAAAATCATATTTATTATTAATAATCTGCAATATTCTTCTAGTACCTACCATTTACAGAGAACCTACTTAATGCCTGACACTTGCATCAATTCACTTAATATTTACAGCAATCTTACAAAGTAGACACTGTTACCTAAAAGTAAATTGAAACCAAGAGAGGTTAAATGACTTCTCCAAGATCACAGACCAAGGAAATGACATAGAATTTGGACCTATGAAATCTGGACTATTTCTGTGCCCCAACTCAGCTGAAGGTAGCAGAAGGTGATTCACCTTCACGATGAATCACAGGAGAATGTTACCCCTTTCACACATCTTTATGAGTGTCACCATCCAGAATCAGAGTGTTCAAAGACTCCTGAATTTCCATGGCAACTACCATATTGTGTCCTTATTCCCCAGTTCATATTATTCAACTCAAAGCAATTTTGCAGACAGGTGTGATTCCAGGTTACAGACCGGAAAGCACAGAAGGCAAAATCAAGTCAGCAGCGTATCTCAACTCTAGAATGTTCAACTATCCCCACAAAGCCAAGAAGCCACAGCCAGTACCATTTTTGGCTTATAGCAAATGACTAGCAAGTGGACACTGCCTTGACAATCCTGCCCTCATGGCTTGTAAGGCTCTCCACTTCTGTACCTCCCAAACAAGTCGTTTAATTTCTCCAAGCTTCAGTTTCTTCTCTATAAAACTGGGATAATGATCATAGTAATACCTAACTCATAAGGCTATTGAGCAGATCAAATACTGAATGCATATAAACTATGTAGGGCAATGCCTGATGTTTAGCAAATGCTTAGCAAATTGTAGTTTTCTGCAGCTCTTCTTTTTCCCATCTGATGTTTTCATGAGTCTGCAACAAACTACCCATATAGACACTGTCAGACTGACTTTTAAGACTTCTTTTCATTCTTAAGGCTGATTTTAGCATTCATTTTAATTTCCCTGGATAAATATTTGGGACATGTTTGTCTGATTCCCTAGAATCTTCTAAAGTTTACCATGTTTGCTTTTTATCCCTCTAGAAATGGCACTGGACTGGGAAGTTCACCTATTTCTGTTTTCTCTCAGTTTTTTTTTAATTAATTTTTTTTTATTTTTAAAGAAGCTTTAGATTACATAAATGTTACATAAAAAACATTTTTTATGGGGATTCCCATATGCCCCATGCTCTCCCCCTCCCACACTTTCCCACATTAACAATGTCTTTCATTAGTGTGGTACATTTGTTAAAATTTGTAGCAGTTTGATATTATTTATGAATTCCAAAAAGAAATATAGATCATGTTTGTAAACTGGTTGGTTCCTCTGGTGTGATAACCCTTTGATTGTATTAGATTCAGCTGAGATATCTGATTAAATTATGTTAAGATTAGGGCTCTAACCCAACCACGTTTTTAAGAGTATGACTCAGCTTGAGTCCCAGCCCCCTTGCTGCCTGTGCTCGCTGGGTCAGCTAACCACGCCGTGCGGGCGGGCTTGCCTTCACCAGGAGGCCCCAGGAACCGAACCCGGGGCCCCCCATATGGTAAACGGGAGCCCTACTGATTGAGCCACAGCCGCTTCCCCCCATTGCTTTTAAATAGCTATCGTTAGACTTGTGAACCATAACATGTACTGGTGTTGGTTGCCTAGTAAATCCTGCATCTATATCCCATGCAGGTGAATGGCAGTCTGGGAATGATTTATTGGGTTTTGACTACTCAGTTTTGATTTCTTTACCATTAAAATGTTACTGTGCCAGAGTGAATACAAACAGGCGTCTTTGTGTTAAAGGTGGGTGGTGACATGCTGGGAAGAGAGAGCTCTTGGAAAAATTATTAGTTAAAGCTCCTTCCTGGAGATTGGCCCCACCCTTCCCTGTAGCTCTAGGACTGAAAATGTCTTTGAGTGGGAAAAAAAAAAAAGAGGAATGACTAGTGGGTGTGAATCAGGAAAAATAGCATCGTGCATTAGAGAACTTGGTCTTAGCGGCTAAAGCATACACTATTGGTGCCCCATCCATATCCCCTTGGTCCACACCAGAGGTCGTCTGAAGGTTAAGTGGACAATTATTGTACACACCATTGGTTTCTTATCTCCAGCATTTGTTTGTCTTCCCTAAAGGCTTTCTCTGGCTTCAGGAATGGTGTCAGTCTGCATATGGGCAGGAAGGAAAATCCAAAGAAATTTAGTGACCCCAGAAGCAAACTTAACCTACAAGGGATGGGAGTTGGTGGTTACATACCCAGCTTCCTTGATGCCCAGTGGGACAGTTATGTGCTATGTTCTACACAGTCTCCACAAGGCTCTCCAGGGGGGTTAAGCATCAGTCCCTCCTTCAAAGACATATCCATTATTGGTTTGCCTCTCTTTCCTTCACCTTGTTTCCAGAGATTACCTCCCAGATAAACTATCAACATCCACATCTGTAGCAAGTTTGATATTGTTTATGAATTCCAAAAATAGATATTGGATTGTGTTTGTAAACTGATCTGTTCTGGGCATATTATATTGTATTAAATACAGAGGGTTTCGCTTTTACTTGATTAAATTATTATTAGGGCTTTGATAGGGCCACATCAGTAGGACTTGAGTCCCCACCCCCTTGGTGGACAAGGACTCACAGAGAAAATGACATAGCAGAATAGAGAGTGTGAGTTTTGATGCTGGAGCCACAGAAAGTAAATACACAGAGAAGAAGAACTCAGAGAAGCAGAAATGTGAGGAAAAAGAGAAGGCTCAGTAGACACTGCAGAGGCCCTGGAAGAGAGACGAACCATTCGCCTGATAGTTTACAGCTGCCTTTGTGGAGAGAGCAGAGCAGCTGAGCCCAGAGAGAAATGAGCCCCAGGGAGAGACATGTTCCCTCTAACCTACGCCTGAGAACAGAAGGAGCTGGGACCATGGAGCCTTAGGAGGAAGAGGAAGGCTGAACCCTTGCAGAGACCGGCAGCCCATCTTGCTCCAACACGTGGCAACAGACTTTGGTGATGGATGTAACTTATGTTTTATGGCCTTGTGACTGTAAGCTTCTACCCCAAATAATTACCCTTTAGAAAAGCTAACAGGTTTCTGGTACTCTGCGTCAGCACCCCTCTCGCTGACTAATTCAACATCTTGTCCTGGTGTCTGCTTTTGGAGAAACCAGAGCTAAAATTCTTCTTGTCAATATTTATATGATGACAATAACACCTACTGTATAGAGTTGGTGAGGGAATTAAATAAATAATGTGTGCAAAGTTTCAGCATGGAGCCTGGCCCAAGATTTTTACCCTAAGAAAAAAATGTAGTGCCTCCTCCTCCTTCTTGTCACTGCCTCAACCTTATTCTCATTTTCCTTTTCCTCCTCCTGATGCTCCCCTTCCTGCTCTCTTCTCAAGGTGACTGGGAATTGTGTCTGAGGAGGACGACTGCTTAGTCATCAAGCAACAGAGCAATTCAAGACAAAGCCCAAGTGGGGGAAGGGGGCACAAAAATAAGTTAGGATTTTGTGGCAAAGCTTATTAACTTTGATCAAGATAAAAGGCTGCTGTGCTTGAAGTTCGCTTTCACTGAGTCCTGGCTCCACTGCATATGAGTAGGTTAAACTGAACATACTTTGTGGGCAACAAATGAGCAATGGAAATGCTCTGCAAACTGCAGTGGTATATAAATGCGGAAAGAGACTTTTTATTTGAATGGCAAAAAAAACAACTTATGGTATTATCAGATGTGGGAGTATTGGACGGGTTAGCAAGCTATGGCCTGTCACCTGTTTTTACACATAACATTTTAATGGAACCCACCCATGATCCTGTGGCTGCTTTAGACAGAATTGAGTTGTTTCAACAGAGACAGTATGGCATGCAAACACAAAAATATTTACTATCTGGACCTTTACAGGAAAACATTGTTGACTCCTGGTTAAGGACACTGCTGTGATTTTTTAAAAAATGGATAAAGTACAAAGAAAGTATAGACAATTTTTAAATTTTTTTAATGTCTTGTATGATTCCATACCATGAATGGCATGTGCTACCCTTTAATTTCCCAGTTCCATATTTCTTTCCTTTGCTTTTGGTCCAAAGGACATTTTAGGGGGCAATGAAGCAAGCCATCAAAAAAAGCAAAACAAAACAAAAATTACACGTTCGTTTTGAATTATAAGTGAGATATGGAGATACAGGTTGGATAAGACAGGATTTGACAAGTAAATATTGTTGATGAATGAGTAGCCATCACACCCCCACCTCTATCCCTATGGGCAAATAAAATCTATTCCAAGAGTTGTCCAGACCTTTGCAGCTCTATATATAACACACATGATCTTTTTAAAAACAACCCAAATTATACATAATGCATGCTCATATTCTTAAACTGATCTGTTACCGATGCTATAAAAAGATTGCATATATTTCAATTTTCCCAAAATGTCTTTCTTTTTCTCCAACACCAACTATTTTTTCTCCCTTACAGAGCTCCAGAAATTCTGGAGATCTTCCTAAAAAAAACAAAAAAAAACAAGTCTGAACATGTTATTCCATTGCCTAAAAACTTCAAGGGTTATCCTTTTATACAATGTTAATTTCAAATACTTTGATGCTCAATGTCTACTTCAGTTTTCAATCCCATATTATGATACCCAATCTCTCCACACCATATTGCGTACCTAATGCCATTCTTTTTTCCTGCCATTCTCTGAACAGGTTTTTGTTCCCTATTAATCTCTTAGAATTTCCTCCTTTCTAACTCCCAGGTTAATATTGCCTACTCCTAGAGGCCTTCCTGAGTCCTGTTGGTCAGAATTAATCTCTGCTGCATTCTTTTCCGTATCAGTTAATAGTCATTTTATCTACCCACTTGCTGAAGTCAGAGATCTGGAATCATTCTTTTTTTTTTTTTTTTTTTTTTTTTCCTTTATTTTTAAAGAAGCTTAAGATTACATAAATGTTACATCAAAAATATAGGAGATTCCCATATACTTCACCCCCCACACACACTCTCCCCCATTAACAACATCTTTCATTAGTGTGGTACATTTGTTACCATTGGTGAACACATATTGAAGCACTGCTACTAACCATGTTCTATAGTTTCCATCATGGTTTACACTTTGCACTGCGCAATTTTATAGGTTTTGACAAAATGTATAATGGCTTGTATCCATCATTGCAATATCATGCAGAACAATGTAATCATTCTTAAACTTCCTCTCATTCATCCCCCATTTCCTATCCATCATGCAGCCTTGTCCAGCCAACTCTCAACATGTATCTTAAGTCTATTATGCCTACTTTAATCCATGATCATCTCACTGCTGGGCAACAGTTTATCTTTCCTTCTCACATCTATTCTTGCTTTCCTCCTGTCCATTCTCCACTCTGAGGTAGACTAATCTTTTTGGAAACCCAAATCAGATCATATTATTCCTCTGCTTAAACTTGTTGGTAGTTTCCCTTATACCTGGAATGAAATTTATATATTTTAATGAGGTCTGCAAACTAATTCATGATCAAGCTACTCCTGAACTCACCCTACGCCTATATGAACTGTGTGCCAACATCAGAAAGTTTGCAATATTTTTCCTTACATCTTGAATACTTTTTCCTCACTCTTTAGTTGCTTTCCTACATCCTTCATGTATAACAAACAAAATATCAATTCATTTGAGATGTTTTTCATATCTCTTGAATCCAAATAATGGTTTCCCTATTACCACGTTTCAAGGCACTCAGTTTTCTTCATTCCTAGACTTACTGCATCTTGTCACTTTATTTATTTATTTATACGATTAACTCTAGAATGTTTGTCTTTCCAACTAGTCTGTAAGCTATATGAATTTAGGAACCATGTTGTCTTGTTCAATACTCTGTACCCAGTGTTAATCACACAAGAAAATCTTGTTGACTATTTGCTCAAAGAAGAAATTAACAAATGAATAATTGAATAAATGAATTATATATTATGTTGAATATAATAAGTCATATTGTTGGACTCAAGTTATTGTACTTATAACAGCTTATCTGATATTGGAATCTTTTCAGTGCACATGCCTGTTTCCATCTCTGAATTGTAGGGACTTAAGGGCAGGCAGCAAAACGTATTCAGCATGGTATCTCCCAGAGGTTCTTGGAGTTGGCTACAGGCCCTTAATTAATAGTCAATGGGAATCAAATGCCTTACTTGATTGAATATAATATAACCTTCTTGAGGACATAAGTATATTGTATACAACTTTGACTCTTTAGTGGCTGGCATACAGTAAGTATTGAATACATGCTTGCATGTATCTTTATCAAGAAGTCAACATGTCAGCACTCTATAAACTAGTATAAGGATGCACAAGCAAGAAAGAGTTAGCCTTTTTCTTTTTGCTATCCCCCCGTTAGCAGTGCTGTGTCATTTTCTTCCAGGTTCAGTTCAGTTCA
Organism: Tolypeutes matacus; assembly: GCA_026826555.1. NCBI lineage: Eukaryota > Metazoa > Chordata > Mammalia > Cingulata > Chlamyphoridae > Tolypeutes > Tolypeutes matacus. The sequence continues at coordinate 4,515,694 of JAKSZT010021121.1, read as the reverse complement.
TTAAATGTGTGGTAAAGTCTCCATATGCAGGCCCTGTGCTAGGCCTTGAAGTCTGGAAAGGTGGAGAGACACATCAACCTATAACGATGATACCTGTGTGGCATATGCTCTTTGGTGCCCCATCCAGATATCCTTTATAGGACTAGCGCATCCAGGCTCTAACTGTTGGGATTGCTGGATGCTAAGATTCACAGCTGTCCTCTTTCTTGGGAGAACTATACTCGATTGCCCAGTACCACCCCACCCTCCACCACTAGGGGTGTTCCACGCCCCTAGTGTATCTGGATACTGAGATACAAATGGAGGCCTTCTTACCTCAAAGGGAGACAATTCTGTGGTGTGGTTAGTGCCCACAGAGCACTGTCCCTGTGGATCAAGCCAAGGCTGGGCTGCATCTGAAACCACATCTGTACTTGGCTCTTTCCTCCTTTTCCTTACCCTGCTTCCCTCTCTCCCTTAAAGTATTTCCTGTTGAATTCTCCCTCTGTAAATCATGAGGACCAAATCCCTGTCTCAGACCCTGCTTCTAGAGACACAACCAAGCCAGCAAGGGATAGGTGCTTTGATAGAGAAGGTGCATAGGGCTTGGGAGCATAGCAGAGAGGTGTCCAATGTGGTCTAGACATAGAGGGCCTGGGAATGCTCTCTAGCACAGGGAGTCCTGAGCTAAATTTCCTTGATAGCTATGGAATATTTCAAAATTATAGAAATGTACAATGGAAAGATAATAGAATAAGACACTCACATACTCCTAGCCTGGATTTAAATAATGTCAACATTTTTTTCCCTGTATGCTTCAAAACTTACACAGAATAAAAGATTACCAAAATAGTAGAAACAATTTTTATGGCCCTCTCCAATTCCATGCCCTTTCTTCTGTCTCCTATCCTGGTGATAGTGTTAGCACTTCACACCACATTTTTGTATGTGTACGCATCCATGTTTAGGACCAGATTTTTTACTCTTAATTCTTTTCTCCATCTTGAAGTTCTGATACCCCACAGCTTATGTGAATGTGTACTCCACAGGTATGCTTGGCTTAGGCCAAGGATTCTGATTTCTCACAGAGTTTTGATTTCCACCTGTGGCCCTGGTGTTGGGAAGCTGGTGGTTGAACCTCCATTTCACAGACAGGGCATTCCTGGAGGCTTCTGTTAACTCCTGAGAGCCTCTTTGTTGCTAAAATGTGTCCTTTCTTTTAGCTGAACTCAGCATATAAATACATTACCTTTCCCCCAGCATGGGACATGACTCCAGAGTATGAACTTCCCTGGCACCAAGGGATTACTACCAAGCACCAACTAGAAATGCAACTGGAAAAAGACCTTGGCCAAAAGGGGGAAAGGTAAAGACAAATGAGTTCATATGGCTAAGAGACTTCAAAGTAAGTTGGGAGGTCATTTCAGAGGTTATGCTTATGCATGTCTCAGCAGGATCTCATTGACTGCCAAAGTAAATATTGTCTCAAATAGGGAGACATCCAGACACTACAGGCAGGGCAGACAACTCAGAAGTTTGGTTCCTTGCCAGTGGACCCCACTTGGGAATTTATGCTCCCCAGTGTGATAGAGTTGGACTCAGTTGTTGTTTTCCTACACATGGTTCTTCTGCCCCCTTCTATTCGAACTTATAGTTAGTGCTAGAATTGATAGGCATATGTCCAAGAGAGTTAAATCTTTGGTCTGTCAATGTGCCAGCGGAGCCCTGAATCTCAACAGAGTAGCAACACCTACCCTCCAGTTCACTGGACTCACTGGACAACTAACAAGGAGATGATGATGGACAACAACCATCCCAAGGAACAGAAAGAGTCTATAACTGCAAACAAGATAGTCCCATCCATCTGCCCCATGGGATCTAAGCCCTTTTTCAATTAGAGACAGAGTGGGCATCACCATCCCAGAATCCTCAGGACTGGGAAACAAACGATGGGCTAGAGTAGACTTATTGGTATTCAAGTATAGACTTATTGTGACTCTAGCAATGGAAGAACTTTTATCACTGATGTGGAGGCCGTGGCCACTGGAGGTTCTGAGGGGAGGGAAAGGGAAAAACAAGTATACTATCGGGACATTTTCAAGACTTGGGAATTGTCCTGAGTGACATTGCAATGACAGATACAAGCCATTATATATCTTGTCATAACTTACAAAATTGTGCAAGAGAGAGGGTAAACTACAATGTAAATTATAATCCATGCTTAGTGGCAATGCTCCAAAATGTGTACATCAATTGTAACAAATATACCACACTAATGAAGGATGCTGTTAATGTGGGAAAATGTGGGAGGAGTTGGGAGCAGGGCATATGGGACTCTCCTATATTTTTTATGTAACATTTATGTAATCTATGTATCTTTTTTTTAAAGTAAAAACTATATTTTAAAAAAATTTGGCTCCAGAGTGTGTGAGGAGTTGATGCCCAAGAAGTAGCTATTTGATGTGGAGAACCTGGAAGAGCTGGAGGAAAGCCATTGGGAAAGCACCAGGAAATTGGGCCAAGTATGGAGCCCATTTTGTAGGGAACGATTAAGACAATGACTGGCTCCTCAGAGTCCTGGGGTTCTGCAGAAGGAGCTCAAGGGTCCTTCCTGGTTAAAAGAGCAAGGGAGAGCTTAGTAACCTGAGCTAAAATGCCCTCCCTACCCAATCCTATTTCCAAAGAACCTCTTCTGCTTTGATCTAGGCAGGGAGGGCAGGAAAGTTCTGGAAAGGATTTTAATTTAAAAAGGTTCCCCTCCCCCCAAGATGCTCTCTAACATTGATTCAGGAAATTAATTAATGTGTCCTTAACATCTCTCCTTCTGGGGGTTTATAATGATGTGCCAGTAGGTACACAAAGCCCAAGGACAGACAGGGCACATCTTTCTGAAGCAAGTTTACTTCAAGATTAGGGGAGATAAGGGCAGAATAATGTTTTTATACTAAATACAGATTATTATCCAATATTTCATTGATTCTCAAACATTCATTTTGTCATGCTTTTGAAATAAGAATGCATTTTATAATCAATGCTGTGTCATAGTTTAATTTGCAGCATTTTTTGTTTCTTTCTTAGTGATAAATAAAATAATGATCTATCTTACAATAAATGTTTCTTAGATTTTGATGAATTATGGTATTATGGAGTACAATCTACAGTTTGCATAAAATTTTAAGATAAAAATGGGAGAGTTTTTGGAAGTTCAGGGCTGCTGCTGACTTGTCCTGCCCTGAGTGTGTGGTGTACAGTGGCTCAGGCTACCCAGAGCTCCCCAGGATACCCCACACATGTAGTTGGCATTGCCATGCCTCACCCCAGAGGCATTTATCTACTCTCTCTCTCTGACATTGATTTGTGTTGCCACCCTCACCACAGGCTCTCAGGAAACACAGCTTCTCTCTAATACTCTGCTCTAAGGTTGGATAATCCCCCATTTTTCTCCCCTCAGTGTAGCTAAGACAGACTGACATTTTCAAGATAGATTTTACAAAATAGCCATGGGAAAAGGAAAAGGGAAAAAGGAAGGAAATATAAACAGTACAGAAATTGTCAAGTTTTCAAAGATTGGGTTTCTGCTACTATCACCCTGTAAAAGCAAAAACGAACTTTGGTGAGACCTCAATTTTGGCAGAAGTTAAAAGACTAATAGGCTTTGGTTCATGCTCTGATACAGTCCATTTACCTTCTCCTTGTCCATACAGTGAGTGCCTTGGATGGCTGATTTCTTGGATTCTTCCATTGCTGACAACCTTCAGTTTGGCTCTTTCTAAAAAGTTCTAGCCAAGCAAAATGCCATATCTTATGTTAAAAATAAAATGGCTTGGGAATCATCTTTCCAAAATCTTTTGCCAAAATAATAAAGAGAAAGAAAGAAAACACAAGGTCAATGGTTTAGCTCAAGAAAATTAGCTCTGCCATTTCAAAGAGCTGTTTTCATGGAGAAGAGGTTGGTTTGGAGGTGACTAAGGTGAGTTAGCAGAGCACTGCTGAAGGATAATCATCATCAAGAAACAGCCAATCAGGTTGCTTTTTTCCCCTGAACTCTCACGGTGTCTTAGAAGAAATAATTTCACAACCAATGAATACATTTTCCTAAACCCAAGAAGAAACAAAAAAAACTTAACTTTGAATCTAAACCATAGCACTCAGCATTCCAATCACTGGGTGAACACTTCTGATATGGGGGTTGGGGAACAGGCACAAAATAGTGCTAGTGCTCAACACCCCCCATGGAATGCCTCCTTCTCTTTGCAATTAAGCTTACAATAAGGGCATGTGGAGTTCTCTTAATAAGGATTTGGGATCTGATTCTTTTTGATCTATGAGAGTTTCCCATTCTCAGTGCCTTTGTCTTGTGAGATAAGCACGTTTACCAGAGGAAAGAAGCATTGTATCACTGCATTCATTCCAGATTGCAAACTAAATGCAGGCGAAAGACATGCTGAGGCACATTCTTAAAAAAAAATCTATGAAATTTGTGAGCAGATTCAAAACCATGTGTATGGGAAAGGTTGAAGGAAACAGGACTGTACAACTTAGAGAAGACTCATGGTGCTAGTGGTAGGGGTAGAAAGAAAGCCATCTTCACATGTGAGAAGATATGTTATACAAAAGCAAGACTGGGTCTGTTCTGTGATATCAGGGAGACAGCTATTGGTACAACATAATGTGGACTTTCTGTAAAATTGGCCCAAGATATGAGGATGTACTTGGGGAAGATCTCGGTTCTTCAAGAAGGGAGGTATTCAAGCAAAGGCTTATTACTGCGAAATTCAGTCATAAGAACTCTCTAACTGAATTTTAATAAACAGTTAAGTGATAAAATTCCATGACCTTTAGCATCCCTGTAAAGCTAAAATTCTAGTGATCCCCAGTCAATGACAAGAGGAACCGAGATCCTCAGCCGCCCCAGAGGGCAGGGAGAATTCGGACTCTGACAGCATTCATGACCCTCTGGTTCAAGTTGAAGTGCAACCCAACACAGCAAGATCTTCAAGAACAGTGGCAGCAACTAGAACAACGCCCTCGTCCTGCCTCACTCTTAGTCATAAAAGTTAGGGCTCACAGGTCACCCCTTTTCCACAGCTTTACCTCTCCCTCCTGACTCATGGGCCTCTCTGCAGGTTGCAGCCAGCCCTTTGAAAACGAGGCACTATTCCCCACAAACCTCTTAGGGGGAAACTGCCAGCCAAATCACCAGCCATGTTCAGGCCAGCTGAGCTCTTTCATGGCTTGGCAATTCAAGTAAAAATGTTCTCTTTCAAGACCGATGGCCCTCTTGCTGGCAATTGCTTGGATGAAATGTTCATTCAAACACCCCAGGCTCATTACCAGCTGAAAGCACAAAAATTGTGCAGGTAATTTTTACCTGCCATCCAATCTGTTGCTTGCCCATCCTCACACCAGCTCCTGTTCTGTCTTTCCCAAGTTAGATGTGGCATTATACACATCGCTGTACGATCCGTAACACAGCAGGTGCAGTTAGAGACATCCAGCACCATATTAAAGAGAGTCCTAATGAAGAACCAAAATAACCTACCTGTCACAGAAGCTATGTCACCCCCCAGGAAAATTAAAGTGGCAAGTCATCCCACACATGGTCTATTTTTCCTTTGTCTCCACTTCATTTCTTCTGCCTGCCCACAAGCCTCTCTTCCTTGCATGTGTTAGTTCTTGCAGAGTGGTTTCAGCAGATCTGGATTTGGTTGCTAAATTGCCCATTCATTTGATATGTCGTTGGTGGGATGTGTACCGTGCTGAGAAATGATGAGCTGAGTAGGAGTTCTAGCATCACTTCCACTTCTCTGACCAGCAGGAACCTGTCATCTTAAGAATCTATCTCAAGTCAAACCTAAATGGCTGATGATGCTATAAGGATGGCAGGTGAAAGCTTTACCCAGAATAATCTGACCTCTATGTTTCTTGCTAGCACAGATTTGGAAATGAACATCAAAGTGCTTATGCTCTAGTAAGGGTTGGCTAGATAGAAAATAGTTAAGCTGCACAAGCTAAAGAGTCTCTGTTGTAACTGTTCAACTCTGCTTCTATAGCTCAAGAACATTCATAGACAATAGGTAAACAATGGTTATGGCTGGGTGCCAATAAAACTTTATTTATATATTTTAAAGAGGCTGCTGAACAGCTTGGCCCACAGGAAGTACTTTGCCAATCCCTGGTCTAGTGGGACAGACAAACAAGGGATTTGACAGTGACAATGTTCAACAGTGAGTGACCTGACTAGTGGGAAGAAGCCAGAGGTGATAATGCATCTTGGAAAAGGTGAGGCTTGAGCCGTGACTCAAGGGAGTTGATTCTTGATCATAGGCCTGCTTCTTGCTCCTCGACACCATTTTCTCCAGTGGATCACTTATCTGTGATTAGACTCTTGCATTTTGGGATCCCTGCAGGCATTAATTGCATTTTAACTAGCTCTGCATCACCAAGGTCAAGCTTAGTGTCTCTAAATAATTTGTGCTTGATGCATGTTCATTAGATTAAAGACATTCTACTTTCACCTCTGTTTTGACCACTGGTGACTCCCCTCTTTCTTCTTCTAGAAGATGGTATTCCTATTCCCTTCTGTGCTACCATCTGGTGGAGGTTTTGAGACCAGACAAGAGAGTCCTTCTTGCTTACTGGCTATGAATTCAAATTCTAGAGCCAGACTGCCTTTTGAATCATGCTGGGCCATTTACTAGCCATGTGACCTTGGGCAAGTCATTTAATCTTTCTGTGCTTCAGTTTCCTCTTCTTTAGAAGAGAAAAATGATAGTATTTATTGTATTTACCTCATAGAATTGTGAGAATGAAATGATTAATATGAAAAAGGTATTTGGAATTATTCCTGGCAAGGAGCAACTGGTCATTAAATGCTAGCTATTATTAATATTACAAAGCTAGACTAGTCTCTCCATAATAGTCTTGCATCTCCTGATGGGAGGGGAAAAGGGAAGCCTCTGATTGCTGCTGACATGTATTTGGAAATTCTAACCAACTTCCTAGCTCCAGATTTATTTATTTGTTGTTTTAATCTCTCTGCCCTCAGCTGCTGCACAAGGAGAGGAGTTGATTGGCAGCTTAACTGTTTAAAATCAATTTAAGAAGCACTTGGAGATTAAAGCAATTTAAGCAGGGTAGTGACTGGGGTTGGGAGCTAAAACTGCTCTTGAAGGAAACAAGCGAAGGAGATGAAGAAAGTGAGTCAGAAATGAAACGGCGCAAAATTGTGTGAGTGGGGGTGAGATTACAACAATAGAGCAGCACGACTTTTTCATCAGAGAAAGATCATTTCTTTTTATAAAAATAAAATAAAATAGTACCCAAAGCCCTAATCTCAAAATTGCTCCAGCCTCATACTGATTGCTCAGCCGACTTAAACATACTTGCCTCTACCCTCTCCTACCGCCATATCCCACGCCCACACAAGCACTTACTTTCCCCTTCTCTAATCTCTGCAGGGACTTCCTTGCCAAGTGCAGATGGAGCGCTTACATCTCAGCTTTGTTGATGACTCCATTTAAGACCAAGCCCAACTGGACCTGAGTCCCACAGTCCAGGAAAGGAGGTGCAAGAGTATCGTGGTTGAGAGCCATCCCTACAAACATAGTTGCCCAATCAGACTTATTTGATTCCATTAACCCAGTCTAGTCTCTCATTAAGAGTGGGCCTAATTGAAAGGAGCTGAATCTGCATTAAATCTATTATAAGTTCAAAGAGTTATGATGTAGCCAAAAGAGCTTCAGGTTCCCCCTTTCTATCTGCCTGAAACATGTATTGCAACCTCTATCTGTAGCTCATTCTTATTTATTCCTCTGTCTACTCAGTCTGTGCCCCAGGAGTTAAACCTGGATTATCTTGGCAGTTCTTGATGTATCTCCCTTACTACAAATGGTTGAACTTGGCCCCTTATATTCTCTAGCTCATATGCACTTCCACCTGTCCCCTACTGGGTTAGCCACCCCAAGGAGGAATTATATATGTATAATTTACAGGAGTGCTTTCATACTTTTGACTCCCATGCAGATTATCCTAAATTCCTCATACAATGTTGGTTATTTTCCCATGGTAAGAGAGCCAGGAAGAAGTAGGTACCTGTGGTGTTGGGGCATCCAAAGATTAAAGAGGGCTTGGGACCCAGAACAAACAAGACCTGTCATAAAGGAAAGCATCTAACCTGATGTGGAGCATTTTTAAACAGGATGTGGTCAGTCCTATGGATTTCTTGCTATGCACTTTGAGGCCTTGTCTTCAAGAGACAATCCAGAATCATCTCTTTCCTTGAAAGTAAAAGGAGAGCTATTCACAGAATAATAAATTCTGTAGCTAATAACTGTAATAGGAATATAAAAGGACTAATAGAAATAGAAAATTACCATATTGTAACTATCAAAGAAATAATGATTCAACCAAGGATCAATCAACAATGGAAATTAAAATCATTGGTTAAAATGTTTTTAATTTTTATCATTTAATTTAATCCTGTTTCTTGGGAAACAGTATACTCATAGGATTTCAAAGTATCACCTGACGTGTCCCTTCTTAATTGCAGAATAAAAGAGGTTCCTTTAGAATAGAGACATCTAGTAGGCAACCCCTTTAACCAAGTGATTAAATTTAGCAACACCACTAATGGGACAAGTTGACATTATGTGCCTCCTGGTGTGATGAAATGTCAATTACACAATATCTTGTCAAAAAGGTTTAACTTGAATCTCATCATGAGGAAATGATAAGAAAAATCCAAAATTTGTGGATAGTCTACAAGGCAACTAATACCAGAACACTCAAAATATGCCAACAACATAAAAGAAAATGAAAGACTGAATGAAAGAATAAAGGAGAAGGGACTGTTGTATATTAAACACATTAAACATAACAACAAATGCAATGAATGATCTTTAATTGGATTGTGGATTTAAAGAAAACAGTCATGAATGATACTTGGGGCCACTTGCAGGGAACTGATTATGGGCTACAGGTTAGCTGCCGCATCATTGTTAAATTTCTTGGGTGTGATAATGGCAGCATGATCATATTGGACAAAGTATTTAGGGGTGAAATGCAAAATTCCATGATGCCTGCAAATAAATTCCAAATGGTTCAGAAAAAAAAAAACAACAGTGTATGTGTATGTGTGTTTATGTACACAGATATGCATATAAAGTAAATATGGCAAAATGTTAGCAATAAGGACTCTAACTGATGGATATATACGCATTTTTATGACATTCTTTCATATTCTTGGTGGCCTGGAAATTTTTCAAAAATTTGGAAGGATGGACGAACTCCCCCACCTCTTTTAAAATGCAAATCTTTCTTAGAGAGATGGGACAAAAGTTCTTGGAGTGTTCCTGTCCTTTGCCCGCCACTAGTCATTACAAAAGAGTTCGACTTTGCTCACTCCATTTTTCTTCCCACCCCACATGTGGATTCTCATATAGTGAGGATGATTTATTTGGGGTGTTGTGAAAGAAAAGGAAAAAGTACATAGGCTCAGTTGGATGCAGATCAAACAAGACTAGTCATATTTAGAGGGGAATATGGAAGAGAGGAGTGTTGCTTGCAGCAATAGGGAAGTTGATAGAAATCATGAGGGAGACTGTGCATCTGCCCCCAGGTAGCCTGCTGGCACCACCATCACCCATCCTGAGCACCTTACTCTAATTCACCACCACTGTCGCCTTCTACTGTTTATATACCCTGCCCCAGCTGTCTTAGCCTACCAAATACTGCCTACCTGGTGCCAAGTGTCTAAGCTGAGCCTGTAGGTGCACCAACTTCTGAATTATTGTCTGCAGCTGCCATCTCAGATCAGATCTGACTGTTCCAAGTTCTCTTTCTAATTCTTTCTTCCAGAAACTCTCGTGGCCACAGTAGACAGAGCTGCCTACCTTCTTGGCAGGGGAGCCTAAGACCTGTGGAGCTGCCTGCCCGACAACTGCCAAACAGGGCGATTGCTCCAGGAAGCTTGGCTCTGCTCATTTGCCTTCTGAAAATCCCCTCTTCCTGTCCTGTTTCACAAAACAAGCGAGGACTCTCGACTACCCTGCTTCTGTTGTTGTTGCTATTGTCTTGCCCTTTGATTAAATCTGATGGCCAGGCAGGCATGTTTGAGCTCCAGGTAAACCAAGGCCAAGTGGATGAGGGCAGGGTGTTCTACCTCTTGAGAGCTGGAGTCTCAGAACAAAGCCCAAAGCAGAGCAAAAAGAAAAGCAATAGTCCTCAGCTGAACTCATTTTCAGACGTAAGTGGTATTTGTGATTAGCAAAGTACATGGTGAAAATTTCTCTTGAGTTGTTTTTGTTGTTGGATTCATGGTGGTTGCTTTGTGATCTTTGTCTCCCAAGGCAACTCACTATTATTTTAAATGTCAGCTTTAGATCTAGAAAGTGATTCATTCAGAATAATCTCACTATCACATTTGGGGGTGCCTCCTATTAATTCATTCGCTGGGTAATTTTTTATATCCTGCTACATTTTTTGATACACTTGGCAGTGGGCTAGGCTTATACTTGTGGGAGAAAGGGAAGGTTTATAACTATCTAGTTACCTACACTGATAGGCTATCGGGGCTGAGCTGTTAGGAAGGACGAGGAGTTACCTAGGCAGTGTGTATGTGTGTGTGTGTGTGTGTTATGTGTGTGCTCAGGAGTATGCAGAGGGGGGTGTGGAGGGGTGTGTTTGAAGTGAAGAAAGTGTTCCAGGCCAAGGGAGCAGCATGGCATAGGCCTTGAGCAGAAGCATGGAGGGCGCTTGCTTAGTGGATTCACTCTGGTAAAGGAAGAAAACCAGGAAACCATGGAAACTGGAGATTGTAGCAGTGCATGCTAAGTGATGCTTGCATGTTAGAGCTTTTGAGGAAATCCAGGAAGGCCCAATTTTTCCTGAACTATCCCCATTACCCAGGGTCAGTAGAATCTTAAATTCCACTGCTAGTTAATAAATTCTTCACATTCTACCTGCCCTTTAAAGTTCAAATGCTTGAGTCATTCTTTTTCATCAATGTTTTCTTCGGCAAATATTTACTGAGAGTGTACAATGTGCCAAGCGCTATCCTAGGAGCCAGAGTTACAGCACTGAGCTCACCAGAGGCATTCCTTCCCTTCGTGGAGCTTACAGTTGGTCTTTCAGGCTTTATGAAGTCATGGCTGCCTGGAGCTGCTTGTAGGATAGCATAATCATTTCTTTCTAGGATAAATGGATTCACCCTCCCTTCTGCTGCTTTCATTGGGAATATAAACTGGGCATTTAGTGTGGATGGGCTGGGGTGAGATGATGCATTAAAAAATGGGAGAAAGTTTGATTTTCTTGGCTAAATCCAAAAAAAAAAAAGAGATAAATGGGGCAAAATATGAGGTGAGGAGAAAGGAGATTGGATGTATTGTACATGTGTGTGGACAGGCATGCATTATTTGGGGTGGGGTAGATCTTGGAAGAGAAGGGAACCCAGGAGCACCTGAGCCTGATATGGAGATAGCCGATGAGAAAATTCAGGTTATAGGAATGGCAAAGGGACTTTAATGACCTGGGATGTCTTATATTTACATAGAATTTCTACTGTGGTTTGAGGGAGACCAAAAAATAACACCTCTGTCCTAGACAGAGAGAAACAAAAAGTGAGGAAGAAGGCTACGAATCTCCCAGATTAAAACGTTTTATTCTGTCACATTCAATTTAGGTTGCCATGCTGTGATTTAAGTTCCATCAGGACCCCACATCTCTTTGAGAGTGTTATATTGCATACTTCAAGGAAAAATGTCTGGACCCCGTGCTTTAATGACAGGCAAAAAGAAAGGAAAATCTGCAACAGGCAAGATAGGAATAAGATAAATAATTTAGGTGCAAGGAATAAGATGTGACAAGCAGAAAAGGAAGCATCTTATGAACACTAGTGAGCTGTTGGTATTTTAGGGATCAGGAAAAGTGTAATTGATTGTTTCTATAAGGCAGTGAGTGAATATGGTGGAATTCCAAGAGATACATGTAAGAAAAAAGAGGTTTGTTGTTTTTTATTTTAACCATTTTTTTTTCTCCTCAAGAAAACATAGTGTAACAATGAAAACAACATGCTCTGGCTTCTCAGCCCACTTCTGAGAGGGTTACGCTTCTCTAGTTTTTTTTCGTTTCTGGGAGCCATGAAGAACGCTACTTCCTTCTCCAATTATACGAGGTAAACAGAAGTGGATGATCAGCCCCATCAGCCTCAGCAGACACGACCTGGGTGTTAATTCTCCAGAGTGTGAGGGAACCTGCCTCTCTCACTTACACTCAGCATGTGTGACTGTAGTAACATCCAATTACCACTTTTCATTTTTTGTGTGGGGCTCCATGAGTTAGGCTTCCTCTCTCCATTAGTAGAAATATTGCAGTTAGGTAGTTTCTTTTATTAATTAATAGGAACATGACAAAGTAGTAAACATGAAACACTCACCATGTCATAATGCAAGACAAAAGTCTGCAGAAAATCTCAATATTGATACTTCACCTTTAATGCAACTCTTGTAAATTAGCACTTGAGACTTGATCTGCCCACTCCTTCAGGTTCACGTTCTGCAAGAGATAGTGTCTCAAGCTCATACATGTCCACATATGAAGAAATGATCATAATCATGAAAATGGCCCAAATTGTCTAAGCTTGCAGGGAAGAATTTTCCAAGGATCCTTGACACATTTTATCACTTAATTCCTATTACTAATTGAGAAAAAAATGTGAGTAGAACCCTTCAAAGCATAAAAAACTCATATTAGGCCAGAATCCATGGTAAAATTAATGGAGGTCAGTGTTCACTGACAGCATAGGACCATTGAAATAACAACAGCCAAGCAACAATGTCTGAGTTGCCAGGCATTGGGGGAGGGGTTGTACCCCCACAGCTTAGGAGCTTAGAGCTCCATTCACAAGCTTTTCAATTGTCAATTTGAGTCATTAGGGAAATAGGAATTTAAACCACAATGAGATATCATTTCATTCCCATAAGGATGGTTATTATTTTAAAAACAGAAAATAACAAGTGTTGAAGAGGATACAGAGGAATTGTAAGACATGTACATTGTTGGTGGGAATGTAAAATGGTGCAATCATTGTAGAAAACAGTATGGTTTAAATATAAAATTTAATATAGAATTACCGTATGACCCAGCAACTCTACTCCTAGGTATATACCCAGAGAGATTTAAAGGAGGCTCAAACAGATACTGGTACATCAGTGTTCCTAGCAGCATTGTTCACAATAGCCAAAAGGTGGAAATAACTCAGGAGCCCATCAGCAGAAGAATGGATAAACAAAATGTTGTACATACACACAATGGAGTATTATTCTTCCACAAGAAGAAGTGAGGTTCTGAGACATGGTGCAAAATGGCTGAAACTTGAAAACAGTACACTGAGTGAAATAAATCAGGCACATAAGGACAAGTACTGTATGATTTCATTTATATGAAATAAGTTACAAATAGCAAATTTGTAGAGACAGAAAGTAGATTAGTGGTTAACATGGGATGGGAGGAGGTAGGAAGGGGGAGCTGTTGCTTGGTGGGTATAGAGTGTTTATAAATTTTGATAATTTTTAAATATAAAATAAAACAACCCAGCATTGCTGCCTCCTTATGACGTGTGCCATTCACCCTGAGGCAATAAAATGGTGCTAGCAATTAGGAATGCCGGAGTCTTGAAAGCTGTGGTCCTACCAAGGGCACTGACAGAAGCATTTGTTGCTTTGTTTACCTGAATGTATGGTTTTTCTCAGCCCAATATCACAATTGCCTAATCTTTTCTCATCATCAGAGGAGTGGCTGCATGGGGCTGAGAAAAAATTGGTTAGTTTTATAGAAGCTACAATGGACAAGTTTCTAGGACTCTGAGATGAACCAGGAAAATGCCCCCCAATGGTCCAGCAGTGCATACTCAGGAAGTGTGGTTGTATGGGGCAGTTACAAATTTAACACCGTTGCTTGGAAGAACTAAAGTAAAATGACACTTCTGGGGGTCATGTCTGGACCATGTTACTTCCCAGGCAGATCTTATTTTTTTATACACAACAGAGATGTGGTAAATAAAATCATAGCCTAGACATGAAGGTACAGTTTTCATCTAGCTCTCTCTTATTAACTTTCTAACTACTATCAATTTTTCTTCCTATATGGCCCTACAAATTGTAGAGCATAACTCATTTTGAAGCACTGCTTTCTGTTTTTCTGGACCTATAAAATAGTTTTATTATCCCTGTGGTTATTTTGCCCAATCCACAATTTCAGTACTTTGGGCACAAATATGTTGTTGGAGCATCTAGCCCAGTACAGAGTAGCTAAATGTTGCCTAGATCATGCATTGCAAGCCATGGCTACGAATTCCCATGATCAACCTCCCCTCCTCACCAATCAATGATTCTAGAGTGGAATTGGTTGTTTCCCACAGGAATCCTACACAGCTCTCTGTTTCACAGAATTTTAATGGTTGGATGACTTCAGAGTAATTTGGGTATGTTTTATCTACCCCAAAGCCATTTAGGCCTATAGGGAGACTTAAAATGCTCTGTCCTTCTCCCTCATACCCTCCACACTTTTGCTCCCAGAAGGGCTCAAAAGGTTGTGCCCTTTTCTATGTGGTATTCCAATTATATCAGACAAGGTCATGACCCCAGATCTAGGTATAGAGAATAATTTCTTGCAGTCCTCCACCACTCAGGGTACTGGTGGGCACTTACTGAATGAATATTAGTTCATGTTAATAGAGATATTGACTTCAAATGTGCATATCCCAAGTTCTCCAGCATACTTGTTTAAAAATTGTGTTCGTTTATCAATCAGGAAAAGGTTGACATGGGGTTTTGACACAGTAATTATCATAAGTATATCGATAGCCCACTGCTTACCTTCTCCATTTACTAAAATAGAACAATAACTCCATACAAAAGAATACTCAGCCATAGAAAGAAATGAGCTATCAAGCCATGAAAAGGCATGGAGGAAACTTAAATGCTTATTGCTAAGTGAAAGAAGCCAGTCTGAAAAAAGCTACATTCTATATGATTTCAACTCTGCAACACGGTGGGAAAGGCAAAACTATAGAAATAATAGAACCATCAGTGGTGGCCACAGTTTCAGGGGCAGGGGGAGGAATGAATAGGTGGCACACAGGTCATTTTTAGGGCAGCGAAATTATTCTGTATAGTACCATATTGGTGGACTGTGTCAAGCCCATAGAACTGTAACACAGAGAGTGACTCCTAATGCAAGCTATGGACTTTAGTTTCCAAAAATGTATCAGTATTGGTTCATCGGTTGTAACAAATGTACCACAGTAATGCAAGACATTAAGAATTAGGGAAACTATGTATGTGTAGGGCAGTACATGGGAACTCTCAACTTTTTGTGCTCTAAAAAAAGTTTATTATTATTATTTTTAAATAGAACAATTTGATTTTCTGGTTGAGATTTGCAGTAGTTACACATATCCCATTCTCCTCTCCTTCCAGGCACACAATAAAATTACACTTCCTTACTCTTGTAGACAGTCAGATTGAACTATGTGTCTACTCCTGGCCAATGAGATGTGAGAGAAAGTGATATCGTTATTTCTGGGCTGAAATACTTGCTTGCCAATATGAGACCATTCTGCACTCCCTTTACCTGCCACATTGACAACGAAGGCCATGCTTTCCAGATGATCAGCTCTTGAATAGTGCAGCCTCCTTCAGCCTGTATCCCAGGCTGTATGTGGTATAACCTGTCCCCACATGGATTATAATTGCTTTAGAGAGTCACCTGGACTTTTCATGAGTGAGAAATAAACCTGAGTTTTTCTAAGCTAAGATGTTGGGTTTGTTTGTCTCTGAAGCATCATCTAGCCTTTCCTTGCCAACAAAGAATCCTTCCATATTTGATTATAATATCCTATGGCCCAATGTCCATTGAAAATTACTATACAAAGATCAGGCATCATAAATAAGAGAGTTCATGGCTGGTTTCCGTATACATACCTCCCAGTCTGCCACAAACACTCCATGAGTTGCTACCAGAGAGATTACAAAGTAAGCCACTTCTACAGTCCAAGTTCATACATGCAACGGGCTGGGGCAATTCAGGTAAAGGGAACTTCACTATGAATAAAAGCCGTTTTCATCAGAAGTGACCGGTTTATGGGGACTAGAGTAGTCAAATATTACTATGTGATGTTGCATAAAATCTTAGGCTCACAACAAAAGCATCTATCATTTAAGTGCACACTCCCTCACTCGTCAGGTTTAGGGTTTCCTGTGAGAGGCTGCGTATCAGGTTCACGTCGTAGGTGACTCTCGCTCCGCGCCCTGAGGGTTTCGAGAGCACGCTCTGCACATGATGGATGGCAGAAGCACAAGAAGCCAAGGAAATCAAGCAAACACACTGAAGATCTCTCTTCACAGAATTTCTGCTAACGTATTATTGGACAAAGCAAATCAAATGGCTAAGCCCAAAGTCCACCTACTCTACTTGGGGAAACATCAGAGGCACTTGACAAACGGTAGGCATGTATAATTCTATTAGAAGGAGGGAGTACACAACAGGAAAAAAAAAAAAATACATTCTACCAAAGGAACCATACAAGGAAAAGGGAAAAATTTACTAAAGTTCCTTCATTGCAAAAAATTGTGAAATCTTAGGTTCTCTCTCCCCATACTCATATTCAGCTACCTAGTCGGTATTTCCTGGATCCTGAAGCATTTGTTTCTATTTATTTATTTGTTTCTCTCTTTCTTTGTTTATTGTTTTTGTGTCTTTGCTACCCAGGAGCTTATCTTTACCTAGCCTTTTAACTTGACAACAGAATGTTTTCATTTCACTTTATAATTTATAATTTTTGGTGAATTGCAAAATTACAGATAACTCCTGGCCTACTCAGTAGGTGTTCATAATATTGCTACCCTGGATTGTTTAAACAAACATATAGGTTCAAAGATACTTGTCTGTCATTTTCCCAATTTACAGTTCTTTTTTCTTAAACCAATATAGCAGTCAAGTAAATGTCATCTTCGCTTCTACTTCTTTCCATTGTGACTTTTTAAAAAGATTTATTTTCTTTATTTATCTCTCTCTTCCCCTCGTTATTTGCACTCGCTGTCTGCTCTCTGTATTGTGTTCACTGTGTGCTCTCTGTGTCTGCTCGTATTCTTTTTAGGAGGCACAGGGAAACGAACCCATGATGTTTCTTTCCATCATACCACACTGCCTCTTTACTTCATTCATTCATTCATTCATTCAATATTCCTTCCAACAATATTTATTGTACTGCTCATAGGGATAGGTGCTACGGAAAGAATGGAAGGAAAATTTGAGTAAGATCATTCCAACAAAGAATTCATAGTCTACAAATTATTGCATTTGATTCAAGCCAGTAAAATATATTATGGGGAAGCCGAATAGAGAATGTCAGTTAGAGTGGGAGAAAGTCTTCACGAAAGAAGTGGCATCTTAGGGTATGGATAGGTGGGGATAGAGGGCCAAGCATTCTAGGTAGAAAGAACTAGATGAAGGAAAATCCGGGGATCTAAAACACAGGGAGTTTACAGGGAATCGCAGGAGTTAGGAGAGGTTGCCACAGCTACATACCTAGTTTTGGAACATTTGAAACAGTGTTTAAAGATTGCCAGATTTCACACATATATTGGGATTTGAGAATTCTTTCATAAAATTGAAAGCCATGGCAGCACAGGGCTGGCTTTCCCCTGGGTATATTCTGCTAAAGCTAAGTAGTAGCTGACCCCGTCATAGGGAGCCTCGGCACTCTAGCTCTCCCAGGCCGATATACATGCTTATGTTATCTGCGCGGTCGCTACGTGCGTTTGAGCTTGCTACCCTTTGAGTAGAAGATGTAGAGTAGTAAGTGGCAGCAGATGAAGCTGGAAAGATAGGTTGGAGCATTGGTAGGTTCCTTTCCTCAGGGGACCAGTTGATGGAATAGCCAACAGAGGGTACTGAGCCTGCCTATTTTTAACTGCTTAAATAAGCTTTCGGCACTTCCCTCTGCAGGGAGCACTGACAGCCCTGGACAGGTCCACTCTTGCCCAGAAAATGACAGTCAGCTAAAACTGCTCAAATGATAGTTCTCCAGATAGAAGTGGGCATACAAGAGGGGTGTGGAGTTGTGGGTTTGGCCAAACAACCTTTTCTAAAAAGATGAAACTGGTTATGTGATTAGTGAAGACCTACTTCTCTATGATTACCTTGGAGGCTGCTCTGGGATTTAAATGTTAGCTTTATTTAGCCAGCTGGGGAGGCCGGCAGCAAAGGCTCAGAGAATGGGTAGACCCATGAATTCCTAAGATTGGTTTGGCATTTTCTTTCTTAACTTAGGAATAAATGCAGGGCTGGAATGCATAGTGAGAGGAGACAGAGAAAGAGATGACATGGGAGACAAAGAGCGAGAGAGAGAGAGAACCATACAAAGAGAAAAATTCAACAATTATTTATTTAGCACCTATTATGTACCAGATGTTTTTCCTACTGATGCTTATATGGTAGAGAACATGCTAGATACATACTATTTTGTTTTTCAGAAAAGACAAATGATACATTAAGTTGTTTACCTGAATGCAAAAATACACATGTCTGAACGCTCTGAACTAGTTAAACCAATTGCAGATAGAAATTGGGTGACAGGAACCAGCTGGTTGTATTCAGCTTAAACACATTTGAAGAGTGACTCTTGTTCTTAGAAGAAATGGGTAAGGAAGTATTGGCTCAGTTCAGAGCAGTTTGTGTAATGACAAGAGCATGAGTTTTGGAATCGAGTTCTGGATTTAAAGTCTGTTCTGCCACTTAAAAGCTCTGTAGTAACTAGTAAATCTCTTTGAGCCTCTGTTTCCCCTTCTGTAAAATGGGAATCATAACTCCTTTATTATGTCACAAAGTTTGGGTGAAGATTAAATGACGTTAAGTTTTCAGACACAGAGTGGGCACTTCATAAATACGAAATTATCTTCCTTTCTTCAGCTTTCTTAGTTATGTTGTCCAAGACTTGATTTATTTAGGCTGGAAGATAGGAGACAAAATAAATTCGGATCCCCAAGCCCTCTAAATGAAAGCTAATGAAAAATATATGTTCTCTCATATCCTCATTTGGCTGCCTGCAAATTATGTCTCCTGATGCGTGCTGGTTCCTCTGCTATCCCATGACTTCAGACACTGAACTTTGAATCTTTGTCACATCAGCAGCACCGAGTAATTCCACACAGAAGTCTGACATTTCCAGTTGAAAAAAATAAATTGATTAAAATTCAACAGGCATGTAGTGTTCGGCATTTAAAGGTCGAGGAATCGAGAGAACTATCAACTGTAAGATAATTCAACATTTAACGCAGATGGGGGCAACCAGGATGTGTTTCTCTTCCTCACTGCCCCAGTATTTGACTGCTGGGAGCATAATTGTGGCAAATTTAATTTTACCCTCAAGACCTGCTATCCATCTTTGGGGGATCCTTACAAACTGGGCTTCCCAAGAGTGAGAAAAGCTGGTTTTGGTTTTCCAAGGATTATATCCTCACCTTTGTTATCCAAGGAAGAACCTTTATTTTCCTTGTCTGAGCTCTGAAGAGCTACCATTCTTTTCCTTTTGAAATTCCCAGGATTATTGCAAACCAATTAGCTTTTTGCTTAAAGAGGGAGGAAGAACAGAAGGCCTGTAGATCATGAACTCCAGGGCTTGCTTTATTAACCTCCACAGGGCCTGGAACAATGAAAGTACTGTTCATCACTATCTAGAGAACGCCAAGCATAAGAATGGTACATGGCGAGTAAGCCTTTAAGAAACATCTGTTGGTTGACTGAATTGAAAGACCATATTTCAAATTTAGGCTCTTTTAGATACTATTAGATCTTGGGCAAGTTACTCACCCAGTCCTCAATTTCCACCTTAGTAAAATAGAGTCAATAATGCCTTCTCCATAATTTTAATGTTGTTTGGCAGTTGACTGCTAACGTTAAGTGTCCTCCACCAGATATGCCTCCCCACTCTAGCAGTGCCTAGCATAGTGCCTGAGAAAAGAAACATGTTCAATAAATGTAAAGTGAATTAGAATCTATGCCATGCGGCAGCAAGTACAATGAAATGGAATGCAGGAAACCAGAAGTCTAAGTCCTTGTCCTGTCACTAACGTGTGATATAACTTCTAGGTCTTAATTTGCTCATCTGTCAAATGAAAGCTCCATGTTAGAAAATCTCCAATGTGCCACTGAATTCTAATATGCTTTGATCTTTATTCCTATTTTATCAGGACTTTAATCATTTGGGAGCATTTATTGAGTTTGAATAGTGACTTGGAATTATAAGAAATAAAACATTTGTCATGTGAAAAGGTGAAATGGCTATGGGGCAACATAACTGCTCTCTGCAAATATCTGAAGAACTTTTATGATAGGGCTGCTGCTCACTGGTTCTTATTTTTACTAAGAGGAACAGGCTTCAGATACTGCAGGCAAGGATGCAATTAGACACAAAGAGAGATTTCTTGATTACTACCGGGATAAATGATGCCTACCTTCACTCTCCTCTACAGGTGAGAGCTGGAGCCCCAATGAGTCAATCAATGAATCAACAAATATTTGCTAAGCCTACTTGCTGCTCATTTTCCTCTTCATCACATTTTACTCAAAGTTGTGGATCATGAACCACCTGCATCAGAATCACCTGGAGCTCATGTTAAAAATTTAAATTCTTTAACTCTCCTCTACTGAATGTGATTCTCTTGGGTTAATGTCTAGAATCTGTGTTTTAATGAACTCCCCCAAGTGACATTTCTAAGCATCCTAAAGTTAGACAAATGCTGTTTTTGAGTTGAACATACTTAGGCAATAATTTATACCCACCTTATGGTTATTAAAATAAGCACTAGCCATGGGCCAAATACCTGACATATATCATTTATAATAGACACACTCACCCTGTGATGTAGCTTTTAGCTCCACCTAAGAGATGAATAAGTAGAGGCTGTGTGGTAAAATGACACAATCAGAAAGAGGCAGGATTGGGGCTTACACCCAGTTTCCTGACTCTCACCCAGCTACTCCACAGCTGCTTTCCTGACATACTGACATCTGGGCAGGCCATTGCATGAGACTCATGTTCTGCAGCCATGGCCTTGCTTGCATCTGAAAGAAGAGAAAAGGTGAAGAAGGTCACAAAGATGAGCTCATCCATATTCAGCTTGGTCTGTTAGCTCTGAGATCCAGAGAGGTGGCTGAATGGGAAACTGGTCTCTAGTTCCCTGCAGACTTGCTCAAGTATGGTTTCTCAGGAAATATATGGACTCTATTTTTTTTTTTTTTTTTTTCGCTTTTTTTCAAAGAGAACATGGGACTTAGTGTGTGATCTTACTGTGACCCCTACAGGATACTCAAAGCAGAATAAGCTGACGACCTCCATCACAGATCTCTGTCCACAAGAGGGATTCCAGAGAGCCACTTTCAAATGGTTACAGGTTTCATTATTCCTTGTAATTGTAAAATAAATGCTCCCTTTGAGTCTCAGCTTCTAGGGGTCAGCAAAAGCTACAGGGAAAGTGGCTTTCCTTGTTTTGGACAAGAAAAGCTAATAGATTATTAGCTGGCAGAACTGACAATTTCACAATGAAACAATCGAATCACCAATTATGTCCATTCTCAGTGATTACCTGAAGAGGTGTCAGAAGCGGAAGGCAAATTTATGATAGGGAACTGGAACAGGGGTGTACAAAGGCAGATGATTTAGGAGAGCCTTCCTTAGCATCTGTTTTATTTTCCTGGCTGCTAAATCAAATATCATGCAATGGGTTGGCTTAAACCACGAGAATGTGTTGGCTCACGGTTTTAAGGCTAGGAGAAGTCCAAAATCAAGATATCATCAAGATGATGCTTTCTCCCCACAAAGACAGTGGCATTCTGAGGCTGGCTGCCAACACTTCTTGGTCATTGGCTTTTTTCTCACATGACAATATGCATGGCAGCCTCTTCTGGCATCTCCATTTTCCTCTGGGTTCCATTCACGTTCAGCTTCTGCTGCTCCCTCCGCTTTCTCTCTCTCTGTAACCTTCCCTATAAGGTCCTCAGTAATAGGATTAAGGCCCGTCCTGATCCAGCTGGGCCACACCTTAACTGAAGTGATCTAATCGAAAGGTCCTGTTTACAAGAAAGAGTTCACACCCACAGGAATAGATTACATTTAAGAACATGTTTTTCTGGGGTACCTGCCTCCAAATAACCACATCTTTTAGATAGTTGGGATATAAGCTCAGATCTTCAATGTGTTTTAAACCTATTTTTTTTTAACTTTTTGTTTTGAAATACTTCAAACTTACAGTACAGTCACAGAAATAATAAAAACCCCACACAGAGAATTCCAACATACCCCATCTCCCAAGTTACCCAGATTCACCAATTTTAATATTTTGCCACATTTGCCATATCATTCTATCTGACCATCAATCTATCAGTCCATCTATCTGTTTATCCAAATGTATGTCTGTCTGCCTGTTTGTCTATCCATTTATCAATCCATTTTCTGGGAACTTGAGAGTAGGTTGCATATGTCATGCTGCTTGAACATTTAATACTGCCATGTACATTTCCTAAGAACAAGGATATTCACTTATTTAACCACCTTACATACAGTTAACAAGTTCAAGAAATTTAACATTGACATAAAACTTATAGTCTATATTCCTTTTTTTCATATGTTTCAATAACATTTGAGCCTTTTCTCCTCCCTTGATAGATCCCATCCAGGATCACATATTACATTTAATTGTCATTGTCTCTTTATTTGATTTCTTTTTTTTTAATTGTGAAAACATATAAGCAAAATAAACATTCCCATCTCAACCACTCCTAAGCATACCATTCATTTACAATGTCATGGTGCTCTTACCACCTTCTATTATTGAAAATCCCCCATATCCACATACAGAGCCCCTGCATCCATTGTCCCCCACCTTTATGTAGTTCTTTTCACAAATTGCATGTTTATACATTATGAGTCAAAACCACTGACTTCTCATTACGTTTTAAGCATTTGCCTTTTACATCCCGTAGGAAATAAAAAGTGGAGTTATAAATCACAACTACAACAGTACTGGCATTTATATTTACCCATGTTATTACCCTTGCTATGGATCCTTATTTCTTCATGCAGCTTCAATCTATTGTCCAGTGTGTTTTCCTTTCAACCTGCAGAACTCTCTTTATAATCTCTTGTAGAGCTAGTCTACTGCTTAAAAAAAAAAAAAAAAAAAAAATCTTCAGTTTTTATTTATCTGACTATGTCTTAATCTGTCCTTTATATTTGAAAGTCAGTTTTCCTGGATATAGAATTCTTTTTTGCTAATTTTTTGCTTTCAGCACTTTAAATATGCCATCCCACTGCCATCTGGCCTCTATGGTTTTTGGTGAGAAATTAGCACCTAATTGTATTGAGGCTCTTTTGTGGCTTTTAGAATACTCTCTTTACCTTTGGCATTCGATATTTGATTATAATATATCGCAGTGTGGGTCTATTTGTGTTTATCTTATTTGGAGCATATTGTGTACATATTATACCTTTGGTTAAATTTGGGAAGTTTTCAGCCATTATTCTTTGAATATTATCTCTGCCCCTTTCTCTCATTCTTCTCCTTCTGGGATTCCCACAATATTGGTACACTTTATGGTGTCCCACAGGTTCCATAGACTCTGTTCATTTTTCTTCATTCTTCTTTCTGCTCCTCAGAATGGATGATTTCAATAGTTTTATCTTCAAGTTCACTGATTCTTTCTTCAAGCAGCTCCAATCTGCTCTTGATCCCCTCTAGGGAATTTTTCATTTCTGTACTGTCATCCTTAGCTCTGTTTGTTTACTTTACATATTTTTCATCTCTATTAATATTCTCTTTGTGTTCACCTATCATTTTCTTTATTTCCTTTAGTTCTTGTCCATGTTTTTCTTTGGACCATATTTTAAAGTCTTTATCTGGGATGGCCCAGGTCTATTCCTCCTGATTGATGGTATCTAATGCTTTGATGTGCTTCTTTGCCTGGGCCATCACTTCCTGTTTCTTTTTAAGTTTTGTAATATTTTGTGGAAACATTGAAATTTTTATATTTTAAGTTGTTATTACTGTAATTTAGACCTTGAGGTAGCTGTTGCTTAAGCTTTTATACATTTGATGTTATAACTGTCCTTGAATGCCAAGAGCTAACAAGAGAAGAAAGAAGGAATAAAAGAAAAAACTTTCCCAGTCTTTGCAGATTGACCTGTACAAATGCTCTCCTCCACAGCTTATCCATACAATGAGTTTGGAGAATAGCCTGTGGCCAAAATGTAGAGGCCACACTGATCCCATCTGTGCTTTTGTCTTATCTTGGGCATGGATGTGTAGCCCTAGGAATTGCCCCATTTACACAGGTATGAATGTTCCTTCTTCACTAGGAAACAGTTACTTTGTGGTCCCAGGCACTGCACTGTTTGTCCTACAGCCACAATTCCTTGCCCCAGGCAGCCACTACTTGACTGATCTCCCACAATGTTCTGAAGGACAGTTGCATGAGCTGCCTTCTAAATGCAGAGCAAATTCTGGGATGGCTAGTCCTCTAGGCTACCATACAGATTAGGCCAGACATACCTGCTCCCAGTGTATGCACAAGGGTCACTCTGCTTCCTCTGGCACCAGGACAAGGGATCCACAATGGGAGCACAGGCAAGCTCTGCACAGAGCTGGTGAGGGTGTCGGGGAGGGACCAGCCATGGCACCACAAGATTCCATTGCATTCAGTAGCCTATTTCTTGATTCAGCATTCACCTTATCACTGCAGGTCTTTTACTGCTTTCTGGAACTTTGAGAAAGATGTTTCTGCCAGTTCTTGCCGATTATTCAAAGCTTCCATGTGGTGACAGAGCCCTGAAGCATTTCATTCTGCCATCTTGATCCGGGCAGGCTCAAACCTGATTTTAAAGCCTGAAAAGTCACCCATTCCATTGATCTGGAATAATTTACAGACAACATGTCCAGAGGCAGGGATGGTTGAAATAACTTCAGTTCTCACTGATATTCATTAATTCAACCTGTGTTTATTGTCAGGCTGGGGAACCTAGGTCTGCAGAAATGACTGTCACAGTTCCATTTTGGAAGAGCTCATGATCTTGTGATTTATTCACAATGTGAGAAAGGAAAAAAAAAACCCTAACTAACACTATGGAATTCTCAATGCTAGAAGATTATCACAAGAAAAATAGATAAAATTTAGGCCATAAGGATTGGGCAAAGAGCATGTCTAAGAAATTGCCTGGGTGCCCTTGGGTAAATCATATAACCTCTCTGGACCTCATTTTCCTTATCTCAAATATAAAGAAACTGTATTAGGTGATCTCAAAGAGTCTTTCCAGCTATATCAGCCTATGATACTACTTCTATTTTTGTAAACTTATAAGCTGCTGGACCTAGATGTATGACTTGCCCAGGAATAAAAAATCTATTAAAATACATTTCTCCACTCCTCAGAAAACCTGAAATCTGCCTTAGAATCTAAGGATTCATGGGGAGCACCTGGAATAACCCTATCAATTTAGAGATGAAGACACTAAAGTCCAGAGAGCGGTAAGAACTTGCCTGAGGTCACTTGCAAGTTAGTGGCAGCCCCTTAGAAGTCAGTCTTCTTAAATCTGAATCAAGAAGGAGACTGGCCCAATGCACTTCCCATCCCACCTGGTTGCCTTTATATGCAGAAGAAGTTGTTTTTCAAAATTCTTTTTCAGATATAAAATCTTTTTATTAGTTTTGGAAATGTATTTTACTATGCATGCCTGGGATTACTTTTTTTTTTTTTTTTTAATTCAGTCTCTGTAGAGACTGTCAAAAATTGGCAATGCTGACTATATTTCAAGTCGTCGTGGTGGGGTATTTGGAAAAGTTTTCAATTAGCAATAATCATGCCTCGGCTAAATCTCATTGGCTACGATACTGCCACTGCGCAAAGCTGGGATTGCTTTTAAAACCAACATGTTCAATGATATGAAAGATGCAGGGAAAATATGCTGGAGTTTTTTCAAAATGCCAAAAATTATTAAAATAAACAAAGAATCTCCTCATCTTTCCTTCACATTTGAAATCTCATCCCTAATTAAAGACTTCCAGAAATGAGCATGCTGATGTGGAGATGGTTATGAAAATGGCAGTGGTTGTAGAAATGCTGATGTTGATGAAATTAATGAAGTTGATTAGTTTGACTGTATGGTTTTGGATGCTTTTATAATAAAAAAAAAGTTTAGGCTTAAACAATAAAGGGAAATTATTCCAGCAAATACAAGAAATGTCTGTAAGTAGTTCAAGTTTCAAGTAAGGATTTATCTAGTGGAACAAAAATGCTACCAAGAAAATCGTCAAGTGTTTTTCTATCTCTTCTATCTACTGCATCACAATCTTCATCCTAATTTTGGTTTCTTTTATAGTCATGGTAGATTCCAGCAGAATCCAGGGCTACATACTTCTTTGTACACATCTAATGAAAGAGAAGTCATTTATTTCTTTCAATTTACCCATAAGATTTCTGAACCCAATTCTGATTGGACCATTTTGGTCACTGATTCATCCATGAATCAATAACTATAATAATAGTGGTAAAATAATGCTTGTTGACTTCCTTCAATCACATCTGACTCCTTAAGCTAGTGGTGAATTTATTTCCTTCCCAAATTCCCCGGGTATTATTACACAATGGTTAAGAGGAGGAATGGATGTTTGAGAGGATAACACAATGTATACTACAAAGATGGTGATAAAGGTGATGGTGATAGTGGTACAGATGATGAATACGATAACATGGTAAACATGAATAAAGATGATGAATGTGGTTATGCTGGTGAAGGTGACGAAGCAATGAAAGGAGTAAAGATGATGAAAACAATGATGACGACAACGGTAATGAAGTGTTAAATTAAAGGCAATGAGGTTGATGAGGTTAATGGCAAAAAAAAAAAAAAAAAAAAGCAACAGACCAACATCAAATTAATATAGACTCAGTGAAATAGTATCCTTTTCCCATGTACCCTTCCTAAATAATTTGCCCCTGGCCCCAGTTCCTGCTTTCCCTTCATACAATGCTACTATATCCCCCATTTCTTTTTGTTCAGAGCTGTATGGCTCAAGAATGGACATCTGATCCTGGAAAACCAAGTTTATAGGTTATCTAAAATGACTTGAACACATTCTATCAAGAATTGTCACTAAGGCACAAGTCGCAGTCAGGTGATGATGGGATCTTGAAATGATAGGCCCAAAGTCTCCTACTGTTATAGATTATATTATTTGTTAAAAATTATTTGTCTACCCTTGTATTCCTTCCCCAGGACTGCCATAACAAATTACCATCAACTTGGTAGTTTACAGCAACAGGAATTTATTCTCTCACAGTTCTAGAGGCCAGTAGTCTGAAATTAAGGTGCTGGCAGGGCTATACTCCCTCCAAAGTTTCCAGGGCAGAATCCTTCCTTGCCTTTCCCAGCTCCTGGTGGCTCTGGCTTGTGGTAGCATAACTCCAGTCTCTGCATCTGTCTTCACATGGCCTTCTTCCCTCTGCCTCTGTGTGTCCTGTAAGTCTCCAGTAAGGACACTCACCCTGGATTTAGCAATCCCCCAATCTAGTATGATCTCATCTTGATCTTTTCATTAATTACATCTACAAAGATCCTATTTATAAGAAATTTCACATTCTGAGGTTCTAGGTGGACATGAAGTTTGTGGGGACAATATTCAACCCATTATACCTCCCCATCCTTGTCATGCTTCTTTGCTTCATTGTCTTGGGACTTGACCATGTGGCATGCCCTGACTGATATTATGTAAGAAAGCCTGGTACTAGCTTCATAAGAGTGAAAGCATTAAATTTGATTGCATGGCTTGGCTGGCCTTTTTTGCTCTGGACCACCTCTAAGAGAACGGCATATACTAGATGTGGCGTCTCTTTCAGTTGGAGTTTCAGAATGAGAAGATATGTGGACTCTTGCTAATTCTTTTTATTTTTATTTTTTTTTAAATACCGGGAGGTCCCAGGGATCGAACCCGGGTCCCTCCATATGGGAGACGGACGCCCAACCAGTTGAGCCACATCTGTCCCCCGACTCTTGCTAATTCTAACAGAGCTGTAGTTTACCTACAATCCCCAAGGGATGTGAGCAAGAATTAAATATTTGTCAATAAGATTTCAAGGTCATTTTTTATACAGCATATGCTCGGAAAAGCTGACAGATTCATTTACAGCCATAGCAAGAGGTAACACCACAGTGTACAAAGCCACATTTGAGCTGTAGTTATGAGGAAATGGAGAACCAATAACAAATCAAAGGAAGCTTGTCTGTGGAGGGCATTAAAGAATGTCTAATTTCTCTTTTGGGGAAAACTAGAGGAGTAGGATTGGATCTCAGGTCAATACCATGACAGGATGAATGAAATTCCAGATGCAATAATTCCAGTGTACAACCAGAGCTCACTCTGCTGTAGTGATCTCACCCTCATGCCTGTCATCAAGCATCCACCTTGAACCCTCCCCCCTTCAGCAAGAGGCACATTGCTTGTTGACTCATTCCACTAAGACCAGGTGCAAGAGCAGCATCTCACCACAGGAGGCTGAACTCCTTTCTCTTAACAAGGACAGTACATTTAATACATTTAAAAAACCAGGACTTATTTTTCTGATGCAAAATTTGCTTCTGACTCAGGTTTTTGTTTCCTATGCTGCTCAAAGCAAATACCATGAAATAGGTTGGGTTTAAACAATGGGAATTTATTCACTCACGATTTTGAGGCTGTGAGAATGTTTAAATCAAGGCAATCCTTACTTCCCAAAGACTAGCTGCCGGTAATCCTTGGCTCCTCTGCTACATGGCAAGGTACATGTTGGCATCTGCTGGTTTCTCCCTTTTCTTCAGGTTTCATTGATTTTAGCTTCTTGCTTCTATGGCTTCTCTTTCTCTCTCTCTCTCTCTTTCTCTCTCTCTCTCTTTCTCTGTCTGTCTGTCTCTCCCCCTCTTTTCCTTTTTCTTTCTCTCTCTCTCTCTCTCCATATTCATTCCAACTATAAAGGACACCAGTACAGGATTAAGAACCATCCTGAATGAGGTGGGCCACAACTTAACAAAGGTAGCCTCATCAAAAGTTCCTACATCCATAGGAGTGGATTAGATTTAAGCACATGTTTTTCTGGGGGACATACTACTTCAAACAATCACATTCAGTTACAATTTTTGTGTGTCTGTGAAAACAAAGACATTCTGGGAACAGTGGCATTTTCTCTATTTTCAACAGGAGAAAAACAAGATAAAAATTTCTATAAACAATTTGAGTCCTTCCTTACCTTTTTAAAAATCTTAAATGAACACAAGATATTTGCAAAGAGGAACTTAAGAGATCATCTCCATAGAGTCTCAATTTCATCATCTGTACAAAGGAAACAATAATATGTATGTCTTCAGGATCATATGAGTATTAAATAAGAGAAATTATGAAGGATGCCTGACACATAGTAAATAATAAATGAGAATTCATTAATATTGAGGAAAATGATAGGATGGAATAGCTGGAAGAATGGAAGTGAGAAGAATTTGTGAATTAAGTAACAGAGGCCCATAAGAGCTGTTCGAAAGAAGGAAAAGAACTAGTTATGCAAACAGCAAACTTATCCAAAGCTAACAGGAAAGGAAGCCCAGAGTGAATTCCATCTGCTTTCTGCCTGCACCTGCTATTTATTTACTTTTCAGCTTCATCAACTGAGGCCAAATTGTTATTTTTTAAACTTCAAAACATAAGGAGAGAAAGAATGAGGTGGGTAAAGAGCAACAGGGAAAGGAAAAGAATAAGACATAATAGCTAACATTTATTGAGTTCTTGCTATATTCCAAGCACAGTTTTAAATGCTCTTACTGAATTAATACATATACTATTCAGAACAAATCTATAAGGAGTTTACTTTTGTTGCCCCTATTTTATAGGTAAGGACATTGAAATAGGGAGGCAATGAATGATTTGCCCAAGATCTAACAGCTGACAAGGGGAGGGCCAGCATTTAACCCAGCCAGGTTTGTTCCTTAGCCTAACTTCTTAATCTCAACATTTCATAACCTCATAAGGAAAAATGTCCCAGGAGAAGGAGAAACAGAAAAAGGGATAACACCCTTCTCCTGATTGGGGCAATTTTTTTATTAGTGGACTAGCAAGAGCAATACAATTTGAGACCCATTCATAACTCATGGATGTGTTATGGATTGAAATGTGCCCTCCCCCCAAAAAAAACACATGAAAGTCCTAATCCCTACTATCTCAGAATCTGTCCTTATTTGGAAATGGGGTCATTACAAATGGAACTAGGCAAATACAAATGAGATCATACTAGAGTAGGGTGGTCCCATAATTGAATATGATTCCTTATAAGAAGAGGAAATTTGGACCCAGATGGAGAAACAGAGTGGAGAAAGCCATGTAATGATGTGAACTGAAAATGCCATGGATTTCCAGCAAGCCACTGCTGGAATACAGGAGAGAGGCATGGGACAGATTCTTTCCCAGACTTCAGAGGAAGCATGGCCCTGCTGTCACCTTGATTTCTGACTTTCAGGCTCCAGAACTGTAAGACAATACATTTCTGTTTTGTTTTAAGCTACCCAGTTTGTGGTACTTTGTTACAGAAGCCCTGGGGAACTAAGATAAGGTGTCATTTGGTTTATGACATTTAGAGGTTCAGTAAACCTCTTTGAATCTCAGTTTCCTCATTTGTTAAATTCTGTGGCTTCTTAACTCATCTATATGGATCAAATAATAGGAGGAAAACCATTATATGACTGTTGTAAAAAATTGACTTGGATGATTTAGGTAAAGTATTATTATTAGTGCATGGTAACCACTCAATAAATAATAGCTATTATCATGGCAATCATATGTTATTATTAAATTAGTTGAAAGAAAGAATCAAGACATTTTCCATGAAAGAAGGGTATTTCATCAGTTTCTGGGATGGGGAGTATTTTCAGATTGTGTGTTTAGGAAATGGAGAAAGCATGAGCAAGGCTAAGAATTGGGAAAACATAAATTTTTGTCCTAAATTCCTTATTTCAAGCATCAGGGAAGCATGTGATATGTTTTAGAACTGCGTCCCTCTAAAAATGGTTGAAATGAAACACTTAGGAACTTAACCTGGAAGACCCTTGTTCTTCTAGGAACTTCTATTACACTAAATGGAAAGACAGTCCCAGTGGGATCCCTGCACTGGAGGTTTTATTGCAGCAAGACATAAATTGGTCCATAATATATTTCCACAGCACTGCCAAAGGGAAACCTTTCCCTCCCAGAAATATTTGACTTTGTCCTTTATTTCTGCCGGAGCTACTAGAAGGAGCCACTGACCAAAGCCACTATGGTAACAAAGTCAGATTCCAGGATATTATTTAAATCAGGTCTGTATGTGGTTGAGGATTCTCAGGTACAACTCTTTGTGTATTGCTCTTCTTTATCCAGACAACTTTGACCTAGAAAGACAAAATCTTCCTTCCTTGACCCAACATACAATCATGAGATAGTGACCAGATAACCACAAAGGACAATCCCATTTAAAGGGAGGAGTCACAATTCTGGGTAAATGTTGCCAGGTAACCCCTAATCTAGAGACAGGTAATTTTCTAGATTAGGGCCCTGTTCTACTCCCTGGGAGTGGTTTCCTAGTTTATGATTCTCTTTAGCTCTTTGCTATGACTTCTGGGCTCTTGACTTTACCCTCTGAGATGTCCATATAAATCTTGAGAAATGGCCCTTGTTTACAGCTTAATAACTTTTTTCAGCTTGTTTTCTGTCTATAGGAAGTTGGAGGTATAGAGGACTTTTTAGGAACATGAGTAATATCAGTCACTTTTAGTTCAAGCTGGTAGCCCATTTACTCATACAACTCCTTTAAATGCTTTATGGGCTTTCTATGTATCAGATTATAGTCCAATTCATTCAAGAGATACCACATCTACAATTCTTTAACATGCCTCTCATTAGTTTGGCTGTGCATTATGTTTTATGATGTTATAGAACATTGTCCTTAAAATTCTTAGAATACCTGTATCTGACTGAGAGAGTCTATTGGGCAGCACCTTAAATCTTTCTGAGATATCTCAGTCTCACTTTGATACCATCAGGCTATTTCTTACTTTGTGTATTGTTTAGAATTTGACTAAGACCAAACTTTGGCCAAAATTTGATATTCTCATTCATGATATTTTCACTTAACATTCTCTACAATATTAGAATAATTTAGCAAAATTTATGTATCTTTGGGCATTTTGGTCCATTTAGCATAATTATGATTTTTTTCTGAATATTTTGGATTTTCAAAAAAAATCCCAATCTGGCATTAGCCAAAAATAATATCCAATTATAATATCTTCTTGACCATATTTTATTCTGTTATTTAACCCCACAGTTACATTCATGAAATAGGATTATATTCTCCATTCTATAATTTTTTTTAAAAGTAGGCTCACAGATGTTAATTTACATTCCAAAATGATACCACCATTAATTAGCATAACAAGCATTTAAACGTCAATTCATTTGTCTTCTTTGAAGCTAGAAAATTGACCATTTAACTCCACTGTGTTTCAGTATAATAATCTCCCCCTCTGGCATTACACTTTACAATTTACCAAGCATGATCTCATTTAATCTCATTTAATCCAAGCCTGAGAGATTGGAAAAAGAAAGATTCTCCATCATGGCAAAATAGAGGGGACTAAGCCCTCATCAGCAAAACAAAAATAAGTAAATGTCTTCTGATATGAGAATGCTATTAAAAATATGCTTTTGACTAGTCATTTGCAACCAAGTAACCTGAAGTCACTGATAAAGAGGACATGTAAGTATTGAGCAATTGCTCCCCCTTTCCCCCTTTTTCCTTTCCTTTCACTGAGTTTGGTTGAAAGGTGCAATAAGAAGGGTGAGTCTGAGGTTGGAAAGAGATGTCAGTCTGGAGCTCAGCTACACACACTTTGGTAGCTAGCCTTATGAGCATGGCATAGGGTCACTCACAGGGAGAGTGTAACAGTCTGGCTGATGCCCAGAGCTCAGGTGGACCAAGCCTCAGAAGGCAATAAAAGCAAACTGCTATTCCCATATACAGAGCCTTTACACAACAGTAGGAAAAAAAACTGAATTTGGACTTCTGTGTACTAGCTGACCTTCAACATTTTGAGCTACCACCGAGTGGCACTGAATGCCAGCCAAGAGTTCAGAGTGGGTAGCTTTGCCATGTTCTCTGTATAGCAGGGTTTTTTTGTCCAAATGATGGCCTTTTATTGCATTTTGACCTTCCTCTCTTTATAATTGTGCGTGGAAAATGGGAAAATGCAAGTGCTGCTATTTGAGCAAAAGCAAAGGTATAATAAGCTCAATACAATCAAGGGAAAAGATGGAAATCACTTCAGCATATTGCTTCAGTGTGCGTGTGGGCTCGTAAGGTAGGCTGCTTTGCATTCAGGCTCCATCACTTCCTCGCTGGATGACCTTAGAAAACTACTCCTCCTTCATCTAGAAAATGGGGGTTATAATAATTCCTTCCTCATAGGTTGTGTGAGGATTGAATTACCTAATCCATGACAGGTGTTACTTAGAAAACCTGTTAGGCAGTGGTTCTCAAAATGTGATCCCTGGACAAGCAGCATAAACATCACCTGTAAGCTTGTTAGAAATGCAAATTCTTGGACCCCCCCCACACACACCCCCACCCCCACCCCAGAGCTACTGAATCAGCAATTCTGGGGCGGGGCTGGGCGGGGCAGAATCTGTATTTTGAAGAGGAGCACATCACATAATTCTGATGCTTGTTAAAGTTTGAGAACCAGCTGTAAACTATAGTGGAGATAAACAGGCTCAGAATTCAGATGATTAGGTTTAAACCCTTGTTCTATCTCTTACTAATTGCATGATTTGGCATGAATTATATAATGTACTCGTGCCTTGGTTTTCTCATCTGCAAAATTAGAATGATAATATATTTATCCTGTATTTATAACGAGAAATAAATTGAAAAGGCCAAGTCTGTCACATAGCAAGCCCTCAATAAATGGCAGCTGGTTGTTTAGTGGTTCTGATCATTGTTTTTATTTCTGGTTTCCATTGGATTGAATCCAGTTGGCTTTCTGATTAATAGTGAAAGAAAATCAAAATTAAAAAGCATGCTTGAAATATTGAAAATATGTAATGGAAGATTTTTTTCTGTAAGTAGAGGCAAACATGAATTTTATCCATTTTCTAACTGTTTGGAAAAGTACCTCCACTACTATGTGGTAGTTTGTGGTTTGACTGCTGTATTTTGACTATGATACACTTCTTAAGGAATATATCGTTTCAAAATGTATTGTCTCAGCAAAACATCACTGGCCCAAAGATTATTTCTCCCAGCAATACTTCCTGGTCTGCCAAAAGGACATAGGAGGTGGGACAGATAAAGCGGGAGGATGTCCAGGGCCTGCCCAATGCAGGAGTTGGCATTTGCTTTGGCCAGCGGCCCACTCCAAGGAATGCCACTGCAACAGGGAGCATGATGCCCCACTTCTCAGCTAAAGCTTGAGCAGGTGGACCAGCAGACTCTCTGACGACCTCTGCACCTGGGGCCAAGGAAGGTTTAGTGAAGGCACAGAAAACAGAGGAAACTGGAGAAAGCCATAGAGACTCTTGGCTGTGCTGAGCCAGGACACAGAATAGAAGCAAACCCTCCTCTTCTACATTAGGGGAAGAAAGAAAAGACATAACAGGGATAAGCTTGGCTTCTAGTTCTTGTTCTGCCACTAACTCATTGTCAGACTTTGGATAAGTCTCTGGCCCCTAAGGGTTTCTCTATATGAAAAATAAAGTTGAGAGGTGCCAATAAAACTCAAGAGTTTAGTTATTTGCTTGTAAGTAAAAAACCTACCCATGTTGGGTGTGTTTTCTAAGAAATGCCCTTGACCATGACCTTAACTCCTTATCTCCCCATGCCTGACCCCCAGGCTTACCCTACATGGCTGGGCCCATGGATGGCAGTGTTATGCCCCTCTCCAAGGTTGACCTGCACTGCCATTGTCATGAATGCCCCAGACCTGCCTTTACCAGCAGGCTTGATGCCAGCTCTGATATATTAACATTTCCTATACCTCCTCCCTCTGCATTCTCTTTTTCCCCTTTCACTCCTATCTCCTCTAAACCTGGCTTTGGAGAAGATAAACATGTTGTGGTGTCCCAGTTGAACTTGAGCCTGTTACATAAGTTCTCAGAGCCTCAGTTTCCTCATCTATAAAACCAGGATAGTGGCACATACCTCATACACTCATAGGGAAGATTAACCAACAGAACACATTTGTGCTTACTACAGAACCTGGTCCATAGAAAGTACTCAACAAATAAGCACTAATTTTATCATCACCATCATCTTTATCCTCATTGCAAGCTTATAGCAGTTACCTCTAGATTTATCTACATATTTCAAGTTTGTCTCCCTGAAAGAATCTGAGCTCCATGAAGACAAGTATCCCACTTTGTTACTACGTGTTTCTAGTCCAGTAGCTGGCACTCAGATGGGCTCAAAATATTTGTGGAATGGATGTTATAAAGCAGAAGCTGGATGGAGAGAGCCAAGGTGGCGTTAGTGTAGGAGGGCACACACTGCAAGCTCCCAGAGCAAGGCGGACTGTGGACGGGGTCCTGCCCGGGGGTCTGTGCTGTGCACGCGTGGAGTGAGAAGCTTGGGGCATCTATCTGCGTGGATAGGCGGCGGGGACGGAACGGTGGAGATTCGGAACATAGAAAGAAGCAAGGAAATAAAATAAGAAGAAAAACTGCCAAAGAGAAAACTTAACTCACATGCAGAACCAACAGCTAAATAAAATTCTAGAGCATAGAGAAAAGCTAATCAACTGAACAAACCCATCAAGATAATATGATGACCAGAGGGCAACAGAAAAATTCAAATGACTCTGAGAAACTGGAAAACATGGACCAGTCCAATGCACAAAATAAAAACCAGGAAGCAATGCAGAACATCGAACAACTAATCAAAGCTATCCAAACAAATATCATGGACCAACTTAAAGAACTGAAGGAAGAGATTAAGGATATAACGAAGAAACTGGGAGAATATACTGAAGAAATAGCTAACACGCCTAAAAAGGTAATGGATATGATGGTGAACAAAGGCACAAGTCAAGAAATGAAAAAGACGCTGGACTTACATGGCAGCAGATTTGAACAGGCAGAGGAAAGAATTAGTGATATGGAAGACAATAAAGTTGAAATCAAAGAGATTGTAGAACAGATAGACAAAAAGATAGAAAAAAATCCAGCATGGTCTCAGGGAATTAACCGATAATACAAAACGTACAAACATACGCATTATGGGCATCCCAAAAGGAGAAGAGAAGGGAAAGGGAACAGAAGGAGTGTTGAAGGAAGTTATGGCTGAAAACTTCCCAACTCTATTGAGAGAGATGGATGTGCAGATCCAGGAAGCACAGTGCACCCCAAATAGTATAAATCCCAACAGGCCAACTCCAAGACATATACTTGTCAAAATGTCCAATGCTCAAGACAAAGAGAAAATACTCAAGGCAGCAAGAGAAAAGAGAACCATCACATATAAGGGAAGCACAATAAGATTAAGTGCTGATTTCTCAGCTGAAACCATGGAGGCAAGAAGACAGTGGTATGACATAGTCAAAACACTAAAAGAAAAAAACTTCCAGCCACGAATTCTCTATCCAGCAAAATTGGCATTCAAAAATGATGGAGAGTTCAAAATATTCACAGATAAACAGCAATTAAGAGAGTATGTCAAGAAGAAACCAGCACTTCAAAAAATACTAAAGTAATCTCTACAAGTTGAAAGGAAAAAACAAAGGAGAGAGAGTTGGAGGAGAGTTTAAAAACAACTGCAAAGTCAAAAAGAGAAACAAAACAACATATGACATACATTAACCCAAAGAAAAAATGGCTGAAGTAAGAAATTCGTTACGAGTAATAACACTGAATGTTAATGGATTAAATTCACCAATCAAAAGACACAGATTGGCAGAATGGATAAGAAAATATAATCCATCTATATGCTGTCTACAAGAAACCCACCTTCAACCCAGTGATTCAAGGAGGCTGAAAGTGAATGGCTGGAAAACCATTTTACAAGCTAACAATAGCCAAAAAAGGGCAGGAGTAGCTATTCTAATATCAGACAAAATAGACTTTAAATGCAAAACTATTGTAAGAGACAAAGATGGACACTACATATTAGTAAAAGGAGTAATCTCTCAAGAAGAGAGAACAATCATCAACATTTACGCACCTAATCGAGGTGCCTCAAAATACGTGCGGCAAACTCTGGAAAAACTAAGAGGAGAAATAAATTCCTCTACAATTATAGCAGGGGACTTCAACACACCACTATCATCATTA
>JAKSZT010021121.1:4425061-4468294 GCA_026826555.1 Tolypeutes matacus | reverse complement strand
TTTTTTTTTTATTGTTGACTACCCTTGTGAGTCTTTGCTCTTGTAAATGAGACTTAGCCTGCAGTTGTGGGGTGCCTAAGGGTTGCCACCTGAGAGCCTCCTTGTTGCTCAAATGTGGCCTCTCTCTAAGCCAAACTCAGCATATGATTGCGTTACCTTCCCCCCAATGTGGGACATGACTCCCGGGGATGAGCCTCCCTGGCAACGAGGGATTAATACCAAGTGCCAACTGGCAACACAACTGGAAAAAGACATTGAATGAAAGGGGGAGATGGTAAAGACAAATGAGTTCAAGTGGCTAAGAGACTTCAAAGAGAGTCGGGAGGTCATCCCAGAGGTAACTGTTATGCACACCTCAGTAGGAGCTCATAGAACATCTATCACCCCACACAGAGGGGTTCCTGAGAGCTCTGGAGACACCCAGGTCCTATATAAGGGGGGATAGCCCCAGAGATTGATGCCTAATCAGTGGGCTCTATTTTGGAGTCTGTGTTCCTGAGAGTGACAGAATTGGTCTCAAATAAATCCTCCCTGCACATGGTTCACCAGTCCCTTCTATTCAAACCTATATGTGATACTGGAGTTTTTAGGTATACTTCCAGAGACTGGAGCCTCTGGCCTAACTATGTGCCAGGTGTGCATGAAATCTCGGTGGAGCTACAACTCCTACCCTACAGCTCAGTGGACTCATCCAAGTCACCTGGTGAGGAGACAACAATGGGCAATGGCCATCCCAGGGAATGGAGAGGGCCTGCACCTGCAGGCAGGATCATCCCACCCACCATATCCATGGGATATAAGCCCTGTCTCACTTGGAGGTGGAGTGGACATCACCATCCCAGTCCCCTCAGGATTGGGGGTAGAACTATGGACTAGAGTGGACTTGATGGTATTCTCTTGTTCACATATGGTGATTCTAGCAATGGAAGAAATTATAACAATGAGGTGGAGCCAGTGGCCACTTGACACTTTTGGGGTAGGGAGGGGATGAGCAGTTGAAATACAGGGGCTCTTTGGGAGTTAGAGGTTGTCCTGAGTACTGTTGTGGCAACGGATGTAGGCCATTTTAAATAAGCACACACCACTCAGAACTGAGTGGGAGAGAGTGTGGTCTACAGTGTGAACTGTGGTCTATGGTTGGTGGCAAGGCTCCAGGATGTGTAAGCTCATTGAGGGTGGTGGGCCACACTTGTGGGAGATGTTTGTGTGGGATGTGGTGGGAGATGTGGGAGGTGGGCAACATGGGAATACCAGTGGGTTCCATGTAATATTTTGGGTAATCTAAGCACCTCTTAAAATACATGTATATATATATATATAAATAACATTGTTGTAAGCAAATACACATATATGCACATATATTTATATATCATTTTGCAAATGTTTGTATGTATTGTGAGAATTTTGATTTTTACCCACAATAAAAATAAATAAAAAATTAAAAAAAAAATCAGTGAAAAATAAAATAAAATAAAGCAGAAGCTGGGCAAGGACTTTTTACATATGGCATTAGCAGTGTGTGTGTGAGTATGTCTGTGAGTGTTTGTATGTGTGTGACTATGTGTGAGTGTATATACATGTGAGGGTTTGTATGTATGCGACTGTGTGTGTGTGGGCAGGTGTGTTGTAGTACTGAAGGGGGTAGTTCCTCTGCTGCACATCTAGCTCCACCTCACACTCAGAGCCCAATCAACTGGAATGGCTCCAAGGGGACTCCTTTGTGCCACTGTGTCATTTCCCCACACCACCCCATCTGCCTGCCCCTACACTCGGGGAACCACTGGATCAGAGCTTGGGGCATTTACCACATGTGCTTCAAGCTGCAGTGAAACAGTCAACTTCAGGTTGCTCATTTTAGCTCAGAGCAACCACAGCCATATATGTCACTGATCTATTAACAAACATGTGCTGAAAATCTCCTGTGTGCCAGACACCATGCTAAGTACTGTGGTTAAAGAGAAAAAAATGTAAGCCCTTACTGGTAAGGGAAGGGGGCACTCAGAATTTTAATAAAAACATGGATTACAATACAATATGGTAAATAGTACTTCAAAGAAGCCCGGGGCACCTCTTTCAGCTGGCTGAAGTCAAGGAAGTCTTCCCAGAGGGAACAATACCTAAGCTAGATTTTTCAGGAAAGTTAGAGTGGCCAGATGAAAGAGAGGCATGTGTAAATGCACAGAGGATGAGAACAAATAGTTCAATGAGAGTGATGATAATGATAGTAATAGAAATAATACCAGTAATAGAAATACACTAACACTTCTCTGTACTTTTCATGTGCCAGACCCTGTCCTAAGCATTTTACATATTTTAACTCACTAAAGGATTAGAACTTAGGGTGCAACAGAATAAAAAGAGTGGGAAAAGATGAAGCTTCAGAAATAGCTGGAGCCAGATCACAATGGTTTTGTGAGTAGGTTAGGGGTTAGGGTTTGACTATAGAGATGATGGAGAGTCATAGAAGGGTTTTAAGTAATGGCATGAGTTGATCTTGATCAGTATGTGTTTTAAAATTATCATCCTTACCAGTAGTGGCCGATGGTTGGGGATGGGCTTCAGATTGGAGGCTGGGAGAGTAGTGAGCAAGCTGCTGGAACCATCCAGGTGAGAGATTTGAGCACCCAACTCAGGAAGCAGTGTTGGGAAAAGAGAAGGAAGAAAGGATTGGAGATTATATATCAGAGAGATTGAGTGGACTTGGCAGAAGAGGGAGGAATCAAGGGAAAGGGATGATGGAAAAACGGGATACAGAGAGGCCAAGTGACTTGCCAAGGGCAGCACAGCTGGTTTCACAGCCATTGCTCAACCCTCAGTCTCTGAGTCTATGGTTGTCATTGCCTCTCCTACACCACAGTATCTCTCAGATAGAGGAAGTCTTGGGGTGTCACTGACTCCATCCTCTGGACTCCACCACTTACTAACTGGGTATTTTAATATGTCACTTTAGTCCTGTAAGCCTTAGTTTCCTCATACGTTAAACAATGGTAGATAATAAGGCCTGCGCTGCCTGCCAGCAGAAAGGGCCAACTCACATCTGTGCTTTACAAATATTCAACTCTGATATAAATGTGAAAGCTTCCATTATGAAGATAACCAAAGAGGAGGATGAAGATGAGGATGATGATGATAAACATACCTCTCCAGAAACCATTTTTCTTTGGTTTCACAGACCAGATTCTATTCATTAATTTAAATGATCTCCTTAACTTGCTCTGACCTCCTTTCCCCTTCCAGGAAGAATTAATTTCTCTCTATTCTCTTGCCCCGTTATAACCTGTGTTCCTAACTCAGCCATTACCTAAAACATATTGAAGTCCTTAAATTATGATCAATTCTTGGTAGATGATTTTTGATATCTGGTTCAAGACCTGAACTCCCCCAAAGTCCAGGGACTATGGGGACAATTTTACTTACATATGCCCTTTTGTTCAGCCTTGAAGACCAGAGCATTTATGTTGCAGCATTATTTAATTATTCACAATAGATCTTGCCAGCTATGGGAAATGACTGCTTGCAACATGTAATTTGCCTTCCAGACAAACTCATTTGGGTTTTGACATTTGACAGAGAAAGGTCTGGGAAGATGAGCTGCTCAGAAAGGGTGTCTCTGCATCTGACACCACCTGAACTTTGGTGGGTTGATTTTTACAATCTCCAGATCATCAAAGGTTAAACTCGTTTAAATTTTCTCTTTACTAACAAAGAAAGCAAACAAAATGCCACAGCCTTCCTACTCTTCTCAACTACATGCACTATTTGGGGACTCAGAAAATTCTTGTCTCCAAAAGAGTTGTGAAGTTGGCAAAGTTAATCTCCTGTGCCTCTGTGCACACATACAGCATCCTTCCCTCTCTTTGAAGACCCAGATATCTCCTGCTCTCTCTCTTCACTCCATTAAAATCTCCATTTAAATTTTCCTTCTCTTCCATCAAAACTCATTTCATCTTCCATTCCTCCCTCTTCCACTGGGTTGTCTAGAGCTAGGCGCTGGATACAGACAGCTGGATGTGTGGCTGCTGTGCAGGCTTCTGTCCCATACCCTCTATGATATGGCAGTAAATCTTCTAACTAGTTTCCCTTCCCACTTCTCCCCACCCTTTGCTCCATAGGGCCCACTGGGC
This sequence comes from Tolypeutes matacus, assembly GCA_026826555.1. Lineage (NCBI taxonomy): Eukaryota > Metazoa > Chordata > Mammalia > Cingulata > Chlamyphoridae > Tolypeutes > Tolypeutes matacus. The sequence goes on along the minus strand of JAKSZT010021121.1, from coordinate 4,464,170 downwards.
ACTTTGATAAGGCACTGTCTCCCTCCAGTGAATGCAAAATTGCCATTGCACAACTTAGTTTGGAACATAAGACCTTTATTTTATTAATTCACTTGACAGATGATAACTTAGTGCCCACTAAATGCCAGGTACGTTCTACTATGTGTTGGGGGATATAACTGTGATCCAAACAGGCCTTTTGCTCTCACAATAGATAGATGATAGATAGATAGATGATGAGAGAGAGAGAGGAGGTGGGGATAGACAGACATAAATAAAGAACACAAAAATAAACAGATAGCTTCAATTGACCTAGAGAAGAAACAAAGAGTGCTATGAGAGAGACTCTAGGACACCCAATTTACACTGATATGGGGAGGCCCAGAGGACGGCTCTCGAATCAGAAGGAGGGACAAAAGTCCTGGAGCATAAGTAGGAGTCAGCCAGGTAAAGGCCACTGAGGTTAGAAACTGCATGGTGTGTTTGAGCAAGACAGTGTGGCTAGAGCATCCCTGCCCCAGGGACAGAATGGTAAAGGAAGGTAGACGGGTAGGCAGGCCCTCCTGGTAGAGGAGCTTCTGAGATAAGGATTCTCAGCCCTGCCTCACCATTCCAATCACCTGGGGAGCCTTAACAAAATTACCTATTCTGTGTTCTTACCCCAGGTCAGTTCACTTTGAATCTCAAGGGAAAGCCCTGGGCAATCATAAGTTTTAAAAGATCTGCAGGTGATTCAAAAATGCAGGCAGGGTCAAGAGCTCCTGTTGTAGGGCCTTGACAAATTGGCCCAGCCTCCCTCAATGGTCTCATCCCGTCTTGCCTGTCAATTCCCTCACTATTCTCTAACCTCCTCTCTTTCCCTTACACACTAGCTGCTTTCGTACCTCTTCATTATTAATGTACTTGGTTTCCTCAGCTAAAAATTCAATCCCCCAGGGCAAATAGTGTATAATTCTACTTATATGAAGTATCTAAAATAGGCAAATTCTTAGAGACAGAAAGGTCCCCAGGGACTGGGGGAAAGGGAGAAGGGGAGTGACTGGCTAATGGATACAGTGTTTCTCTTTGGGGTGATGACAAAGTTTTGGAAATAATAGTCATGGTTGCACAACATTGAGAATGTAATTGTACACTTAAAAGCAGTAAAATGGCAAATATTATGTTACATATTTTTTTACAATAAAATTTTTAAAATGCAATCCTCCTTCTACCATATCTGTTAGTAATGTTTTCAACTGCAAGCAACTCAAACCCTAAGAATAGCTCAAACAAATAAAAGCTTGTTTTTCTCTTATTACGAAAGTCATGCTAGGCAGAAGCTGACTCTGGTTTAAAGGCTCAGAGATCCTAATGTCTACATTTCCACAATTTTCATGGTTACACATTGACTGGACAAGTCAGCTTTCAATGCAGGAAGAAGGGGAGGAAAACTGATCTCTTTCATCAGGAAAACAAGAGTTTTTCTGGAAGAGTTCCCTTATGTCCCATGGGCCATAACTGTATTGCCTAGCCATCCTTAGCTGCAAGGGAATCTGGGAGGGTAAAGGATAGGTTTGAAATGACTGATTTAGGTCAACCATTCTCTATCACCTTGGAAGTGTACCATCATGATCCCCATTTTTCAGAAGAGGACTTGGAGGCAAAGATACACACTTCTAACTCATGTGGTCAGGATTAGAATCCAGCTAGTCTGGCTCCAAAGCCTGTGCCCTTAACCATGCTACCACCTTCCATAAACCCATCATGGTGTATTGCCTCCCAGATGGAAAAATGACTGTCAGGTCCACGAAATGCGAAACTTCACTCCAAGCCAACCATCCCACACACCATGTAACCAAAGGCCTCCACAGTGAGCCACAGACAAACCATGACCTTCTCATTCATTGTCTCTTCTCATTCTCACTCTTGCTTCTGACTTTCTCCCTAGACACTGGTTTATCCAGTTTCCCACCTCTTGGCTTTGTCTCTGGCTCCTATGCTTACTCCTTAACTGGACTGAATTGGGTTCCCAGGGTTTTAGTCCACTGTGCTTTTAAGGATATGGATTGTCTGACTTTACCAACCTGCCTCAACCTGTGACTCCTGGATGTTTTGAGTAATTTTATAGAGCCAGCTCAAACCCCCAGAAGTCCCATCTCATTGTCAGTTAATTCTGTTCCAGCCCCTCAAAAAGGAGTGATAGTTACCTGCCTTCTAGTTTTGTTTTTGTGATTGCTGGTATTTTCGGAGCTAGTATTTATCAGCTCTTACTTTGTAGCATGCTCTGTGCTAAGCACTTGATCTGTTTTGTCTCATTTAATCTACCCAAGCCCCTCAAAACTCATGGGGTAGGTATAATTATTATCCCTAATTTCAAGACAAAGAACTAGAGGTCACATGAATTTCAGTCACTTGCACAAGGTCACACAGCTCTAAGTGGGCAGAGATAGGGCCCATGCCCATGTCTGGCTGGCACCAAATTTCTCTCCTCTGGGACTTTACAGAACACGCCTACATCACACTTCATGTGTCAGTCCTTCAAATATTACCCAGCAATTCTCACATTTCCCTGATTCCTCTGTTGTTCAACAACCACAGTCCAGCACACAACGTCTCTTTTACTATGGCTTCCCCCTCATCTCCTCAACTTCTTGATCTCTACTCAGTGTATCCAATGCTAGTCTGCTTTTGAGCTTGACCTAGACCTGGACTCCCTGCAACCTGAAGTTGAACTATCACGAACTTCATCCTTTATGATCTGTTTCTGACCTCTAAGACCCCAGTCAACAGAACTGACTCTGGAGGGAAATTGCTTCTGGCTTTAACTACTCTTAACTCAAAATGGACAAAGTGGATGGAAGTCAAACGATACCAGGAGAAACAATGCCTAGCAAGAAAGACTTTTAGAGGCCTCTTTTGTAATGGGAGTATAGTTGCTGTTGATTCATATATTGGTTCATCCTACCCCACACCGTGATGCCAGTGACCCAGCCCTTCCCTGGGAATTCCCATGGGAGGAAGACCATCTTGAGACCATCCAGTATTCTTACCTTTGTGTTATGCCTAGCAGTTAATATTTTTGATATTGGGCCCCCTTGGTCCTTGTGATCCTGTGACATAATGGAATCAAATTAAAAGCCCATTTACCATCTTTATTGCCAATTATTTATAATCCTCTGGTTTCAGAGTGCTTCTTTATAGAGTGCTTAAGCTGCCATCACTTCATAGAGCTTGCCATAAATGCCTTCACATGCACAGCATATTATGTCCCATAGCCGCAGCAAAAAGGGAAAAGATTATTCTCAATTATTTCATAGAGTCTATTTTATTGTTTTATTGTAATAAACTGTCATACCTTACACCACTTTAAAATCAATAGTTTGCATTAAAAATAATGAAACACGGCTATTAATCTTGCTTAGCATTTATGCTATTACTTTCTGATAGTGAATCTGTAATATAGAGAAGGTAATAATTATTCACTTCCAATCAATAGGAACATTGTCAAGTGCTCCTATGTGTCCCACTGCTAATGCATCGATGTGAGTGGGTGACAATGGGGGAGCAGATTTAAAGGCTCCTGGTTGGTATGAAGGTCTTCGGGCCCTCCCTGTACCTGTCAGCGCATTTCCTGATGATCAGAGGATCCTTTTTAATTCTGTGAGACAATATGATAGATACGTTAAACCCTTGGGCTTTGTAGTCAGACAGCCTGGATTTAATTCCCAGTTCTACTACTTTCCTGTACCAGTTGAATGACCTTAGGCGTGTAATTTAACCACTTGCCCCATGGTCTCTTTGTCTTTAAAGGGGGCATAACAACATTTATCTTGCATGATTATTGCAAATGTTATGTTGCAAAACCTCACTTGGCATGCTTATAGTGTCTGACACATGGTGAGTACACTAGAAATGATAGCTATTATTATTATGTTATGTGCACTTGGGGTTGACAAATAGCCTGATGGGTAGCTGTTGTTTCCCAAAATGCTTTTCCCAAAGTGGCAAAAGCAAGTGGGGTAGTTGGTGACATTTCTATCTCTTTGTTCCTTCATTTATACCAGATTCAACCTGGCACAAGAAGATCCAGTTGTGCTTTGTGATGGCACTCAGCATCTGGACTTGAAACCTAGACAGAGGAAATTGAGCCATCAATTTTGCTGTGATGCAAGAGGCCTTTTAACTACCAACCCTTTGCTCTTCAGCAAAGTCTCTGTAGAGACAATACTGCAGTGAATATATGGTTTTGTCAGTAAATACCCTTTGATCAACACGCAAGTAAAATAAAGGAAGAGTGGGATGGTGAATACTAAAGCCATAATTGATGGCATGGCTTTTCCAATCCCATTTAATTCAATTCAACAACTGTTTATTGAAGAGCTAACATGTGCCAGGAGAAAGGCTAAGTTCTGAGGGGTAAAGAGATTCAAAGATTAATAAGGCATGATATTTGTTGTTTAAAAAGCTTACAATCTGGGCAAAGAGTCACATGTTAACGAAATAACTTGAATCCAAAGAGCAGAAGGAGAGATTGATTCTTTCTAGTGGGGAGAGGTTATCTCAACTAAGCCATGAAAGAATGAGTAAATCTTAACCAAGGAAAATGCAGAAAGAGTATTCTAGGGAGATGGAACAATGAAGGCAGATGCCAAAAGTGGGCAGGAGTAGTCTCAACATAGCACTGCCAGTATAAAATCCTTCTGTATTCCTTGGTGCAGAAAACACATCGCGAGTGCTCCACAATCTCCAGCCTGAGTTTCACACCCTAACACTCACTGTTATTCCCTATTCACCCTGGGCTCCTAAAACTACACTACAAAGTATTTGTACTTTTTTGAACATATTGTTCAAAACTACTCTGAGCTTACATGTACTGTCTCTTGGGCTCAGAATGATTTTATCCACTTGGAAAACTATTGTCTTGGAAAACTCAGTTTAAACATCACCTCCTCTATGAAGCATTCCCTGACACTCCCAGATACTCTCACACTGTATTGCAAGTCTTTGTTAACACGTCTGCTGTTATGTTTCTTGAATGACTGAATGAACAGATTGATGAGTGGACTCAAGTATAATATATTCAGGAAGTGGCAAGTCTGGGGGAATTGGAACATAGTCTATTTGGGGCCACAGTGGATCAGGCTTGTGTGACAGGCTGAGGAATTTAGATTTTATTTTTTATAGGAGCTGTCAATAACCAGAATTGTTTTCTAGGAAGATTAATCTAACAGTGGTGTGTAGAAAATTGGGGCGGGGGAGGAACTAGAGCCAAAGCATTTTAGATGATGAGATACTGAAATGAGGTAGTCATAGCTGAAATGAAGGGAAAGAAAGAAAGTGGAGAAAATTTTAGAGGAAGAACACAGAAGTTGCCAATGGACTGAGTAGGAGAGACAGGAAAAATAAAGAAGCAGAGATGAGTCTCCTCTTACGGTCTTTCTCATCACTGTTAACATTGCTGGGAAGAGCTGTTCCTGGACTACTCCTCCTCCCCACTCCACCTGGTTTTAGAAGAAGAGTTAATCTGCTCTGGTCAAATTCCAGGTCAGGGATTGGGTAAATGTGTCCCTGGATAGGGTCACCAAGTGTTAAAAGGTATTGCACAAAGGAGTGCTGCTTTCTTCTACTCTTTACTTCCATGCAGCCAGATCACTTAGATCACTTAGCACATGAAACTTGCAACTTCCACTTCTCTCTCTCCTGGCAAGAAGTCTAGGGTCTTGTCACTCAAAGTTATGCTCCATGATTCAGTAGTAGCAGCAGTCTGATTTCCCATTTGTTGCCATAGCTTATGTATTTATTGCCCTTGGGATTCTTGCAGGGAGGAAGAACAGGGGGTGGAAGGCAGGATTCAGGAATTCTGTCTCCTAGCCCAGCACTTAGCCACCGGGAAGATGGAGGAGGTTGGATCGCCATGCTGGTAGGAAATGAAATGCCACTTAATTGAAAGAGAGGACATGGAACAGTTAAGTTTCAGGAGAAAGCTTCAAATGAATCACACTCTCTGTGCCCCTCGCATTGCTGATACCACTGGTGCATGGCAAACATTATTCCCTGATTACTCCACTTTATAAATTTCACCTGTTGAACTCCATGGCTGAGTTTTCCCCTACTCCTCAATATTGTAGATGAGACTTTCTGACCAGAGGTTTGATTTAGTCCATATTTCATACAATGAAGCAGTAATGAAAAACCCAGAACATTAATACTCTGTGATGATATCATCAAGAAAAGAAGAAAGAAAATCTCATTCCACAGTGTTGCTTTCATTGTAATAATACAGGACGAGCATCTATCTGAGTCAGGGGCTGCAGCTGCTGGTTTTAAGCTACTGTAATAACAAAGGCCAGATTGAATTATCTTCAGCCATGATTAAAGATCAAAGATTTTTTTTTTAATAAACCAGTCAGGTTTTTCTTTGTCAGAAATGCTTTAAGTTAAACTAGCCTACTAAACAGAGGCATGGAAAACTGGAGACTCTTCAACAAAATAGCCAAGCAGGAGAGAAATGCAGGCATGGCCAATTTTTTTGTGTTGGTGGGTGGAAAGGTAGATGGATGCACAGTCAAATGAATAGCAGGATCTGGTAGGCAGAAACTCATACGTGCAATCAGGAAATATGGCCTGCCCCTTTGATGCCAGAAATAGTATTTTCAAGAATAATCATAACTATGATGACAGGTATCACTTTCTGAATGTCTACTGTGTGCCAGGTCCTGGATTAGATGCTCTAAAACAGTGATTTATCTGATTTAAGTAATAATCTTGCAGAGAAGGTAGTATCTCATTTTCCTAAAGAAGATGTTTTATAAAGAAGGCTAAGAAATGTTTAGTAATTTACTCAGGGTCGCCCAGCTAGAGATTTGCAGAGCTAGAAGTTGAACATATATTTATGTTACTCATAAAATATATGGCTTTTTTCACAGGACATTGCTCCTTCCAATTAATTTAATGATTCTTAACCTTGGGGTGGCAGGGGAGTGGGTGCTCTTACTTGTCCCTTTGCAAATATGAGACACTCTCTCCAGGAAAAACAAAAGCATTTCCTCCCACGTGTACAATTTCGTGTAATTTCAGGGAGTTTCTTCACCCTCTTAAGCCACATAGAGATCCACATTAAGAAGCCCTTCCCCAAAGACTTAAATGGCTAATGAATAGCGGGAGGAAGAAAGGAGGACAAACAAGAAAAAGTAGTAGATGATAGTCTATGAGGAATGTCTTAGAATTTCTCTCTTTGGAGGAACTATATTTCTGGAGTTTGGCTCTCATAAAATGGTTTTTTAAATTAACATGTAATATACAAGTATTTGCATAATTGCAAGTTAGTGCTTAAAGGAGACCTGACCTAGAGTACTACATATTCTATGATTCCATTTATATAAAAAGTAAATATAAATCAATTTATAAAGACGAAGTTAGATTAGTGGTTATGTAGGGCTGAAGAAGGAATGCTAAGGGGTGTGGGGTCTTTCACTTTGGAGTAATGAAATTGTTCTAAAATTTTTGAGATGATGAATGTACAACATTGGGATTATACTAAAAGCCATTGATTATACACTTTGGATAGATCACATGGTATGTGAATATCTCAACAAAACTGCTTAATAAACAAATAAATAATTGTGCAAGAATAGCCAGAAATAGCAGCTATGTACAGCAGGGGAAACAGAGAGATTGAGAGGTGAGGAATTTTCTTGTTTGTTTGTCTGGTTTTTGTTTATTTTTATTATTGAAATAATGAAAATACTCTAATAATAATTGAAGTGATGAATGCACAACTATGTGATTATACCAATTGACTGTACACTTTGGATGAATTGTATGCTTTATTAATATGTATCAATAAAATTGATTTGTTTGAAAAAACTATTGTCTGCCAAACATATCTGGGAAAAATTAAAACAAAGCAAAACATGCCAGTTGGATTTCTGTGATGTCATGGTTATTGTCCATTAAAATCCAAACCCATGCTGTGCCTGGGCCACGTTGACATCAATGACAAGTCATTTCCTGCCCTTAAGAGCTTACTGTCACCACACATTCTACACTGTGAAAGAGCTTGCTTTGTTATGATGGAGTGATTTTTTAAATGGGTGCTCACTGAAAATAGTGCCTTTTATAATGTGCTGGTGTCTAGTGTCCTATATTTCTCCTTGAAATAAATATGGTATTTCATGTGCATGTAACAGCCCATAACCTCCCCTGTCTTTACCACCAGGGGAACATTGACTTCCCCTGATCTCATGTACATTCTGAAACAGGCAAATGGCCCTTTTGCTCTACCCATTCTATTCTATTGTCTTTGAGGATGCCTTTCCTTTCCATCTTAACCTGCTAAATTTAAATTTCTTTGATAAATTTATATTTGAGAACAAATTGATTTTATCTGGCTCCCACAGCCTTTACAGACAGAATGGGGGACAGAGACAACCACTGTTAGGTAACTATTTAAGAAGTCATAGATATAAGCATCGAAAAGAGGAAAACGTTGGCTTGGAATTGTACTTTGTACTACTTGGGAAGGTTTTAAGTAGTGACGTTTGTCTGACTTGATCTTTATATTGTCATAAGGCATTCACGCATCAAACTGACATATTCATTAATTCCCAGTATGTGTTTGGTCCAGTGCTGCACACTGAACTAGAATTTAGTGGAACAGGAGATTAGAAGCCGGAGTACCTGAGTTCTAGCCCCAACGGCAAGAGTGCTAATGACTGTCCTTTACTGAACATTTGCTGCGGGTCTGGCTCTGTGCTGTACTAAGTGCTCTGTGAGTCTTATTTCATTTATTGCCCATAACACACTCTCTCACCTCTTCCAAGTCTTTTACTATCCTATTTAGAGGGAAAGTATGGGATTGTTATATCTGAAAGAAACAAGAAATTAGATTATAACATTGTGGATCTAGAAGAGCTCTCACAGATCATTTACCACAAACACCTTCCTGTGCAAAAAAAAGGGTTGACTGAGGCCTAGGTTGAAGAGTCATATAGAAACTGAGCTACAAAGTTGGGACTAAAATGCAGGTTTCCTGACTCTTCATCATGCGTTGATTCATTCATTCATGAATGTACTGAGCACCCACTTGGGAAATGCTGGAGGTGCACATCCACATAGTGATGGGCAAGGCAATCACATGGCATTTGCATGAGAGAGGGAGAGCCAGGCAATCTATAGCCACATAAATATTACAATTAGGAAAGAGCTGTGCATTGAGAAGCACCACCACGAAAGCTCTTTGGGCAGTAGAGGGAGGCAGTGTTCTCCCAACACCACAATGCCTTCAGGTCAACGTTTCCCACAATGCTTTCTCACAGTACACTAGCTGCACGTGATCATCTGAATAAAGGCCTCGGTGGCCCAGCATGTTGGGAGATACATCATATATGAACCTCCTCTCCAGGAAACTTGAGATGCATACTGCTTATCAAAGACTCTGAGAAGTACTTCATTAAAGAAAACTGCTCGACTTTAACACTGAACCCTTCCTCTTATTTGACCTACAACCATTTTTTCCAGGTCGCATTCATAGACATACAGAACTCTGGATAGTATAGAAAAGTGAAGTGCCTTTCTGCCCTGTCCTAGGACAGAAGTACCAAGGGAAATGTCCAGAAACAGACACAAAAGTATGATTTCTAAGTACTTTATTTTTCAGGACACTACGTCCTCCCACTCTAATCATAGAGCTCCTTCTCACCTCAATCTACAAGCATACTCTTGTGTTTTCTTCAAAATCTCTGCCAATTCTTATTCTACTCCTTGGAAACTGCTGCTAAGGGGTCTGTCCACTTCTTTACAGGTGGGCAGTGGAGGCTAACTGCTGGTCTTCAGCTGCTGGCAGGGGTTCAGGACTTCAGGAAAGCAGATCTTACTCTGGCATCACTCTGTACTGCTATCCCAGAACACAGAATCATAGAATCTTTTTTGCCTTTTCTTGGAATCATAGAATCTTATAAGAGGAAGAACCATCAAGATCGCTCAGCATAAACATCTCAGCCCATAGTATAGGAAGGGAAACAGGCTGAGACATAGAATAACATCCTTCTGTCTGGAAACCTCCCCTCACTCATCTCCAACCTTTTGACTGCCTAATGTTAAGTCATCCTTCTGAGGTCAGCAGATATATCTTTTTCCCTGAAGTTTGTACGATACACCCCACTTTTAGGCTCCCACAGCATTCTATATTTTTTCAAATGTAATACTTAGCTATAACAGAATTGTCTGTTTATTTACTATCTCCCCGACTGTGAATTCCATGAGGGCAGGAGCCATTATCTGCCTTGTTCCCCCATCATACCACAGAGCTAGCATACCACATGGCCCCAGAGTACACCCTTAACATGAGTTAAATGAACTGAAGAATGCTCAAGGTCACTTAGCGAGGAACGACTAGAACTAAAATATTTGGATTGCATATTCAGTGCTCTTTCCAATGCCCCTTGCTATCCCAGACTCCTGTGTCCAGATAAGGGGAAGATCAAGGGACAGAAATGTGCAGGTGAGGTTCAACTGCAGCCAGATGTACCCATCAGAAAACAGATAACATAATCAAATTGGGTAGAAATGGGAGTTTTTATGTCCCTAGATTTAAAATAAGGCATGTGGCTAAGTCTAGCTAATCAGCATGATGACACCATAGAGCCAGTGAATTAAACCAACCTGAACCCTACTTCTAAATGTAGGCTACATTCCATACAACAGGCTCAGCCCTATGTGCCTTCCCTGACTCATGGCTCCCAAAGTGGTCTGCTTGTGTCCTGGGATTTTCAAAATCTTGTTCAATCACTACTTCTTCATTTTCAGTCCCTAATCCTTATCTCAGAGGTGTTTGAACCAAGACCATCCTTGTGGCAGGGACAATGGTCATTCCATCCTTTGTTATCTTCCTGACCCCTTTCTCACCTCCCCAAGAGTCTCCTCCGTGTTCAGCCAAAACCAAAAGTTCCTGCAAACAGTAATTCACATAAATAGATGCCCACCTGACTCACATACTAAAACGTTTCTCTAGTCAGGATCTCTCCCCCTGGATTGAGGCTCCTAGTACTTGGTAAACCCCCCAAATAGCAAAGATCTCAGATGGTGAAATACCCTTGGTCCCTGCTCCCTACAAAGGGCTCATGACAGAAAGTAATATTTTAAAGAGAGCATTTGAGAACATGGGCTTTAGAGTCACAACAATCCTGATTTTCATCCTGGCCTTGCCACTTATGTAACCCTGGGAAAAATGTTTAACCTCATGATATTCAGTTACCCTATCTGGAAAATGGGTATTATAATCCCAACTTCAACTAAAAGTTGTGGCTCTTAAATGAGATAAAGTAAACCAAGTCATTAGCAGAATTCTGGGCACATCAGACACACTGAATGAGTAATTGCTATGGTGGACAGCTTACAGATAAGGCTCCCAACGATCCCTGCCCCAGCTACTCAAGCCCTGTGTAATCCTCTCCCTTAGTAATTTGCTTCTAGCTAATAAACTTCAGCAAAAATGATGGAATGCCACTTCCGTGATTATTTGCAAACAACTGTGACTTCTGTCTTACTGGACTCCTTTTATTTTTTCCTCATGATTTTCATTTATTGCACAAATAATATAACAACAATAAAGGAAGAAAAAGAGGGGGGAAGAGTACAATACTGTAAATGCCTTTTCATTCATTCATTCATTTATTTAAAAGAAACTTTAGATTACATAAATATTAAATAAAAAGTACAGGGAATTCCCATATGCCCCACACCCTCCCCCTTCCACACTTTACCACATTAATGATATCTTTCATTAGTGTGGTACATTTGTTACAATTGATGAACACATATTGAAGCATTGCTACTAACCTGAATCATAGTTTACATTATAGTTTACACTCAGTCTGGCGCAATTTTGTTGTTATAACAAAATATAGAACGGCCTATATTCTTCATTGTAACATCATGCAGGCCAATTCCAATGTCTCAAAAGTGCCCCCATATTACACCCATTCTTCCCTTTCCCTCCCCTCAGAGCCTCTGGTAGCCACTGCCTCTATATCAGTGATACAAATTGTTCTATTGCTAGACTAACAATAAGTCTATAGTCGAGTAATTGTAAGTCTATGTTAGTCCATTGTTTATTCCTCAGTCCTGAGGAATTTGGGATGGTGATGCCCACTTTGCCTCTAATTTAGAGGGAGCTTAGATCCCATGGGGCAGATGGATTGAACTATCTTGCTTGCAGTTGCAGACTCTCTCTGTTCCTTGGGATGGGCATTGTCCATCATGGGAATGTTCTTTTGTATGCTTTCTAATACCTTCTTAGCTTACATGATGCAAGCTACCACGTTGGAAAAGCCCACATAGCAAAGAACTGAGGGTAGCTTCAGGCCAACAGCCTTTAATGAACTGAGGCCCTCAGGACAAAATCCCATGAGAAACTCAAATCTGTTAACAACTGAGTGAATTGGAAATGGATCCTTCCCCAGCTAAGCCTTCAAATGAGACCACAGCCCCACTCAGTAGAATAACTGAAGCCTGGAGAGAACTAGGAGCAGAGGACCTAGCCAAACAATGCCCTAATTTCTGGCTCACCAAAACTGTGAAAATAATGAATGGTTTTGATGTAAGCCACTAACATTTGGGGCAAGTTGTTACACAGCAATAGATGACTAATACAATGGCTTTCAGTGTTATCATTACTGTTGCTTCCATTACTTCTGCTGCTGCAGCTATCTCTAACAACAGAGAAAATAGTGAAAGCATATCCCCAGTGTTTCAGTATATAATCCCCAAATTAGCTATATATACGTTCACCATTTTTCTGGAATCTTCTGTTTATCTTAAATTCATTTAAAAATTCAGTGTTTCTTTTCTTCTCCTTAATGTATTCATGTATTCCTGGAATAGGTTTAAAAATACCTACCAGTTAAATTTGTTAATTCCCCCATCTCAAACCTTAAAGTCAAATGGTTGCTTCAAGAACCTGGGTCTCACTTATTTCTAGGCATCCTTCATCCCTGACATGCTGTCTACCAATCATCTCAAACAGCTACAGCTTGGGAATGGCACAAATCCAAACTTGATGATTAGCTTTGATTGTATCACCAGAGACAGAGCCTATTATCTGCATCTATAAAATGAGGACAATTCCCCTATCCTCACAGTATTATTTTGATGACATAGTGAGAGAATATTTGACAAGTGTCCATGCAGTCAGGGCCAACAAATATATTTTCATTTCAAATTATGCGTAAAACACAGTATCTTGGGATATTATGGATCTTCCATGGGAAATTACTTTGAGAAATAACTAAACTATATCAAAACTGAAAAGAGCCAAAAAAAAAAAAAAAAAAAAATGTTAAAAAAAAATCTCCCCTTTTAGGTAAGCCTGGGACTTCATTTCCACAGGATTCCAATGATATCTATGCATTCTTTCCCCTTCATCCTCAAGAGAAAGTACAACAGATTATTTTCTCCTCTGAGAGTCTGGGATGACAACACATTGGGAATTTTAGATAAAACCTGCCCAACATCTGATAGAATTCCATGGACTCAGGTTGAAGGGCAGTAAAAGAAAATTGGATAGGGCCTGGAGGTGTTAGTTCCAATATGATGATGAATCAGTCTAAACAAAATGTCTGGTAGCCACAGGGAGTACCAGCATGGTCTGGCAGGCCCTAGGTTTCTAATCCAGAAAGTGGAGTAAGTCCAGTCACTTGCAGGTCCCCAAATCAAGGCTAGCCTTCTATTTATAGTGTGGCACAGTGAGTAGTCTTGATTTCTGGGGAAAGCAAATGGAAAGAGCTGGGCAGTATGACATTGTGCTTTTCTAACTTCAATACACAAACAAATCGCTGGGGGATCTTGTTAAAATGAAGAACCTGATTCAGTAGGTCTGGGGTGGGCCAAAGACACTTGCACTTCTAAAATGCTTCCAGGCTTCCAGGTGATACTGAGCAGTTGATCCCTGGATCACACTCTGAATAGCAAGCATGTAGTGGAAAGAGCATAGAGTTCCAAATCAGATATATATGGCTTTGACATCTAGTTCAGCTATTTATTAATGGTGTGTCCTTGAGAAAGCCATTTCATTACCCTGAGCTGTTTTTTTCACCTGGAAAGTTATTTTGTGTTGTTTAGGACTGTTGTGAGGATTAAAAATATAAATACTCATACATGTTTAGCTAAGTATTCTATCATAATAAATTGTAGGAAGAAAAACATTTCTATCCCATCTCCTTATGCTTCCATCTCTGCCACCTCACTAGTACCCAGTCTGCTTAGTCATCCTCTAGAAATTAAATTGGCCATGTTCACCAGTGGGCTACTGCCTGCCCCTAAAGTACTCACATCTAGGTACATTTTGTCTCCTTGGAGAAAGATAAGCCAAGTCTATATGTCTTACCTAGTCTGAAACCTACTCTGCAGACTCGGCCACCTCAGTTTAGAGAAAGAGGGTAAGTAAACCAGTTTTGGTGCCTAAGCCCCATGCTCCAAGTAGGCTTTTAAAAGAGCTCTATAATGGGGGTTACTGAATGTTGACTCAGCTCTTGGAGAAGTGTTTTTTTCTCCCACAGGGAGCATTTCCTTATGTACACAGTCACTTCAGTTGAGAGCTGCCAGGATATGAGTGAGCAGCAGGGTAGGCTTTGAGCATTTATTCAATTCAATGTTTAATACATCTCAATTTTTTCAAATTCTCACCCTGATCTCTTAAGTGATAACTGTCATCACTCCATCACTCCTGCCACTACCACCATCATTATCATCACATCGTCATGATCACCATCATCATCACATCAACACCATCATCATCACATCATCATCATCATCACATCAACAGCAGCAGCAGCATCACCATCATCACCATCAACCCAACATACCAGCAGCAAGATCCAATCCCAGTGTTGTTCAGTTTAATTTGAATTAAATGTACTGAGTGCCTGCAATGTTCCAGATGGTGTGGTTCTCTCCTCTGCATTTGGGTTCGTGGATGGACCAGGGCCATTTGAATAGTCTGAGTGGGTTGGCCTTACTGGTAGTAGGCACTGGGGATACAATGCTCAACAAGAACAAGTCCCTACCATCAGTCAGTCTTGGGGATGAGGGGATATCAGGAACTGCTTTACTTGGAGACTTTAACAATCTTGAGTCCTCACGTGGTAATTTCCAGTAGTGAAATCAGGGAACACAAGGAAAACAAGGTTGAGGACATCTGCAGCTGAATGGGGTTTCATCTAGTTTAGGGCTGGGCTTGTGGATAGGGAGGATGCTGGCCCTGGGCACAGACAGCCCCAGGCAATCTGCTCACATACTTACAGGCTTCTTGTCTGCTTTGGACATTATCTGAAATTAAAATCGCACCTGATATATGAGACCTGGGAAGAAATTCATCTTGCCTTTCTCACCTGAGATTATCTCTATGACTGCGCAATAGAAGGACTGACAAAGAAAGTGCAATTGTCTCCTTTTCCTTCTGGCAAGATAGTGGTCTTCCTATAGACCATGGCTCTCTTAGTTTTCAGGCTGTGTTCACAAATACCATGAAATGGGTTGGTTTAAGCAATGGGAATTGTTTGGCTTGTGGTTTTGAGGCTAGGGAAAGTCCAAAATCAAAGTGATGGTTTTCCCCTTTAGACTGTGGCATTCTAGGGTTGGCTGCCAGTGATCCTTGGGTCCTTGGCTTTTCCTTGGCATCTTCTCCTTTCTCTTCTGAGTTTTGATGACTTCCAGTTTCTATACCTCACTGTGGCTTCTCTTCATAAAGCCTCCAGAAATAGGATTAAGACCCATCCTGATTTAGCTGGCTACACCTTACCTAAAAAATAACATCTTCAAAAGGTCCTTTTTACAAAGGTTTCACACTTATAGGAATGGATTAAGATTAAGATTATGTTTTTCTGAGGTACATAATTCAATCTCCCACACAGATTTTAGAGAAAATTCTTCTAAAGGTGCCTGTCCCAATATAAAAGCAAAGCACTGACATTTGTTTGGCAGAGATCAGGTCTGTGTTGGGACCCAAGTGAATGTCAACTTGTCCTGGTCCCTAAGCCTCACTCTGAGCTAGCAGGGAGCCTGACTCATGGTGGCTCTCTATGTCAAACTGCATGCTAGTCACTTAGATATGAATTTTCTTATTCAAGCTTGCAGACATCTATAATACAGATAGCATTATTAATCCCATTTTACATCTGAGGACACTGAGTCTCAGATGGTACATAGACTTTTCTACAGATACAAACTAGCAAATTTGGGTTCTAACCCAAGTCTTTTGACTTTGGCCCAATGATCTTTTTTTCTAGAACAGTGGTTGGCAAACTTTTTCTTAGGGGACCAGCTAATAAATTTTTTAGGCTGTAGGCTTTGCCAGCTATATTTGTAGCAACTACTCAAATCTGCCGTTAAGAGCATAAAAGCCACCACAGACAATATGTAAATGAATTAATGTGGCCATGTTCCAATAGTGTTCTAATGTGCTTATTTACTAAATGGGCTGTCAGTCTATGGCCATAGTTTGTTGGTTTCTGTTTTAGAGTGTTCTCTGGATTCCTATCCCTGATACTTGATAATAAACCAGGAAAACAGGCAATAATAATAATAATAGTGACCTCTGAGTCTTCATTCTGTGTAACAAATACCTTGTGACCCACACCTGGTTCCAGGTTGTAAGTCCTACTCTGTGATATTTCTTGCATCAGATATGGCCCACATCAATTACTGACTCTGCTAAATCCTCACATTTGGGCATAGACATCATGGTAGAACATGGACTACATAACTCCTTACTTCACTTCATGGGATAACCCATTATTTAAATTTAGGACCTCTTATGCTATATTTATATATAGAGAGAGAATTAAGGTCCACTGAGTTCAGTAGTGGGCTTAGTCTTCAGCCACAGTTTTACAAAAATACAGACAAGCTGTTTTCTACTGGACAGCTTTCCTATCAACCCTCTATAAAGGCAAAGAGCAAAATATTAAGTCGTAACTCAGGGAAAGCATTTCTGCCATGGGCTGAGATCATGTGACTCGGGTATTTCCTTTCCAGTGAAGACTGGAGATGAATGGATAGTTAGCACATCTATTAGACTTTCTCTACCAAACATCAGATATCGTAAACGAACCCCTAAGAAATACTTGTTCTCATTCCATTCACAATCAAATCCTCTAACAAGGATTTAGAGAGCCGATAAACTCTGTTTTGGATTAAAGCAAAAACCCATAGACTTTGGCCAGTGTGTGATACAGAGAAGCAAAGATCCATCCTTCTGAGAACAGTTAAGAGCTGACTGCAGATCACTTGCCTAGGGAAACAGCCAAACTGCTTCAGGACAAATGTGATCAGAATATCATCCCCTCATGGCATTCCCTGGCTTGGGGTTGACCGAGAGCATCCTCAATAGAACCTAGTGGGTGCTTGAGTCAAGAAAGTGTTCAGCGCTGAGAGCTCAATAGGAAGCCCAGTCAAAACATAGAAGATTTGAACAACAGCCTAGAATTAATGTTACTGTTTATGCCCGACTACGATGATGTGTTTCAAAAGTCGGTCAGCCTCATCTAAAGGACCAGGAAAGAAAAGAAATCATTTGTTTGGTTAAAGATATGAACACATTCAAGGCTCTTAATTAGTACAACTGACTTGTAGTCAAGAGATGTTGGTGGAAGTACAGTCCACAGGCAATATGTAAGAGTATCTTAGCCAACCTCTTTGTGAAAGGCAATCCAAGAATCATGGATCCATATATCAGATTATTCATTCACAGATTCATGCATGTGTTGTATTCATTTATTTCTAGATATAGTTCTTCAAGATACAGTTGAATGAATACTCATATTCATTTAGTCATTGAGGCATAAAGTAGTTTCTTCATGCAGCCATGCAACATTGTTTCACTCATTCATTCATGGATTCTTAAAAGTCGTCTTTAATCTATTCAACAGAATGTCATTTAAAACTTACCTTATTAAAAATGCTTGATTAAGCTGTGTGAGGAATGAAAATGATTCTCCATCTTCATGGAATACACACTTAACAGGGGAGAAAAAATGGTGCATAAAAAGGCTAAGTATTAGGTCAATACAAAACAAGTGTTGCAAGCAAAGTGCTGCAGAAGTTCACAAGCAGGGATGACTTCCTTCCATTTGGGGCAGAGGTGTGGGAAATGGGAGGTATATTTCTCAGGAGAAGGTGGCCTTTAAGTTGAAATATGAAGAGTAGGCAGAATTTGGACAGGATCATCTCGACCTAAGGAACCATAAGAGTATATGCAACGAGTTGAGAAAATCACAGTGGGTGTGGAGGGATGATGTTGAGGAGTAATGTGGGGTTCTGTATGACAGAAGTTACAGGAACAAGAAGCAAGTTGGGACCAGAACATGAAGGACACTGAACTCCAGGATAAAAAGCTGGAATTTAATCCTTTATTCAGTAATCAAAACCACTGAAGGATTTTGAAGAGAGAAATTATACCATCAGAAATGCGCTTAAGGAAATTTACTTTTGCTGTTGCGTACAAGGAGACAGGAAGAACAGCTGGGAAGCTGTTGACGGGAAAGATATTGAGGGCCAAACTGGAGCTGTGAAAGAAAAGCAGAGGTGTGAGAGAGAGATTTGGAAGATGTTTTTATAGGATGTTTAAACTGGTCCTAGAAAGAGGTGGGAGGAATAAGTGAGCCTCGGGTCTCCAGTCAGATGCCCAGGAGATGTTGGTACCTTTCAAACATGACAAGGGATCAAAGGAAGAGGAGGTGCACTGGGAAGGAGGATGAGATGATGGACCATGGCCTGTTTTTTATATGATTCTCATGATTCTGGTTGACATCCTTGAAAATAGAGGCAAATAACTTTGGGTTCTGTCCAAGCCAGCAAACCAGAGAGCCCCTTCCTCCTGCCTGACCCATCAGCCTCAACTCCTATCACTACTGACTCTGAGAAGTACAAGCTCCAGGAAATAAAACTAGAGGGAGAACAGAAGAAAAAAAATTACCCACAAAAGTGACTTCTTAGGCTCGCCTGTTTCTAGTACGTCTCCTCCTGCCGCTTCTTGTTGTTTCTCAACCTTGGCCCAAGCTAATGAACCTCAGAGAGCAAAGCTGTCTTTTGTTGGTTTGTCATTTTGAGGCTTTCTGGTTGATTAAGATCTCTGTCAGCAGGAGGGTATAAAATCACCCGCAAGTCTTGGTTTGAGGATCACAGGGCATTTTCATATCTGTACCTTTCCCACAAGCCCCTTCTGACAAAATGCTAAACTTAATATAAAAATGCTGTCCCAACCACTTTAGATGAGAGAAATTATTTCTGTCTTTCCCTTTTTTCCATCTGAATTGTTATTTTATTCCTCCTCTTATCATTTTCTGCTTTGTTTCACATCTCCTGTAAATCAGGTATCTTTTAAAAGAGCAAATTTTGAATTCTAGTTACTGACAAAAACTACAAATGAATCTCGGTCTGAATGAGGCCAAGGGAAGTAAAATAAAACTGCTACTGGGAGATATTTTGAGGTTTTCTTTTCTTCATCCTATCCTGCTCCTCTTCCCACGCATCATTTTGGTACCCTAACCACCGCCCCCCAAATCTAACCTGCATCCTTGAAACCCCCAACTCTTGCTGAGAAAAAAAAAAAAATTATATAGCCTTTACAGCTTCAGTCTTCTGTAATTATCTAAACTGGCGTGGATCCAGAACTCAGCTCTCCCATGAAAAGGGTTTCTTATGAAAGATTAAGTGGTAACACATATGTCAACAGCATTCCCAGCTCTGGAGTAATTCTGAGCAAACAAGAAAATGGCAACAGTTCCTGTTTCCAATCTGGAAACTCTCTCCAGGACCTTTCCACCCCAGGTGGCACAGCGCTCTTGAATTTGTTCAGGTGTTCTCTCATGGGAGCCAATAGATAGGTGAGGGGGCCAACAAGTTTATCCACAGTGAGGGTTAAGGGAATAGGAGCCAGGGAAGCAGCTGGCTTGGAGGCAGCCCTATGAGACTGGCTGTTTCAGAGACACAGGCCACCAGGCCTGCCTAGCCGGAGCCTCCTTCCTGTTTCCTGTAGCCCTCAGCCTGGCCGGCATGGCAACACTGCCCTCTGCTGTGGCAGCACAGTCATCACACCCCACCAGAGCTCCCATGCCCAAGGACATTGGCTGGAAACATGGTGGGGAGGAGAAAGGCTTGACAACTACGCCCCTTCAGGGTCTACTCGAGCATCTGGACTGTCAAGAGTCCCCATCTCTGACTTGGCCTTTCCCCAGAGATTTGGAAACAGACAGCTAGCTCTGCCATGTAGTTGCTATGTGGGCTGGGCACATTTCACCTTTTTGAGATTCAGAAGAGGGAGAAAGTGAAAGTTAAATGGTAAACATTCCTGTTTACCCAAAAATGGCCTGAGTTTATGCCTGTGCTGTTGATGTAATTTTATTATTAATAGTACCTCTTTTCTCCTCTTTTGTGTGTTAGATAATACAGGGAGCCTATCCAAAGCACACATCCCACTGGCAGGCACGTAGTAGGGTCTCAAGCAATCCAAACTCCTCTCTCTCCCTTATCAGGCTGCTGGTCTTTTACTGTGAATTGAGGTGTCCATTTTCATAAAGGAACAGGTAATGCAGTTTCTTTCCCTTTTCTTTCATTGGGACAATCTGAACTGGTTTTCTGCATCCAACTAAGAAAGCAGTAGGGTAGCATTAGGGAAAAGTCACAGGCAATGGGCTGAGAGACCTAGAAAGACAAACCAGGCCAGCTACTTCTGGGATGACCCTAACAAGCCCCTTCACCCTCTGTGCTCAGGGGTGATAACTGCTTTACCTTAGCCATAGGACTGCTATAAGGCCCAAATGTGGCAATCGATATAAAAATGCAATACTAGACAGACGTGAGGTATCATTATCTCATTTTCAATGGATACCAACTATCCACAGTTGGAAAGTATCTCTAAGAAAGACAATGTAAAATGCAGCATGTATGGACACATAGCTATGTAATATGTATGAATTACTTCCAAGCCCATGAGATGTGGGGAATTATTGAAATGTCTACCACTGTGTTAGCTCAAATCAGTGACTATGGCCAAATTTTGTTCCATCAACCTCCCTGATGGGAAGCTGGAACCAAAGCCAGGGTAACAGCTGATCTGCATGCTTATTTACATAAATTTGCATTTGTGTGATGTTGAAAATAAATGCTGATATTAAGGAAAGTGGTTTTCCCCTAGACTAAGTCATCTCAGCAGAACATGGCAATGTAGGGCACAGGCTCTGGAACTTGACTGCCTGAGTTCAAGTCATGGCTTGTTATATTCTATTTTTGTGACTTTGGATTCATTATAACCTCCTTAGAGTTGGTTTCCTTATCAAGAAATGGGAATAACATTTGATAACACCGATTGCAAAGGATTGGTGCAAGTATTAAATGATTTGACGTGTATGAAGGATTTAGAGCATGGCCTGGCCTATTAAGTGCACAGATATTGGCTACCATTATTATCCCAAAGCCTCTCCATTGTCCCCCACCATTAAGCTTTGTAACAAAGCCTCTACTTTCTCCTTTCTATAAATCATAAAAGTTGGAAATTTGGACCTGGGAGGGATCTCAGAACATCTAATCAGTTACTTTCAAACTTTTATTTTATTCCTTTTAAAATAACCCTGGAACGCTTTTTGAAAATGAAAGCTTATGTGGAAACCCAGCATGGGAGACCATGCTGCATTGTGGTTAAGAAAATGGGATTTGCAGACAGACAGGTCTGATTTCTAGTTCTGGCAAAGCTGCTTATTAGCCTTGTGGCTCAGGGCAAATGATTTACCTTGGCTTAAGCCTCCATTTCATAAAGTGTAAAATAGCAAGAGCAATTAATATCTCATAAGGTTGTCATGAAACTAAATAACTTCACACCTATTGAGTGTTTAGTGCAATTCCTGGCACATAATTAGGACCCACTAATTATGTTAACTCGTGATTTTAATAAATGAAATAGAAGCAGGGTCACTCCAGTTGAGAACTGGAACCACATTGGGGGCTCCAGGGGAACCCCTATGACTCTGCACATTTGCAAATCTCCCCATCGAAGCCAACATCTGGAAAGCAAGCTCACAGTAAGCTTCCACTAGCACCTTCCATGTCTCTCACCAGGGTTCTAATTCTACCAGTGCTACTAACTGGTTGTGTGATTGCCCTTCTTTTCACTTGTTCCCAAAGCCACAGCTCTATGACAGCTTTTTTGGTTTAAACACCTTTTTCTAGGCCTGATTAAGCTGAGCAAGAATGCGTGGCATCCCCTGCAGTTGGCTTCCAATAGGTTGAAAGTATCCTGAACTTGCACTTCTAACATCTCCTCCTCCCTTCCTGCGTCTATGACAGCTCACAGCCAGAGGGGGGATGAGTCATTTGGTTAAAAATAAAAACACTACCATCTCCCCTCTAATGGTTTTGTTCACAATCACTGCAGGCTGGCAATGATATGCATTCCAAGCAGCCAGGGGCAGCCAGTGAGCAGCATGGGAAGCTGGCCTACCTGAAACCACAGCTTTGTCATTGCTTTTGCTTGGCTGAATCACAGGGATCCAGCTATCCCAGCCTGAATTGGGATGTATGGGCCTGAGCTACATTGGAATGAGGTGGGAGAGATGGTCAGAGTAGAAAGGACGTGATGGACTCAGGAGCCACTTGGTTAGGGACTAAGGAGATTAGATTCATGGCTCACAAGGAGCTAGCCCAAACCCTTCATTTAACTGAGAACAAGAAAAAGAGAGTAACTAATACTAAGATCATTTAACTGAGAATGGGAGAAGCCAGACAAGACTTCAGGGTTCCCATCTATAGGAATTTTCACTATAACCACTCCCACTGCTGTGACTCTTACTTCTGCTCGCTGTTCCCAACACCATGCTAAATGCTTTAGATTGGTTGCCTTATTCAATCCTCAAGACAATCCTATGGGTAAGGCATTATTCTCTTTTTATAGATGAGAAAACTAAAGCTCAGAGAGGTTGAGTTACTTACCTAAGTTCCACCAGCTAGCAGGTGGTGAAGGAATGAATGAACCAAGTTCATTTGAATCCAGAGCCGGAATTCTCAAGCACTAGATCCCAAGGTCTTGGGAGTGGGGAGTGCATTTCTGTCCCTACATATGCTCCAAAGGAGCAGGGGGCATATCTTGTTTGTTGCTGAATCCTCAGTGCTTAGCACAGTGCCTGACCATAACAGGCACCCCGTAAATTTCTGTGAGTTCCTGAGTGTGATGATCAGAGTCTGCTCCATGACTGCCCCACTAGGATCTGTTTTTTTCTAATTCACAATGAATAGTGATTCCTGTACAGTTGTCCTGGTCAGGACAACTTCCCTCGGCCAGTTTAGTGGAGGCATCTCTCATCTTCCTCCATCAAATGCTATCTGCATACCTGACATGCTCAGGCTAGTAAGAGGCAATCAAGGCTGAATTGGAAGTTATGAAGCCATGGCATTTTTCTTAGATCCCTGTGTGACTTTGGTGAAGCCACTCATCTTCTTGGGACCCTGATTTACTCAGCTGAAAGGAAAGCAGATGACGTCTGAGGACCCCATCACACAAGAGCTTTGAGCAGAGGATGATATAAAACAACCTCAGCACTGTGGACACCTTAGCAGATAATTATTTGTTGTAGGAGTTGCCCTGTGCCTTGCAGGATGTTTACCAGCATCCCTGGCCTCTACCTACTAGATCCCAGTAGTACATGTCCATTTGTCACATCTGAAAAATGACTCCAGAAATTGCCAAATGTCTCCTGGTGTGTCTGTGTGTATGTGTGTGTGTGCACACGTGCAAATTCCCCAGTGTGAAATGACACCCGTTCTGCCCTGGCTTTGGCATCATCTAGCTCAGTGTCCTCAGGTAGGTCCTTTTCCCTCCCTGGGCCTGACTCCTCACCTGCAGAGGGACGAGTTGTTCTCTTGGGCCAGGATGATTGAGCCATGAGCGTGCTCCAGCCATGATCCTTTCCTACCTGTGCCACTAGAGAAGAGAATTGGTGCCAAGTGCTTTGACAAAGGGCTGTAACTGTCAGAATGCATTATGTGTGGGAGGGGGAGGGGGAGGGCATGAAGAGAGAATTATGTTCACTAAATTTGTATGACCTCGCACTCATGATAGCAACCAAAGGAAAATCATGTCACCTCTGTTTTAAATCTTCCACCAGGCCTGGTAGTAACCCCGCAGCTACTATCAAGATATTCCAGTTTTTCATCATTTGACCCCTGCCTAATTGCCACACACCGGTTGGCTTAACTACAGGAATTTATTGCCTCACAGTTTTGGAGGCTCGAAGTTCAACATTAAGGTATAGGCAGGGTCTGGTTTCTCCTGGAGCCTGTGGCATTCTGGCAATGCTTTTGCAGTGTCCAATTTCCTTTGCTTAGAAGGACTTCAGCCACATTTGGCAACACTTTAACTAATAGCTTCTTCAAGGTCCTATGTACAAATGGGCTCATTCTCACAGTACTGGGGTTAGAACTTGAACATGACTTTTGTGGAGGACGTGATTCAATCCCCAACAACATGCACAGATAGAGATAGAGATAGAGATAGAGATAGAGATAGAGATAGAGTTAGAGATAGAGGTAGAGGTAGAGGTAGAGGTAGGGGTAGGGGTAGGGGTAGGGGTAGGGGTAGGGGTAGGGGTAGGGGTAGGGGTAGGGGAAGAGGGAGAGGGAGAGGGAGAGGGAGAGGGAGAGGGAGAGGGAGAGGGATGGATAGGATAAGGATAGGGATAAATAGATACATGTTTATCTCCCCACCTGCTCCATTTGAACTGAATATTCAACTCTAAGGTTAATTTCCCAGACACAACATCATACCATCTTTTGCTTTGTACAAGTTATTACTTCTGATAGGAATGCACTTTCCTCTATTAGGCTTGGCAAACTTCATATTCATTATCCAAATCAGAATTTAAATATTACCTCCTCCAGGAAGTCTTCCAATCGTTGCACATAATTAACCTCTAGGTCTTATATGGCCTAGCAGCAATCACGTGTGGGCCCCAGAGTCATGTGCCTTCTCTCTGCCTTACCACTTTTCTTACCTGTGAAATGATAAAAACTGTGCTGTGGGGATCAAATGAGGTAATACAGGCAAAGTGATCGGCACAGCACCTGGCCTGTTATAGCCCCTCCAACAGGGCTGTGAGTAAATGACCATCCTTTAAATAGATTTTGTGACCCACCTTCCTCCCTATATGGTTCCCCGGTCAGATACCCCTCTGGGTGTACTGTAATCTCTTTCCCATGATAGGAAAACATGGGGGCTTCCCTTAGCTGCTAAGGCTTGCAGATAGGAGGAGGTTGTTTGCAAGCAGATGCCTTAGGAAGACAACCCTTCCCCGTTGGCCACAATTCCTGTCCCCTCCTGGTGCTGAATTGTTTGTCATCTGGTAAGAACACTATGGCTAGCCTAATGGGAAGACCAGCCAATGGATTGCAAAGTGGAGGCTATCTTTGTTCGTTCATTCATTCATTTATTCATATGACCATAAGCAAGTTACTTACTGACTCTGTGCCTCAGTTTTCTCAGCTCTAATTGGTAATGACAATAGCTTCTAACTCAAAGAGGTGTCATGAGAATTAAACACGTTTTTTCAAGTGAATCACTTATATCAGTACCTGTCATTTAGTAAGCGTCGACTGCATATTAATTGTCATCATCATCATTGATTATATACCATTCAGCCTGATATATATATATATACACCAGGAACTGTGACAGACTCTAGGTTTATTAGGAACCGATATCATTTCTACCTTTGCCTGCTCCTCTGAAGCCATGATTTCCTCGTTTGAAAATGGGCATTATGTGGCTCCTCCATCTGCCTCGGAGGGTTCTTATGAGCCTCTCCAGTGAAATGAGAGCCCATTGCAAACTCAGAAGTCACTCCCTCCTTGAAAGGGATTGTTATTTGTGGCAGAATCAGGGACTCTATTACAGTTCTGTAGACTTTAAGCACCACAGGGCCAGGCTTTTTGTCTGTTTTTTCCCACTGCTATATACCCCACGCCCCACGCAGGGCCTGGTTGGAAAATACATGAAAGGTCTTGCTTTCTCAGAGGCCAGCTTGGAATGCCAGGATAACGTCTATCCATGTTCACACTGAATACGTAGATAAGCATCCTATCCCTCAAGGAAATCGAAACCTGCCCAAATTTAGAGAATGCTTTTCCTGTGACTTCCTTGGAAGCAAGATGTTCATGATTTCCTCTGAGAAGCAGGACTCTGGCTCAGTGGAATCGTATGCAAAACCATGCTATCCAAAACAGGAGCTATCCAAAATTGGTTGACATGTGTGTGTGATGGTGACGTGTGTGTGTGTGTGTGTGTGTGTGTGATGGTGTTGGGAAGATAAGTCCCAGAGGCCTCCCTCCCACCTCCCTGACTCTTCTTTTACTTCCCCTTTTTAGCTTTTCTTGAAAGCTTTAAGTCTTTGGTGAATACAGCTTGCAAAGAGCTAGCCAGAAATATTTTGAATAGAATTTGGTGTAGTTGAAAGAATACTGGGCAAAGAGTTTGAAGGTTTCAGCTAAGCCCCCTTTCTGCCCCTGACTCAGTGTGAGACGGCTGACCAGTCATTGGCCTGCTCTCTGCCTCAGTATCCCATCTCCAAAGTGGAAGAGATGGAACAACAGCTAATGGCCCAAACAGGTGTTTTAGTTTAGATCAAATGAAGGTGGCACTCATGGGACCTATTTTTTCCTCCTTTCCCAGTATTTCCATTCATCTTACTCTGCCATCCCATCTCTTCCTTCCTAAGAAAGCAAACATCCAAGGGGCATAATGGAGCATCAGCTGCGGCAGCTGAGCAACTTTACTGGGTTACTGTGACAACTCGAGCTTTCAAATGGTGCAATCAGGTGGCCACATGATGTGATCAGAAATGATGAGAAAGCTGACAAAAGACCGAAAGTTGTAAAAGCAGCTGGGATCCCATGCTTGGCTCAAGCAGGATGGAGGCACAATGCCGGGGCCGTGATCCAGGTTATTAAAGGAAATATCAGCCTCTATTTGCCAACTAATTACAGCATATCATTCAAACCTCATCTGGGCACAACCTTCTCCCGTGCTCACAGAGCCCTGGGTGGAAGCAGGCTTCTTCCCAATATCCCACTTCTCATTATCCCACTAATATCAGATGAACATCTTTTAAGTTCTCTTGGCTTCAGCTTGGCTATGAATGATGGGACTTGCTTTCTCAAAATGCTCTCTTCTGCCACTTAAATGTACACATATCTTCTTTGCCTGCTGTTTTGACTAAAATTTCCAACTTCTTGGGCTTTGCATCAGTTAAAAAATAAAATACTTATTGTTTTCTCTTTTTCTTAAAAAATATAATGGTAGCACTATTGTCAGGGCATTAGGTTCCCTCAAATGGCCCTTGTTTTCATTTTTTCTGCTATTTTTATTGTCCAGACATTAAGTCTCAGTTTGACCTCTAAAAGGGGGGGCATTGATTAGCCCATCTATAATTAGGTAAGCATTATATATCACAATATTGCTGATAAAGTTATTTTGCTTCTCATTTGATCTATGATATAAATCTATGATTTAAGCCATGCAAAACTGGAAATTGAGGCTCCAAGAGATAAATTGGCAATTGAGGCTCAATGAGGGTTTGGCCATGTTCACACAGACGGCAAGACCCCTGATCTTTTGTCTCCAAATTCTTTGCTCCTAACAGATCACCACACTGCCTCCCATTTATTCATCAGTGTGCCAGGAGGATATCGGGTGAGCCAAGGTTTGAGAGAAGAGGCTTGTATGAAGTTTCCAAAAAAGTGGCTCCATTCTGCCCACACCTTTGTTTCTCACCCCAGGAAGAGACATGCCAGAAAGGAAAATGAGGGAGGAAGGGGGTTGAAGAAGCTGTGATGCTATGTCACCATTGACTACTACGGCAGCTGCTGTGAAGGTGAGTCCCAAAGGACTCATTCCACCAGACACCCAGCTCTGAGCTGGCTTAGAGCAGCCCTGAACTGCTGCACTCTCAGCTACAATTCTTTTCTGCAGGTAGGTGCAGGGGAACGAGAGCCACTAGCACATTTGGGGAAAAACTTGGCTGACCTAGGTGTCTTCTAGTCCCAATTCTGCCGCTTACTACCAGGCTACCTCACCCTCTCTGAGCCTCAGTTTTTCCATCTGTAATATGAGGTTGTTAATCATACCAAGCTCCCAGGGTTATTGAGAGGATTACATGAAATAATGCCCGGAATGCTTTTCCCCCACATAGCTGAAGAGCTCTCTCCCTCACTGCAGGACTTTGCTAAGGTGCTTCCTCTCCTTTCCTGTCCATCCTATTTAAAATTACAACACTTCTCCCCCTTAGCCCTTCCTGTCCCCTGTATAGCTTTATTTTTCTCCACAGAACACACCTCCCTCAAACATACTAAATGTTTTGTTTATTTATTCAATAGGTATCCAATGCATCACAGGAAAGCAAGGATGGTTTATCTCTTTTGTTCATTGTTGTACCTTCAGTGCCATGAACAACATTTGGCATATAAGAGACAGGCAAAAGTTATTAGATGTATGAAGAGCGGTGAAATAAATGAAAAATTTTCATTTTTTGTTTTGCATGTTCATAACCATTTTTATGCTATCAGAGTCTCAAATAAGCCCAAATTTGTTTTTCTTTTAATATGTAATATATGAATACTGACTCACTAAAAAAAAAGTTTAGAAGAATTCAAAATACAAATAAACTAATTCTAGCAAGCAAAAAAGGCCTCCTTCAACACCCTCATCTCACACTCTTCCTAACAAGTAACTACTGTTCTCTGAGCCTTATAGCCTCCCAAATCTATCCTGTGCAGTCACAAGCTTAGGGATGTACAGTCGTTGTAGTAAATATGAAAGCAAATGCTTTCACGTTTTGTACTGCGTGCCAGGCATGGTTCTGAGCAGTTACATGCATTCACTCATTTAATACCCACAAAGATGCAATGAGATAGTACTGCTTCTAACCCCCAATTACAGATAAAGAAACTGAGGCAGAATTGCTATTTTTTAATATGTAAATGGCTTCATACTGGACCTGTTGGCCCACAATGTACTTTTTCTATTTAAAATATTATAGTTAGTACACATTAAGAGTTAAACTCTGAATCCATCCATCCCTTCATAGCTGTTTTAGGTTAATGCAGGTTTTAATTTTGACCCCAGTCACTTCCTAGTTTTGCCATGTTGGACCTCAGGCTACTTACAATAGGGGGCTGAACTGAGTGCCTTCAAAAGTCTTCCTCTAGCACTCCATGGTTTTGCTCTATAAGCTCCTCTCCAACTCCTTCCTTGTGGGACTGGGTGCAGGACAAAATCTCCAGTTCCAGAACCCTAAGGTCATTCCATTCAGGTGTTCCCACAATACCCCTTTGGCTTTCTTATTAGCACCACTATTTGATTCCTTGTTCCTTTGCACCAAGGAAAGAATCTGTTGGAAGTCTAGGGAGGATGATTTCAAGCACTGTTTAAAATCAGATGCCCAAGCAATTGAATAAAGCAGGGGAAGCAATTGCTGTTAACTCATCTGGTATTTTCAAACCAATCATTCAACCTCTTCTTGTCTCCAGTTTCTCACACATTAAATGGCAGTGACTCCCATTTGACTACCTCATGCATCTGAGGCCTAATATTTTGGGAAAACCTACATAATCATAATGAGTTATCCATCACACTTATATAGTAACTTACAACTCACAAAGTACTTGTCAAAAAAGGTTGTTTTCCAGACTCATCAAATTTCAGAGGTGAGCCTTATGATCAAACAGATCCAGTGGTTCCCAAATTCTCCACCTCACACTCTCTGGCAAGGAAAGCCCAGAAGGGATAATGGGGGTCCATGAACTCTTTTCATTATTTTAAAAAATACTAACGGGAATCATATATTTCCTCAATAAAATCAGACATTAATTGCTTTTGGTGGGAATTATATCAACTAAAATTGGTACTTATTGGAAAACTAATTATCCTTTAGTAAATGTACTTTACTCGACATCCTCTTGAAACATCAGGGGTCTATGGAGACAAAAGTTATAAAAGGAGAACTTAGTAGTGAAAAGATGGGGAATATGGACCACAAGATCCTGATTTTACAGATGAGAAGGGTTGGGCCCAAAGAAGCAAGTTACACACTCAAATTCTCACCTCTTCTTCACTGCTCCAGCCTTGGATTAGACCTCACTCTTCCACTACTGGACTTTTGCACTAGCCACACCTTGAGATTCAGCCTATTTTCCAGCCACAACTCAGTGTCTTTTCGCTGCTCCTCTGTGTCTTTGAACACACCATGCCCTCTGCAGAATGCCCTTCCTCTACCTCCTTATTGCTAAGTCTGCCTCATCCTTCAAGTCTCAGCTATATTAGACCTCCTCCAGGAAGCCTTTGCTGCCAGTGTTCCTTCATGCCAGGATGGATTGAGTGCCTGCTCTGGTCTCTTCAGCACTTCCATGATTCCCTCTGGCATGTACTTCTCTTAGTGGAATTCTTAAATGAACATGATTTCCGCAAGATTTCACAGTAGAGGCCGGAGTCAAATGCTAGGTCTTTCAACTCCTAGCTCAAGGACCTTTATTCTGCAAAACATGGCAAGGGATATGAAAACATCAAGCACTTTGTTTTTCCCTCCATAAATTCCACATCTTGAGAAAAAAATATTGTCTAACACTGGCTTTATTAAGGAGTAATTTTAGGACTACCAGAGAGGAAAGAAGGCGTGTTTTTGGGGATCTTAACAGTCAGGTTCTGCCTTCCAGGAGACATTTCAGGGCAGAAGCCCAAAGTGGAAGCCCTTCTCGGTGGAAGCACTTACAACAGCTCCACCTAGAAGCTGTACAAACTAGGTCAAAGAGACCTTGTCTCTTGCTTAAGAGAAAACCCAGATGATGAGTCAAGAGGCTTTGTCCCATTATATCAGGCTCACTCAAAGGGCATTTTCCTCTGGCCTTTGCTTTCTGAGTCCCATCAAGTATAATGCCAAGCAGGGATGCCAGCCTCTTTTCTCACCTGTTTACAGATACAGGGCTTCTACCCACAGAAGGCCTTAGCACCTACACTGGCTCAGCCTCAGAAACTCAGAAAAACCACAGTAAGCAGCTGGAAGTAGGGGATCCAGCCAGGCTTATAATCAGGAGGTCTGGGTTCTTGCAATAATTAGAGACTCTTCACTTAATTCATAAAGTGTTTTTATCTGCATTATTGGGGCCCTTGAAAGCTCTGGGTGATTGACAAGCCAGGGACACTTAATAATGTTGCTTCTTTTTTCAAATGAGAAAACCAAAGCTAAAAGGTGATGTAACTCTCCTGAGATCTGTTTAAAGTATGGCAGGTCTGTGTTTATTAAGAGGACAATCAACTTGAGAAAAATGGTGAGTTTTATCTCTACCTTGCTGTGCAATCTTGGACAAATTACTTTACCTTTCTGATTCTTTAGTTTCCACCTCAATAAAATGGAGATAAAAATAATATTACTCCCTTAGGATTATTGTGAGATGAGAAGAGATAATGTACCTCGTACAGCAATGGACACACAACTGATGCTCAATGCCTTGGATTTAAGAACCCCAGTCTTCTAACTCCATATCCCTTTACCCTTTCTCATCATCCTGCCTCAAACATGCTTTGAGATTTTTGGGCTACTGTTTTCCAATTTGTAAAGGAGGTTCTAGTAACCTTAAGCAACCTTTCTGAATGTCAGCTCTCAGCACTAAATTGGGAGGAATAATTACAGATTCTCCCTTATAGGGTTATTTTGAGGAATAAAGTAGAGAATGCTTGGAAAGTGCTTAGCACAGTGCTTGGCACAGAGCCAACACTACAGATAAGCCAGCTATTATCACTCTGGTTGTTGCTAATACTATTAATAATATTCTTTATGTTGTAATTATATATTATATAAATATGTTATATATTGATCGGCTATTATAATTATATATAAATGATATTGATATATTTGCTATTTTTATGTTTATTTGTGCCTCCCAATATTACATGGGATATATTCCCTCTCACTCAGTAAAGTGATCAAAACCCAGTTCCAGGTAGGTCAAAAGGAGAAATAAAATTCCTACTTTTTCACTACCAAAGCCTCTCACCCCTTTTCTTTCAACTCACTTTAGAGAATCATAAGATTTTCAAGCCTAGAAACATTTTCAGAGGCCATCCACCTGACCTGCTTTCTAATGTACAAATTTTCCCCATGATTTCTCCACCAAGTGGTAATTCAGCATATATTTGGATACCTTTGGTGACAGGGATCTCATCACTTTGTAGGATATACTCATTCTGTATACCCTTCTCTCTGTTAAGCTTTCTTATATTAGGCCAAAATGCAAATCATGGCAGTTCTAACCTTCAACTCTAGGTGGATCCACAGAAGTCACTTCGAATTTGCAGAAACCAAGCTTCAACAAACATTTTTGTCCAGCCTGTAACAAACACCAATCGCAGTTGTTGGTCATTTTTTTTTCCCTCCTTCCTTCTAAAAAAAAAGTCTTAAGCACATTTTACCATTTGAAAGATTTTTTTTTCTTCCCCATTTGCTGGTTCCCACTGGGATGAAAAGCAATAAAAAGTCAGAAAGAAGTATAGGTTTGCCTTCTGGCTTTGTCACTTAGACGAATAGCACCATAAAAAAACGGTGAGTGCCATCGGTTAAAGTGAATGCCTTCCTTTCCCCTGTACATTTCACCAAGTTGTGATGCAAGGGGGTTTGGACAGGGAAGCCTTTTTCTGGAGATGGATAAGTTGGTGAGTTAAAGATTTTGCATTAAAAAGAGATTCTGGTTATAATATCCTCCCAATAGCCACATTTTGCTCCCCTGTTTTGTGAGTCATATAAATAAATGTCAGGGGCACATCAGTTGGTGATGGGTTATCTTGCAGCATAGTAAGGGATCTACCAATCACGATGTAACAAGGAGGAGCCACTCCCAGCCAGCCCCTGCAGTTACAGATGGTTCTGTCTGCATTGTGGCCTTCTTTCACCTCCCCCACTCCCCAGCAGCAGCTTTCCCATCTCCTTTTAACGTCCTTTGTATTTCCAATCTACTCCCAGATCTGGCGCTGGCTGCAGGAAGTCACAGGAATAGATAACATGAGAGGATCTTGTAATATTTCACTCTTTCCAATGAAAAATATGCTTGTTGGGAATGCTAATATTTAATCACAGATAAAGTGTCTGAAAAGTTGCAGGAGAATTTTCCATTAAGATAAGGAGATACTCAGAAAGTATTCTCACCTTGTTAGGAAACCTTATCAGACAAGTAGACAGCATACGGTGTTAGAAAAAGATGCTGGGACAGCACACTTCGGGCTAAATCTTTTGCCCTGTTGGGGTTAAATATAAATTGTGAGTAGAATAAACGCAAAACAGAGAAGTGTTTCTTGATCCAGTGCACGTCTCAGACCAGTGTCAGCAAGATTAGGAACTGAAAGATGAATGCTGTACCTTTAGTATGGGTAGGAAAGGTGGAGGCTAGATTCAAATATGACTTTCAACCTTTCTCCTGCAAGAAAGGTAGCCCCATGGACACAATAATGAGCGATAATCTAGAACTTATATTTGTGTTGCAATATATAATTTACAAAGCACCTTCATTGGAGACTTCATTATGGGCAGGTGATATATCCCCTTTAGTGGTGAAGGGTAGGGAGGCTCAGAGAGGTGAAGCAATGTGCCCAAAGTCATAGAGTAAATGTATAACTGGGTTTTGAATGTGGTCTATATGACTCCAAACACAGTGCTCTACCCATTAAAGTAAATTTCGATAGACAGGAAGAAGAGAAGTAGGTCTATTAGGGGGAGAAAATGGTGGTGATGATGATGATGGATGATAATGATGACAGTGCAGATAAAATAACACCAACACTATTTTCATGTTTTAAATCCTAAGTCAAGCCTTACGCTAAATATGTTCCATGAAATCTCTAATTTAATCCTATAATAGGCATAAAGTGTATATAATATTATTATCATTTCATCTTAAAGATGAACAAATTGAAGTTCACAGAGGTTAAATGACTTGCCCAAAATCACACAAGGAATGATTCAAACACATTTCTAGATAGATTTAAAATTTCTGAACTCTACCAAACCATACAAAATGGAAAAGAATGGGAGGAGGAGGGATAGGAGGAAGATTTAGGATTGAGTCATGTGGAGTTCAGAGGCAGTCAGGACAGTTGCTTTACATAGCTAATCCTTTTAGAACTTCAGTTAGGGATGCTCATGAGGCAGCTGGAAACTACCACTGGCCTGGAGTTGAGGAAATACATTAGAGGCAGATGTACAGAGCCAATTATTTTATGTCCATGCCACACCTTCTGCTATGTACAAGGGCAAATTGGATGGACATCTTGAAAAGAGTCTCAGACTTTGTAATTAGAAAGCCATTGGCTAGACTTGGTGAAGCACATTTCAGCAGAGTGCAAGAGGCTGGTTTACAATGAGCGATGGAGTCACAATGGGCAGTGAGGAAGGGCAGGTCTCAGCCAACTTTGAAGAACTTGGTGGTCAAAAGGAGAGCAGTGGCAAAATGGCTTAAAGGATTATGGAGGTCAAAGGACTTTTTCCCTCCACTTCTTTTGAGGTACGAATTGAACATGTTCGTGGACTAGAGAAGGATCCAGTGGAGAGGGAGAGATTAAAGATATAGTAAAGAGAAAATAATCAATGCAGAGATCGAAGGCACCATTGGAGGGTGGCACATTAAAGAAAGAGGAACAGTCACTTTCCTTTGAGATTCTGGGCATGATTTGGATCATTGAATGAACCCTATCAGATTTCTGGAGTGGGGAAATCTCAGGGTTTTGAGTAGGGCAGACCTGGGTTCAATTCCTGATTCTGTCACTTGCTAACTCTCCAATCTTCAACAAATCAATGAACCTCTCTGAGCCTTCCTTTCTGACCTGTAGATAGAAAATAGAGAGTCAGTCCATTAGCTAACTCTTGGGTAGTTTGAAAGCATAGACTCCCAAACTTGCCTGGTTCATAGAACCACTAGTAATTTTTCCATGGTGTCCCTAAAGAAATGCCAAACCATTCCATTTATTGAGCAGTTGGGTCAAAACAATTTAATAAGTATGTATATTCTATCACATAATATACATAATTTGAAAGGAAGAAAATACTATCACTTCATTCTTAAATAAACACAATCACTCCCTAAGGGGACATGTCCACCTGCTGGGGCCTGCACAACTTCTCAAAATTTGCAGTCAGATGGGACACCACAGTCCCCATTTCCTGTTCCACTTCGATCTTTGAACAGTACTTGTTGTTTTTTTTTTTAATCACAGCAAGCCCGAACAACCAGCATCACAAATACATGACATCTTTGAAAGGAATGTAGCACGCATGATCTGATGTTGAAACAGTGAACTACCATGAATTAGCAGTTCTTGGGTTGTCTGGCAGATGTCAAATATCACTGCGCTTCATTCTAAACTGTTAAGTATCCCTTGGTGCCATCTAAGTTTACTGTGGCCCTCTGGGCACCTTGGCACAGTTTGAAAACGATCGTTATAAAGATTGAATGAAATAAAATATGCATTGTATATATAATGTATAATATACCAGTCCTTAAAAATTGATAAGAAAACAAGGAATATCCCAGTAGAAAAAAAGGGGTGGGGATGGGAGGTTTAAAGGATATGAACAGGTAAATATTAGAAGAGAAAATCTTAATGGTACATACTTAAAGCCCAAAGTATGATTATGCTTCCCTAGTTATTAGGGAAATAAAAATCGAAACAACAATGAAATAGCACTTTTATCCATTGATTGCACAAAATTGAAGATTGATTCCATCTAGTTGCTGATAACAGGGGGTGGGAAAATACAAACTCCCTCACATTGCTGGTGAGAATATAAATTACTGCAGTATTTTTGGAAATTAAGCTTCAAGTATCTAATAAAATGTTTTAAATTGTATACCCTTTAGCACAGTAATCCCACTTGCAGGAATCCTGCATACAGGAAAAAAAGTACCAGTATACATGAATATATAGCATGGATATTTATTAGATCCTTGTTTATCCTGACATAAAACACAGGCAGGAAACAAGCTGAATGTCCATCAATAGTAGAATAATTCTTACACATCCATTCTTCAGAGAATTGTTTAGCTATTAAAAGGATGAGTTAGATCTATGTGTATTGACCAAAAGGGGTGTCTGTGATATATTGTAAGTGAAGAGGCAAAGTGCAGAGTAACTGGACAGAGTAGGATATTGGTGTGAGGTTTATTGCAAAGAAATAGAAGTAAAAGAAACCTGTGTTTGTACCAGCATACAGAAAAGCCAAGTATGACAAAAGACAAGACGATTAGTTGTTGATATTTATTACAATGTGTGTGTGTAAGAGGGAGGAGACTGAGTGGTACAGGAAATGTGAAGGTTACTGATTTTGTGTTCATATCTGAGTTGTTTGGCAGGTGGCAACCATCATTTCTTGCACGTTGAAGTTTGAAGAGAAAGCCCAATAAAGTGCATGTGTGTGTGTGTGTGTGTGTCCTAAATGCATATGACATACCTAGCAATGTGCCTAGCATGTAGCAGGGATATTTTTATGTTAGTGTTCTCTCTCTGGTTTTCCTTCTGTGTGCTTCGCTATTATTTTGCTGCATTTCTCTCTCTGTGTGTGTGTCTATATATCACTCCTACAGCTCCCTCTCCCCTTTTCTATCTCTCCCTCCCTCTTCCTTGCTACTCTCTCCACTTGCATACTAGGTCAGATGATGGGGACACAGAACAAGACAGGACCCTGCCCTTGAGGAACTTACAATCTGCTGGACACAACACATTTGCAGATAGAAAAGGAATTTAAGGGCGATCACACCAGATGGACTTAATTTCAATAAAGAAAAGGGTAGATGATCTACTTAAGAAGGGAGGAACCCGAGGACTTATGGGGAATAAAAGTGGCTTAGAATACAACAGGAAGTCAAGAGGAGATGAATGGAGGGATTGTCGTTCAGCTATCCGCCCTGGGTGGTTTCGAAATTCATCTTTCTGAAAGCAGGAGTCAGGGCTCAAAGCACCTCTGAATGTCTCTTCAGGATCAGATCTCTTCCTTTTTTCCGTCTGTAAAAGGACCCCTTCCCCGACCTCATGCTAAATTTTTTCTGTTAGCAGTGTTCAGAAACCAACTACGCCTTCCCATTACCCCCAAATCCTGCCTCAGCAATAAAGAGAAACAGCAGATTCTGACCAGCTGCACCAGCCTGGCAGCCTGACCCTCCTCTCCTCACCCCATACACTGTCTTCCCTTTTCGGCACCCAGTGCTGCCCCTGTCTTTCTGGACAATGTCCAGGCAGAGACTGAGGCAGGGTCAGATGGCAGGGCTGCTGTGCTGTGATCCTGCAGGCTGTGTCCTAGTTTGTCAGGGTAAGCTTACAGGAGCTGCCTCATACTGTCCCCATTTCCCTCTCCCCGAATCCCTTTTCTGAGGCTGAGGAAATGGCTTCGTCAGCCTCAGGAGAAGCCTCCTGCCCAGAGAAAGCCAGGCCTGAGAAGTTGCCTTCAGACTCCATTGTCTGTGTCCTGGGATGACTGCCAAAGCCCGGGCATCTTGGCTGGAGATGTAGGAGGTCCCTGTTCCGATCCCATCTGTTCAGAAGGGGGGAGAGGTGCCAGGTCTCCTCCTCCTTCCCTCTCCCCACAAAACCCAAGCTCTAAGGTTGAGTGGATTTTCAAAGATAAAAAACCAGAATCCTGTCAAGCAAGTCTTCTTGTATGACAAAGGTGGCATCAAACTATAGAAAGGTTCAGTTCAGCCCCGCTGAAGAGCAAGCAGCCCCAATCTGGCACCTGT
Organism: Tolypeutes matacus; assembly: GCA_026826555.1. Taxonomy (NCBI): domain Eukaryota; kingdom Metazoa; phylum Chordata; class Mammalia; order Cingulata; family Chlamyphoridae; genus Tolypeutes; species Tolypeutes matacus. Next base: position 4,426,409 of record JAKSZT010021121.1, on the reverse strand, counting down.
TGACGGTTCCACCCTACTATTGCAACCTTCCAAGTGCCCAGGACTTAGTAGATGGCCAATAAATATTTTGTTGGACTGACCTCCTGGCCCCTGCCTGACAACCGCCACCCCTCGTAGAGGTGAAGTTTTGTTTTACAAACACCCCTGTAGGACCCGCTGAAGCTGCCCTCAGCCCCTCACTTTCCTTCTCCAAATAGCTTTGGCCCCTTTCCTATTGGAAACCTCTCCCCAAAAGGCCATCACCTTCAAGGAAGTCCTTCCAAGGGGGAGCGGGAGTAGGGGGACTAATGCATATATTTTGCTTTTGCCATATTATTCAATCCTAACTATTGCAAGGATATAATCATTCCCATTTTATAGATATGAAAACTGAGTCTGAGAGGTTCATTGACTCATCCAGGGCCTGCAGTTGGAAATCTCAGGTCCATTTCCCTTTGATGCCAAGTCCGAGAATGTCAGGTAACAATGCAGGGAGGGCCTCAGGACTCGTGCTGCTTTCCCACATTTAGCAGGCCAGGCTTCCCCCAGATATTTCACCCCAGGATCTCCAGGACCCTCTGTGGTTTAGTAGGGAATCATAGAGTCTCACTTCTGGAAGCTCAGAAGAACTCGGTGGAAGCATCAAGCCAAGGCCTCTTGCTTTCGAGGTGATTACATGGTAGCCATATGGCATAGGGTGGTGCTCAGACAGCATAGGGTGGTGCTCAGGTGGCACAGGGTGGTGCTCAGGTGGTATAGGGTGGTGCTCAGATGGCACAGGGTGGTGCTCAGGTGGTATAGGGTGGTGCTCAGATGGCACAGGGTGGTGCTCAGGTGGCACAGGGTGGTGCTCAGGTGGCACAGGGTGGTGCTCAGGTGGCACAGGGTGGTGCTCAGGTGGCATAGGGTGGTGCTCAGGTGGTACAGGGTGGTGCTCAGGTGGTACAGGGTGGTGCTCAGGTGGCACAGGGTGGTGCTCAGGTGGTACAGGGTGGTGCTCAGGTGGTATAGGGTGGTGCTCAGGTGGCACAGGGTGGTGCTCAGGTGGCACAGGGTGGTGCTCAGGTGGTATAGGGTGGTGCTCAGGTGGCACAGGGTGGTGCTCAGGTGGCATAGGGTGGTGCTCAGGTGGCACAGGGTGGTGCTCAGGTGGCACAGGGTGGTGCTCAGGTGGTATAGGGTGGTGCTCAGGTGGTATAAGGTGGTGCTCAGATGGCATAGGGTGGTGCTCAGGTGGCATAGGGTGGTGCTCAGGTGGTATAGGGTGGTGCTCAGGTGGTATAAGGTGGTGCTCAGATGGCATAGGGTGGTGCTCAGGTGGTATAGGGTGGTGCTCAGGTGGCACAGGGTGGTGCTCAGGTGGCACAGG
>JAKSZT010021121.1:4206017-4411006 GCA_026826555.1 Tolypeutes matacus | reverse complement strand
TCCTATCAGATATATGGTTGCCAAATATTTTCTCCCATTGGGTAGGCTGCCTTTTTATTTTCTTAATAACATCCTTTGAGGTGCAGACGTTTTTAATTTTGATGAGATCCCATTTATCTATTTTTTCTCTTGCTGCTCGTGCTTTGGCTGTGAAGTTCATGAAACCATTTCCTATTACAAGGTCCTGTAGATGCTTCCCTACATTATCTTCCAAGGTTTTTATGGTTTTGGCTCTTATATTTAGATCTTTGATCCATCTTGAATTGATTTTGAGAGAAGGTATTCTTCTCTCATTCTTTTGGATATGGATATCCAGTTCTCCAAGCACCACTTGTTAAAGAGGCCATTCTCTCCCAGATGAGTGGGTTTCATGGCCTTGTCAAATATCAGATAATTGTATATGCGAGGATCTATATCAGAACCCTCAATTCGGTCCCATTGTCAGTAGGTCTATCCTTGTGCCGATACCATGCAGTTTTGATCACTGTAGCTTTGTAGTATGTTTTAAAGTCAGGTAACGTGATACCTCCAACTTCATTTTTCTTTTTCAATATGTCTTTGGCAATTTGGGGCCTCTTGCCTCTCCAAATATATTTTGTGGTTAGTTTTTCCAGTCCCTTAAAAAATACAGTGTTGACTTTTATTGGGATTGCATTAAATCTGTAGATTAGTTTGGGTAGGATAGACATCTTGATGATGTTTAGTCTTCCTATCCATGAACAGGGAATATTTTTCCATTTATTTAAGTCTTCTTTGATTTCCTTTAACAGTGCTGTGTAGTTTTCTGTATATAAGTCCTTTACATCTTTAGTTAAATTTATTCCTAGGTATTTGATTCTGTTAGTTACTATTGTAAATGTTATTTTTTTCCTGATTTCCTCCTCAGTTTGCTCATTATTGGTGTACAGAAATGCTACTGATTTTTGAGCATTGATCTTATAGCCTGCAACATTACTGAACTCCTTTATAAGTTCTAGAAGCTTTGTTGTAGATTTCTCAGGGCTTTCTATGTATAGGATCATGTTATCTGCAAATAATGAAATTTTTACTTCTTCTTTTCCAATCTGGATGTCTTTTATGTCCTTTTCTTGTCTCAGTGCTCACGCAAGTACTTCTAAGACAATGTTAAATAGGAGTGGTGATAGTGGGCATCCTTGTCTAGTTCCCGATCTCAGAGGGAAAGCTTTTAGGATTTCACCGTTGAAAATGATGTTAGCTTTGGGTTTTTCATATATACCCTTTATCATATTCAGAAAGTTTCTGTCTATTCCTATCTTTTGTAGTGTTTTTATGAGGAAAGAGTGCTGTATTTTGTCGAATGCTTTTTCTGCATCTGTAGAGATAATCATGTGATTTTTTTCTTTCAATCTGTTTATGTGGTGTATTACATTGATTGATTTTCTTGTATTGAACCATCCTTGCATACCCGGGATGAAACCCACTTGGTCATGATGTATAATCCTTTTGATATACTGTTGAATGCGTTTAGCAAGTATTTTGTTGAGGATTTTAGCATCTAGCTTCATCAGAGGAATTGGTCTGTAATTTTCCTTTCTTGTGGTATCTTTATTTGGTTTTGGTATTAGGGTAATGTTGGCATCATAGAATGAGTTAGGCAATATTCCTTCTACTTCTATTTTTTGGAAGAGCTTAAGTAGAATTGGTGTTAGCTCTTTCCGGAATGTTTGGTAGAATTCAGCTGTGAAGCCATCTGGTCCTGGGCTCTTCTTAGTTGGGAGGTTTTTCATGACTGAGTCTATCTCTTTTCTTGTAATTGGACTGTTGAGTTCATCTATTTCTCTTCCTTCCCTTTTGTTTCTTTCATAAAGTCACTACTAGAAATTTTATATTGGAAGGTTTCCATTGCATATTTACATGAATTAGCAACTGCTGCATAACAAGCCACCCAAACCTAAAGGCCTAAAACAACACGTTATTATTGCTCTTGTGTAAGTGGACCAGAAGAGTGGGTCTTCTTGTCCCATCTCATCCCACTCGTATCTGTAGTCAGCCATGCACCGGTTAGGCAGGTCTTGGATGGCATCAGCTTGACTCTCCTCCATAAAATGAGGCAGGGGTCAAAGAGAAAATTCACAGAAGTGCCTTGTGAGAGCTAGACTCAGCACTGGTGCCCTGTCACTTCCACCACATTCTTTTAGCCAATGTAATTCACAAAGCCACATTCAAGGGATAGGGGAATAGACTCTATCACTTGATAGAAGATGTAGCCAAGAGATTTTGCAAGAAGTTGGATACAGGGGAGAGTGAAGAATTGTGGTCATTTTTGCATTCATTCCACAAGTCTCTAATCACAGAAGAGTCCTCCTGAATGACCAAAAGGATATTTGGCATTATATTGTAGGTGCTGAGTTTAGAATTGATAAAATTGTAAAAATGGGACCACTTCTCCAATCAAATTATATTCAAGAAATGCATTCAATAACAAACTTCCATTTAAAAAGTAACCAAGGTATCTGTAGCTCTGCATCTCTGCAGTGCTGACGTGGTGGGTCCCTGTTGAGGAGCTCACGCCTTCCCAAGTAGAAAGCATGGACCCGGGATGATGGCTTGGCTGGGTGGCCTGACTTTTCATTTGAGGAAAATATCACTTTGGAGCAACAATTTCCTTGCCATCTCAGCAAATAATGTCATCCTCATTATGCAGATCAGATCCGGAGGTGCTATTCTCTTTATTAGCTAAATCCACGCAGCTGGTCAAGCATGGAGCCAGATCTCTGTCTGAGGTTTACTAACTCCTAGCCTCACACTGGTATGCTGCCTTTTTTCTCAAGCAGTTTCCTCTGAATTTCAGAAAATAGCCAAGTTTTGGGTTGAACCAACACTTCCCTGATAAGCTACTGTCTCAGTTACCATATATTGTAGCCGCAACCACTGTGGGCTTTAAAATGCATTTTTACAGACTGACTCATTTACTCCATTATCCCAAGTGGGCCTCTGGGAATTTTAAGGGAGAGATAAAGAAACACAAAAATAGACAACAAATCCAAATCCAGTTGCATTTTGCATAAAGAAAAGAATGAATTTTCCCCTCCTCCTATCCAATCAGGTTTGAAGTTATGAAGGCTCCTCATTAACCACATGTCTTATTCTTATTAATCATCAATAATAATAATAATCAGAGCTGGTGGGTCAATGCATCATGGATTAAATTATGGACTCAACATTGATGCTGCTATTATTGTTCATAATGCTGATGGCATGATTAGATGCTGCTTTTATATTTTCACATCCCATTCCAAACCTGCACTGATTATTTCTCACAATACACCTTATTTAATTATCTTTACCCTTATTTTGCAGATGGTAAATTAAGGCACACAGAGGTTACGATACAGTACATTGAGAGAGTAACTGAACCCTGTACCCTGGGGTACATGGAGGAATGAAAAGACGAAGGAGTTTAAAATTAGACCACCCAGGGTGTGAAGCCTGGTCCTGCCGTTTCCTAGCTGCTTGATTTTGAGCAAGCGATTGACCCTCTGAACCTCAGTTTCCTCTTGTGTAAATGATCTGGCAGCGTTATGGTAAAGAAGTTCCATGCACATAGTGAGAGCCAAGTGAAAGCTAACGTTCTTCCCGCCCACTCACTACACACTTGGGGATTGTTTGAAATTATCTTGCTTGGACTTTTGCATAGCCATAGTAGTTTAGCACTTAAAATATAACAACCACCACCACAACAATAATAATTATCATCACTTAACTGAGTACTGTTAAGTGCTCATTTAACAGCCAAGCACTGTTCTAAGGACTTTACATGCCTTTAGTTATTGCTCAAAACATTCCTACGGGGGAAGTGTAGTATCCTCATTTTACAGTTGGAGTAATGGAGACAGAAAAAAGTTTAGTGGTCCAAAGTCTCCCAGCTACTAAACAGCAGAGTAGAATTTTAACCTAGACATTCTGGTTCCAGAGTCAGGTTCTAAGGATCTTTCTCATTTAAGGGATCTTTGAGAAATCACTTCACCCAAATAGATTTCTATTGTTCAATTATTCCATATTCTTGAAATGTATTTATTCATACAAACAACAAACCATTTGTTCATTCATTCATTCAACATGTATTTATTGAGCCCCTAGGAGGCACCAAACTAACAGTTTCATTGTTATAATACATTGAATATCATCTTGGTCTGTGTGAGCCACTAAATCAATCACTTTATACTTCCCTTCCAGCTCATTCCTAAGAATCTTTTGAGATAAAATATCTCTCTGAAATTCAAAGGGGCACCTCTTGAAGTTGCTAACCCCTAATTCATCACCCATTTACTGAATATATTTTGTGTACAAGGCACAATTTTCTATGCAATAAAGGAGTATTTCTGTGCATGTGGTTTTTAAATCTGCATCAGAATCATCTGGGATGGTTACGTATTAACAGATTCTTGGACGCTTTCACAGATCTACTGAATCAGAATCTCTGTAGATGGAGACTGGGGAATCTGTGTTTTAATTAGCATCCCAAGTGATTCATCTATACCATAAAATTTTAGAACTATTCATAAGCTCCTAGTTTCTGTCTTCCAGAGCCCTAATGATTAAGAAGAGAGGTAAGTTATGCACTAACTTAATATAACAAAACATATGAAATGATTAAGTACTCTAAGAAATATTCAAACTAATTTCTACGGCAGTCCAGGCAGGATAAATCATATGTTCCTGAAAGTACTCAGTGAATTATCCAGGCAGGAGGTGATACAAACTTCCCACAAAGGTGTGACTATGCCTAAGACTTCAACTTTCCCTTGTAGCTTTGGTCAAAGACTAGTATTTGCAGAATCACAGATGATTGTCTTTACTCCATGGGTAGCCTCTGACATCACCGCAGCCTGCAATTCAGTGCTCACGTATGCAAATTTTCAATCTTTTATTTTTTAATATCCATAACCTTGGTGAAAAAAATTCCTTTAAACTGTTGTCAAAGCTATGAGTTCCAAAATTCTACTCTGAAATTCAAAGGCTAATAACTGTTTCCTTTGTTGTCTAAAATCGGCTGGAACTGCAACAATGCTTCCGTAAAAGCTTGAAGGTGGAAAGCCCCTGCTTGTGGTCTAGGGAAGAGTCGTGGGATGCAGAGCAATGTGAGGTAAGAGCACATTAATAAGTATTCCACTATGTTAATTTTAAAGAACAATTTCCCCATGGCATTATTTGTAACCTATCATTTCAGTAACTCCAACATCATAACAACCAATGCCCCCTTGACAAGCTCCACAACCATGATAACAAATAACACTTTCGTCCCTTAACCTGTCCTGGCTGCTAGTCTAAATGCTTCGTATATATTATCCCATTAATCAATTAAAGCAGTGAGGGAATGATCAGAAGAGGCAGAGAAGCAAGCCCATAAGGCAACTGCTGCCTCCAGCTCTGCGATGCTTGTCGTCAGAGGTCTCATCAGAAAATTTTCTTCTTCTTGTGTATCTTGGTATCTTGTATTTTAAAGCACCCACAAGAAGCTCTGAGATGTTCTCACCATCTTGGTGCAAATGATGTCCATTGAGCCCTTTCTCATCTCTTGTCTCAATAGATCAGAAATGTACTAATAATGCCTAAATCCTACATATCATCAAGAAGACAAAGTAAAATGCTCTATGGGGGAAAAATGTGATTTATCAACAAGTGGCCACGTTTAATAGTTTTTTAAATGCAGGTTGGTAGACGGCTGAAAAATATGCCTGTTTCTGGTATATAAAGATGAGAAGGAATAAATGTCCGTTGAGGCTGATGTTTTCCCAGGTCTGTGCCAGTGAAACACCCTGGTATTGTTAGCATCCTAACATTGACCCCTCTGCCTTGGAGTGCATACTTCCCTACTTCCATGTGAAGAGGAGGATGGATATAATCTGGACAGCTAGAAAGTGGGAAGAGAAGGCATTCCAAAACGAGGGAACAACACGTCATTTGCACCAAGATGTGGTGCACAAAGGCCACAACACTCCAACAACATTAGCACCATCAGCTACCTTTTATCGGATTTTACCGTTTGCCAGGAAATAGACTGTCTCCTTTATTTTGCAGGATGTGTAAGTTCATTGAGGTTGGTGGGCCACACTGTGGGAGATGTTTGTGTGGGATGTGGTGGGAGGTGTGGGAGGTGGGCAACATGGGAATCCCAGTGGGTTCCGTGTAATATTTTAGGTAATCTAAGCACCTCTTAAAATAAATGTATATATATATATATAAATAACATTTTTGTAAGCAAATACACATATATGCATATATATTTATATATCATTTTGCAAATGTTTGTATGTATTGTGAGAATTTTGATTTTTACCCATAATAAAAAAAAAAAAGGAGGAAAAAAAAAAAAGCTACGAGGTACACATGGTCCAAATCATCTTTTAAACAAGCACCCTAAAGGTCAAAGTGGTTCAGTCACTTGCCAATGTGAAGCAAGTAAGCGGCAGAGGTGAGAGGCATAGCCTCAGTCTAAATCAGTTCCCTTAAATACCAAACTTTTCCACCTTTCTACACTCCTGGGTAGGGGGAAGTTGCAGATTGCAATGGAGGTACATTCTTACATTAATTACTTTATTTTGTATAGGAAAGATTCCTTTCATGTAACTATTGCTCTTCAATCTTCTGCATATCTAGCATCTTGGAACAAATTATCATTTTCCATGACCTTTGATCCTGTAGTTCACTAATCTTAACTCCCACCCTTCCATCATGCCAGCTGTTGAAATTATCAAGGTTTAGATATATTTATATTCATGTCACAGAACAAAGAATTTGATTGCACTCTGTTATAAACTTACATGAACAAAACCATTGTACCCTGTTATAAACTTTTTATGTTCAAAGTTTATCCAAAAATTAAGGGGTCTTCACTTAATTTAGAATTGAGTACAAAAATAGTAACCATTGGAAAACCTGATTTCTGGCCTATGTTCTCCCTCTGATTGACCAGGGAATGTTAGACAAGGGGCTGATCATAACTGATGCTGAATAAATAATGGTTTTTATTATTGTAATTTTTATTGAATTCTCAGAGATGCCTCATTCATTGTATCAATAAACTAAACAGTTTGATTTGATCATTTCTAGATTTTTTTCTGTGTATAATTTTATAGAATTCTAAATTTTAATGAGAAAAATTCCCTCATTTGGGAAACCTTCTGGCTCAACTTTCAAATATCCCTGTTGTTGTTAACCATAAGTTGTTGTTTTCCCACAGTTGGGTCAATTTTTCTTTCCTGGTCCCACTACCCCTCAGGTGAAATTGACACTTTCATGGCCTGGTGAGTGTAGTGTGAAATAATTAAATGTGACAAGTCGATTGCCTTCAGATTGAGTCCAACTCCCAAATAGTAAGATTGATTTTCCTCCAACGTATGTCAAGACATAAGTCTGACAAGTTACCACCCAAAAGGAGGTTTTTCAGAGCATTTCAAGCAGCTGAAGTTTGGGCTTATAATGAAAACTGTCCATCGTACAACAGAGCTTGCATAAGTTGACTGTATAACTCATCTACATACAGCCAGATCTGTCATTTGGGCTAATGAGGAAAAAGCCAGACTAAACTTGAGAAGTCCATGTTCTAGAATTCAATTCAAGTCCCTATGGGGGTGTACTAGTCAGGGTTCTCTAGGGAAACAGAACTGACAGGAGATATCTGTAAATAGTATGAGATTTTATAAAATTGTCTCACGCGACCATGGGCATGCACAAGTCCAAATTCCACAGGAGAGGCTGCAAGCCAGGGACTCCAATAAAGGTCCTCAGTGAGTCCCCAGGAGACACTGTCTATCTGAAGTAGAGCTTGGAAATCTCTCTCTGAATGCTGAGATCACTTCTCCTTTTAAGGCCTTCAACTGATTGGATGAGACTTCACTCATTGCTGACGGCAATCTCCTCAGTTGATTGTAGATGTAAGCATGTATGCAATCAACTCACTGATGATTAAAGTCCATGAAATGCTCTTATATTACAATTAGCCCAGCGATTGCTTGACCAAACCCCTGGGCACCATTATCTGTCCAAGTTGACACATTAGCCTAACCATCACAGTGGGCATGCTTACAGAAACAGAAAAAACAATTATTTTAACTAGCTTATAATATACTAGTTAGAATAGAGTGCTTGAAAACTGCTTTCTTAAGTAGTCTTAATTGTTTTGCCTACTCTCAATTACAGATTTGACTTGCTTGGCAAACTTTGCAGACGAGGCAAAGAAAAACTTTATATACTCTGAATTAGCGGACCCCTGAAATAACAGTGTTAGGGGAAATAGTTTATACTCAACTCCTCATGTTTCCATGTGCAGGAGCTTCCAATAAGAGAATCCTCCTGGCCTCTTTATGTCCCCTGGGCAAGAGAAATAACTTACCTGGTCAATGATTCTGGAGAAAGAAATGGGCCTGCAGAGCTCAGTCTGTATCCATTTTCTTATTTCTTTCTTTCCTTTTTTCCCCCTAGGATCTGCCTGCCGGTAAGGAGAGTGCATTCTCAGCTCTCTTTGCCATGTGCTAAGCTAAGTTGTACAGATTCTCTATGGGTGGAGGCCTGTGATTTTCCACTGTACCAGTGACTGGGCAGTAAATTTAATTTAGGGTGAAGAACTGGCAGACCCACTTGATCAACAGACCACATAATCCAACAACTTTACCTATTTTCTATTTTGACTTCTGTGTCTCTCTCTCAATTGATTCTAAACATAGGTGGGAAAATGGGATGTTATTTACTGGAACAAACCTTATGCTCCACAGTGGTATCCAGGACAGGAGCCTAAAATTAATTCATTGTCTTCATGTGGCTTGAGAAAGACAGAAGTTCTTATTAGTCAGCCAAAGGGGAGCTGATGCAAAGTACCAGAACTCGGTTGGCATTTATAAAGGGTATTTATTTGGGGTAGAAGCTTACAGTCACAAGGCCATAAAGTGTAAGCTACTTCCGTCACCAAAGTCTGTTGCCACATGTTGGAGCAAGATGGCTGCTAGTCTCTGCGAGGGTTCAGGCTAGTCTCTTCAGGCTCCAAGGTCCCAGCTTCTTCTGGTCAGCTTAGGCTGGTATAAGGCTCATCTCTCTCCCCAGAGCTCATTTCTCTCCAGGCTCAGCTGCTCTAGTCTCTCCACAAGGTCAGCTGTAGACCATCAGGCTCTATCTCTTCCAGGGCCTCGGCTCTGTCTATGGAGCCAACTCTATTCCTCTGTCTTCTTCTCCTGTGTATTTACTTCCTGGGGCTCCAGCATCAAAACTCCAACTCTCTCCACTACCACTCTCCAACCAAGGGGGCAGGAACTCAACATCCTACTGATGTGGCCGAATCAAAGTCTTGATCATAATTTAGTCAAGTAAAAGTAAAACCTCTAAATCTAATATAATCTAATATGCCCAGAGGAACAGACCAGTTTACAAGCATAATACAATATCTATTTTTGGAATTCATAAACAATACCAAACTGCTACAACATCTATATTTTTGTACATATTAGTATCAAGCTCACAAGGTTGAGGGGTAGAAGACCCGGGTTCAAGTTGAAGTTCTCTCTTTAAGTTGGGAGGCAGCATGAATTGTGGAGCCAAACCTGCTTACTTAATTTGGGCCAGTTACATGACTTCCCTACACCTCCATTTCCTCTTCGATAATAAGAGAGAATGATGCCTACTATATATGGCTGGAGTAAGATTAGATATGATGGTGTATGCAGAACACAGGGCCCGCTGCTGGCATGTAGTAAGTGCTCAGTGCACTGTGCATTCGAATTTTTATGCTTTTCACCTTGGAAAAATCGCTTTCCCTCTGGAAGCCTCTTTTTCTACATCTGGAAGAAACAAGGGACAAGACTCAGATGTATAGAAAGCCTCAAGTCTGACTGCCATGATTTTATTTTGCAGGCTCTAAAAGCAAAAAAGAGGTGAGTGAATTTGTGTGCAGGTGTATGTATGCGGTTTATGTCTGTGTCCCACAAACAATTCCTTCCTTTCTCTAGCTCCAAAATTTTAACCATTACTGGAAAACACCAACAGAGGGCATCAGGATTTAATTCTGGGTGAGTTGCTCCTGGAGGCTGAGGTTCTGGTTGTCTGACAGGTGTCTAAGCAAAGCTAGTTCCCCACAGGAATGCTAAAGATTTAACCCTCATTCTGACTCTCCAGTAACCTCGGCTCCTTCCTTCAGAGTCTGGCACTCAGGTACATGCATAGGCTTTTGTTTCTCCCCTGGAGGTGTCTGCCTTTGCTTGGGACAGGGGATGGCGGCACTTTGTGGAGGGAGAACAGTGATTAATGACACCTGAGCGCTCTCTGCTGAGCTGTTGAACTGAGGCACGTGAGTCAGAGGGCCTGATCCACTCAGGGGCTGCTCTCTTGTCTGAAATGACACCAGGGAGCCTTCCAGCAGGGAGGCAGAGTGGGCCAGCCAAAGCAGAGAGGACAGTGAGTAGAGAGAACAGTCTTTGCATCTGGTGCTCTCATAACTCCCTGTAAGAAGTGTGACAAACAGCCGGACTGCTCTGTGCCTCTGTTTACCTTCTTGCTAGAGGCGCAATCGCACTTCTCTCCAGGAGACCGCAACATCACGTTAAGGCAAAAGGCTAGGTTTGGAGTAGCCCACTCTGGTATGATCTCTCGCCTGCTAAATGTGTGTTCTTGCACATCACTTAAATAACCAGAGCCTCATTTTCTTATCTGTAAAATGGGGATAATCCCATTATAACTTCCTCTCTGTATGGTGTTGAAAGGCAGTGAGATGCATGCATGAAAAATTATTTTGGAATGTCTGCATAAAAGACAGCTTATAGTCACCACCATTAGTCCCTGAGGTAGTGCCGGTGGTGGTGGTGGAAGCGGCATTAGTCGTATCTTTTGGGCTGTAGCTGTACTCAGAGATGCTGGGCATCACAGCTGTTAAGAGAGCAATTCCGGAGTCAGTCTCAGTTCACGTCCTACCTTCCCACTTGCCTTGCAAGTCATTTCCAACCTATAAAGTGGGGATAATGGTAGTAGCACATACCTCTGGTGTTATGAGAAACACGCCAGATATTGTACATAAAGCACTTAGTGCAGATCCTGGAATTGAGTACATGTGTAATGAATTGTAATTGTTGTGGTTATCATTAGTATTATCTCTTCCTCATAAAGCGAGGCATTAAGGGATGCTCTGATGCCTCAAGTCTGGAGGGCATCTCCATATTACTGAAACTCCCACAGGCCCTGACTTTTCCTGGACTGCCTTAGCACTTAAAGTCTGTGCCAGCATCCTGCAGAAAATCCCATCCTCAAATGCCTGGTACATTTGAATAGGAGCTTGTGTAAATTCTATGCCCATTTAGCATCCTGGGCCATGTATTATGAATACTGTTAGCCCTTTCCTTCAAGCACTCAAATATTAAGAGTCTCATCTTGCACTGCAGCTCTGTAAGGACCCTCATCTAATTCAGTCTCCTCATCTGACAAATAGGGAAATTGAGAACCAGAGAGGGAAAGGTACTCGTCCAACATAATGGCAGGACCTGATTAAATAACTGATCAGTCTATTTTACTTGCCTTCTTTTCTCCACTGCACTACACTGATTCTTAGAAGGAAGGAATTGCATCAGTGAAATCCTAACAGGGCTTGAAGTTTGGAGGATGCCAGGGCCCATCTAGAATATTCTGCTGTCTCAAGACTGAACTTACCAGGCACCATCCCAGCTCAAGGCAATTTGGCAACACTTCTAGTAACACGCTTTGGAAGGTAATGTATCACTGTATCCCTGAAGGATAGAATATAGGAGGAAGAAAAAAGAAGGAAGGAAGGGAGGAAGGGAGGGAGGGAAGGAGGGAGGGAAGGAGGGAGGGAGGTGTCTTAATCTCCTAGGGCTGCTGTAACAAAGTACCACAGACTAGGTGGTTTAAAACAACAGAAATTTATTGGCTCGCAGTCACAGAAGCTGGAAGTCAGAAATCAAGGTGTCAGAAGAGCTATGCTCGCCCTGAAGTCTGCAGGGAAAAATCTGTGCCCTGCCTTTCTCCTAGCTTCTGGCGGTGGCTGGGAATCCTTGGCATTCCTTGGCTTGTGACATAACTCTCTCTGCCTCCATAGTTACATGGCCATCTTCTCTCTGTGTGTCTGTCTCTCCTCTCCTCTTTTTATAAGGAAACCAGTCACATCCTACTCCAGTGTAACCTCATCTTAACTAAAGGCATGTGCAATGACCCTATTTCCACATAAGGTCACATTCTGAGGTACTAGGGAATCAGGGCTTCAACATCTTTTGGGGGGGGATACAATTTAACCCCGAAGTGGAGGATATTTTTATTACATTCCCCTGTGCTTGGCACTTAACATACATATGTAATTTTATCTCATCTTCATCACAATCTTATTAAGTAGGAATTGACATCCCTGATTTACAGACAAAGAGATTGCTGCTTAGAGAGGCTAAGGAGCTTGTACTGAGATTGTCATCTGAGCGTGTCTAACTACAAAATTCATAAGGCCTTCAAAGTTATGCCACCTCAAATAAAGGAACACATTTTCAGGGACGTGAAGATGTCAACCCCTGACTCTAGACTTCGTATTTACAGACACTTCCCGTGGTTTCCATTTGAGACATTTGGGTGTTTATTCATTTGTTCTGTCATTCATTCATTTGTTTATTCACCCATTCTACCATCTATTCATTCATCCATTTAACGAGCACATGTTGCATGTCTATCACCATAGAAGAGGCATAAAACTCAGTGCCTTTTCTTTCCAGTCAATCTCACTGGAGTGGATTTGTCTATTCTGTGCCTGCAAATATGTGTACACATATGCATGCACATAAAAACACAAAGCATCTACATTCCTTTGTAGATATGCAAACACATGCAGGCTCACACATCCACAATGGCCAGCGTTCTGCATTTGGTCTCTTTCCAGAAAAGGGTCTAGGAGGGTGAGTGGCAGATACCCTGGAGCCAGGCATGGGCCAGTTGTCCTGGGAATCACCTATGCCCTTGCTGTCTAGTACGCAGGCGACACACGGGCCTGTTCTCCCAGACACTTCACTCTGGAAGGCCTTTGATGGTAAGTCAGGCTGTGGGGACTGTCTAGGTCTTTGCAGGTTCACCCTACGGGAAAGGAAAACTCAGAGAGAGAAAGGAGGGCCTTATCATAAAAACTTGGGGTTCTTCTGTATAAACACTGATGGGGGGATTAGTTTGTGGTCTGGGGAAAGATTTCATCTAGCAGTGTACCAAGAAAAGAATGGTAGACGGGCTTTCATTTCTTAAAACATGAAAGAAAAGAAACAACAGCGATGATGAGAATAATGATCAAAACCATTTATCTTGCTAGATTATGTTTATTTTACCTGTCTGCTCCCCCAGTAATGGGTAATGAGAGCTAACATTTACTTTGTCAGGCATTGTGCTTACAAATTACATTTACATCTTCCAAACGTGCTATGAAATAAGCTCAGTTATGATGTCCATTTTAACTTTGAGATCACTGGAGCTCAAGAAGGCTCTGTGACTTTCCCCAAGTCACAAAGCCAGCACATGGCAGAGTTTAGGCTCTCAACCACTTTCTGAGGCTGCTCGTCCCCTCCCCCGTGGAACGTCCCTCTTCCCATCTGTGATATGACTGTAGGTCTGTCGGGCTAGATCAGAGATTCCTCCACCTGGCCTCAGGATGCTTGTGAAAACTGCCCATTCTCCAGGCCCCCAAGTTCTTAAATGGGGCTCAGAATGTATTTTTCACAATGCCCCAGGGGATTGTAAGGACCCGGTAGGTTTGGAAATCACCGTTCCAGGAGATCCCAAAGGACACAACCAGGTCTAGGATTCCATACTTCTTGAAACCTGTCAGCTGGGAGGTCAGGAAAGTGGGGATGGGCTCCAGGTGGAAATAGCTAAAGCAGGGCCTGGAGCCAGCTCCAGTTGCCCCTCCCCCCAACACAGGCCTGCCCATAAATCTCAGCTTTTTGGGAACGGAGCCAATGCAGATGGGAGGCATTTTCCCCTCGAAGCCTCTAATGTCTGAATATGTCAGGTAAGTGGAGCAGCAAGACTGTACAGGCTTACCCAGCTTTGGATGGCAGCAGCAACTCCAGATTCACAAGGCATTAATTACCAACACTGCAAACTGCCCAAAAACCATCTCCCTGAGCTACTGATATTTGGCCCTCCTAGAGAGGCAGTTGCTTCCTCTTCTCAGCCCCCAACCCCAATCTACTTGGGTCAACCTCATCTTCCTGGATTGTTCTCCCAAAACAAGAGTATCTCTCTGGGATGAGCTGAGAGACCTGGGTTCCAGTTCCAGCTCTGCCATTTACTGTCTATGTCCCCCAGACAAGTCGTTTTTCTTTCCTCCCTCTTTTATCCTCATTTGGCTTCTTGACTGATGCTGCCTCTGCTCATTATAACCTAGCATTTAATGGCAGAGGCTCGGAAATTTAGAAAGACTTCAGTTCAAATCTTCTCTCTGCCACTTAATGGCTCTGCAACCTTAGGTTAATCACTCTCCCTCTC
Source organism: Tolypeutes matacus (assembly GCA_026826555.1). NCBI lineage: Eukaryota > Metazoa > Chordata > Mammalia > Cingulata > Chlamyphoridae > Tolypeutes > Tolypeutes matacus. Next base: position 4,396,540 of record JAKSZT010021121.1, on the reverse strand, counting down.
TGTGCCTGAGTTTCACTATCTGAAAAGTAAGGCTAATAATGGGACTTATATTAGAGAGTTGCTGGGAGAGTTAAATGAATAATGTACATAAAATACCAGGCATATGGCAGGTGCTCAGTAAATAGCAGCTAGTATTGTTAGTGGTTGTTAGTGTTGCCAGACTGGCATGTAAATAGATGATTATAATCTAATGCTATAAGTGTTGGACAGGAACAGCAGGGGGTGGTCCGTGAGGTCCCAGGGGATGATCCCCAACCAAACCCAAGGCAAGAAAAATGTCACTAGTGGGGATCTTATTTCCAAGTTGACTTAAAAGATGAATAGGGCCTGTCCAGGTGCAAACAGACTTTCCTGGGCAGTGTGAATTCTCTCTACTGATGGCTTAGGTCCCATCACTACCCCCACCCCCACGGGCTTTCTTTCCTTCCCTGGCAGGTACCCAGAACTTTCCCACTTTGTACATCTGATTTCCCTCTTCCCTCCTCCCCACTCATCACCAGGTAAGTGCTTGCTCATTCTTCCTCCCAGCTGACACTGCACTTCTGAAACCTGTTTCTCTTCTCAGCTCCTGGCGCTGGTTTCCCTCCTCTCTGTCCAGGAACTTGCACTCACCTCTTCAAAATGACAGAAGTCTCTGATACTGAGCTTGTCTGGTAATGAACTTGTCTCCCCTCTTTAGGTAAAAGCCCCTCTGTTTCATTTCTGGCTGTTCTGAATAACCCTCCACCCCCCTTCTGATCCTATCCCCTCCCCCAGGATTCCCTGGTGCCCACAGACATATCTGGGTTTACCTTGTTCTGCAAGAAAGGGTCCTACTGTAACACAGAATTGTAACTGTCACCTGGAAATCATAATTTGTGTGTTTATTTACTCAACAAATATTTATTTCACCGGGCATTGCAATAGGTACTGGGGTATAATTATGAAGAAGGCATTCCAGGTCCCAGCACTCAGGAAATTGAAGGTACAAATAGGAAGACAGAAAACCAGAGAGAAGAATTGGCATTGCAGAGTGATCCGGGCCATTCAGGAGGCTCTGTGGTGGGGCACTGAGTCAGCGTTCTTAGCTGAAAACCGCCCTTTTTAGGTAGTTTCAGCAGAAAAGGAACTGCTGAGAGGCATGGATTAAAGGGAGCTCACCGAAAGCCACGCTTGTGCACCACACAGCCAGGGACAGGGAGCAAACCGCAGCCTGGGACTGTGCCAGCAAACCCCCCACTGTGACACCCTGACCAAAGACAGCAGTGCAGACCACTGGCCTGGGTGTTGGACAGCAGACCCTCTGCCGGCTCTGACCTGAGTGCCAAGAGCGTCTGCTCCCTGCTTCACCAGAAAAGAGGCTTTGCACATGGCCCCTGCCTCCCTTCGCTGCCTTCCTGATCAAGATTGAACTTTGGTGTGCCCGATTGGCCAGCCAGGCCCATCGACAAGCGAAAAGAGAAGGCAGGGCATTGCCTAACTGGAGGGAGGGTGCTGGAAACTACAGAGCAGCCAAAACAGGAAGACGAATGTCCGTTACAAATACCCACTGGAGGCTTTGCAGGAGAGGGAGAGCGGAAGGAAAAACGAAAAGCTTCTCGGTGGTAGTGAAGTCTCAGCTGAGCTCTGAAATAGGAAAAGGAGTGAGGTGACCACGGGGCCGGGGCAGTGGTAGTTGAGACGGATGGAAAAGCAGGCCCATAGCCTCGAGGATGGCAGTAAGAACGCTGCCTCTGGGAATGGCAACAGTGCAGTATTGCTAAAAGATTTAGAAGTAGGTGCAGTGAGGGTTGAGGCTGCAGAGATGAGTGGGGTCAAGATCCCAAAGCTCAAATCCCCTGGCCTGGGAAACAGGAGCCCAAGCGAAGAAGCCCATGTTCTGCAGAGACAACAAAGAAAGGAGACTTTTATGCGTTCCAAGACTGCTCCTATGAGCGTCTCTGGTGTTCCCTTTCTTCTTTTATGGGAGACACATCATTGGCTCACTTTAAAACTCCCTGTAAGTAGAAATCCCTCACCATTATGGAGAATTTCTTCCATGAAATCACACAGGCGTGGGCTGTTTATGGAAGCATGAAAGATTCCTTGCCAAAGACGTCATTTCGTATTCATGATGAAAATATCACCAGGCTCCCTTTGGAAATTAGCACAAGAGAGATGTATTCCTTTGCCTCTCTGGTCTGTGGGACTCGCCTTGCACCTCTCCACCTGCATGAGGCTCAGCTCACACCCCACCTCCTGCACGAAGACCTTCTCAACCACACACATCCCCACTGCCCTTTTTTGTAATACAACTTCCTCTGGCCTTGAGTACATAACACACATCATTTCTCAGGTGCATATAGGCTATAAGCTGTCTACTATTGTATTAGTCTGCCAAAGAGGTGCTGATGTAAAGTACCAGAAATCTGTTGGCTTTTATAAAGGGTATTTATTTGGGGCAGAAGCTTACAGATACCAGACCCTGAAAAGTCCAATTCAAGGTTGCTTTCTCACCAAAGTCAAGTTGACACTTGTTGAAGCAAGATGGTGACTGAGCTCTGCCTGGTCTCTCTTTCCTGGGCTTCCTCTTCCTCTTGGGACTCCGTGGGCCCAGCTTCTTCCCAATCTTGGCTGTAGGATGGCATAGGGCTTGTCTCTCAGGGCTTCCTATATCAGTCTCAAGTCTTCTCAAGGTCAGCTGTAAGCTATCAGGCAAATAGCTCATCTCTCCCTGGGGCCCCAGGATCAAAAATGACAGAGCTCTCTCTCTTCTCATGTGTCTTCTTGAGTAAGTGTCCATTTATATCCGCCCACCAAGGGGACAGAGACTCAACCTGAGTCATGCCTTACTGACAAGCCCTAATCTTAACAGGTAATTTAATCAAGGGCCCCTCAACTGAATCCAATATAATCAAAGGGTATTACACCCAGAAGAATAGATTTAGTTTACAAACATAATCTTTCTCTTTTTGGGATTCATAAATAATCTCAAACTGTCACAACTCTGTACCCTCTTGAAATGAAAAGCAAAGGCAGTTCTTTTCATTTTTCTAGTTGAAAGGTTTCTTTTTGTGAGTTCTTTCCTGAAGAAGAAGCTGGAACATAATCTGAGTATTTAGCATTAATATTTTATGGAAACTATAGGTATCTAACTATGGCTCCTTTGCACACAGAGGGCTCAGAGTAAATTGCAGACTCAATGCCAAATTAATATGCATGCCAATTCACGGCCCCTCAGAGCTGTGTCCTCTTCCTGAGTCAGAGATCATAGCAAAAAGCTATGTAGGGATGCACCCATCTCCCCTATTCCTTCCTTTTTAGCTATCTATTAAGGCAAGTCATGAGGTGCAGAGGGGAAAAGCAACCATTCCAAGGCTATGTGACTCTCTTCTGTTCTTGAAATTGTAAGTAGTATAAAGGAGGAAAGATGTGTCTACAGAAGATACAGATTTCTTAATTATGTCCCTGTTTGATGCAAGGGAGAGAGCATGAGCTCTTAAAGTCACAATGGGACCATATGCAAGCCATTTCTTTAGCTTTAAAACTGTCAGAAGCAATGGCAAGGAAGGCATGTTATTTCCTCTATACAACATGTCTGTTAGGAACTTGAGTCCAGAACTCGTTCTTCTTCTAGATAAATGTCCATACACCTGGAAAGGTGGTCTTCAAATAATCCATGAAGGTTTGTTTTGATCAAGACCCTTTGGGATGCAACTTAGGTTGGTTTAAATCAAGAGGTCTGGGATTCCATGGAGACCTGGAAGGTCAGAGTTGGGTTGAGCTCCCCTGAGAAGAGGCAATGAGAAGTTACAAGTATCCAAAGATCCTTTCTCATTTTTTTAATATCCCCTGCTTCTCTCTGTGCTTCTGTTACTTCTTCCTCAGTCACAAGCATCTGCTGTCTTCTACTTGTCCCTGGCTCATGGTTCATGGTTGCTGATGCAAACCCAATTCTCTCTTCTTTCTTCAAAAGCAGTGTCCACCAGTAATGACTCAGACCTTCAGCTACCCAACACCAAACTCCTGAAAGAGCAATCTCATTGGTCTAGTCCTTTGGGTCTATGCCTGGCTATCCATATTACAGTCAGCTGTGGTCAGGGTAAAGGGCTCACTGGGCATATAGCATGGTTGTGCTCATTTATAAGAAGTGATATAAAGGTAGTTTCTTGAAGAAGAGTTGTGGGCAGAATAGGGTTTTAGAGTTGTACTGGTCACCTGTTGCTGTGTAACAAATTGCCCCAAAATTTAGTGACTTAAAATAAAAATAAACATGTATTATCTCACAGTTTCTGTGGGCCAGAAATTTGGTAGCTGCCTAGCTGGGTGGGTCTAGCTTGAAAGCTCTTGTGCAGTTGCAGACAAGATGCCAGCTGGGGCGGTAGTCATGTGAAGGCTTGACTGGAGCGAGAGGAGCCCCACTTTCAAGATGACTCACTAACATATCTGGAAATCGATGCTGGCTTTTGGCAGGAGGCTTTATTTCTTCCCCCCACGTGGGTCTTTTCATGGGCTGCTTGAGAGTCCTTATGTCATGGCAACTAGCTCTAGCCTGAGCAAGAGTTCAAGAGAGACTAAAGCAGAAGCACAACATCTTTCATAACCTAGCCTCAAAAGTTACACTCTGTCATTTCTATAGTATCCTATTAGTTACACAGGTCAACCCTATTCATTGTCCGGAGGACTACACAAGGGTGGGAATGCCAGGAAGTGAGAATCGCTGGAGGCCACTTTGGAGGCTGGCTACCATGAAAGCCAGCACTAGTACAGGTTTGTAGAGACAACGACGAAACCTCTTCGCTGATTGGCTCATGCCAGTGTTTTTTTCCTGGATGATCAAGAAGCTCTCCTTTAGCTCAAACTTGAATCTCTCTTGCTTTCTATTCAGAATTAAGAGAAACTTTTTGCGCCTTAGAGGGAGACATGCTGTACAGCTGGTTAACCACATATTCATGATTTGTAGGACTCCATTCACCTAAGAGATCTGTTCTAATTTCCCTAGAAATGTGTTGCTGTAGCCCCTGCAGAGAGAAGTGCCTAGATCCATAAGAAGAACCAAGGAGTGGGTGCCATATATTTCAAATGATGGCAATGATTGATAGATTGTCGAGTGGCGGAAATATTCTTAAAAGAAGGCAGGGGAGGAGAAAAGGAACTCGTGGCTTCTATGTGGGAAATCTGAACATTCGATAGCTTTTGATATTTACAACACTGGTCACTTTTTCAGAATCAAGAGTAGGCAGGGGAAATGAGGAATGAAGCAGAAAATAATAAAAGAAAATTTTATGTGCTCAGGGTCAAAGAGGAATTGTCCTAGGAAAATTCTGAGTCCTGGGTGACAAAACAATATGTGCTTCAGACCCCTTAGGAGCTCAGAGAACTATGGTGTGGCAAGACTCAAATTCAAAAGATCTGGCTCCTCATCCTCAAATCATATGTGCTGTCCTGGGATTTACCCAACGTAGGATAGACCAAGACTGAAAGCTGAATTTTGAATTTGATTTGGTTTCACAGTCATTGACTAAGAGTTCTACACTTGCAGGCAGTGCAGAAGTGGGTAAGAATTGTCACCTCTCTGAACCTCTGTTTCTTCTTTGTTAAAGAAAATAATAACAGAACCCATCTTGTCTACTTCAGACCATTGGTGCAAATATCAAATGCTGGAAAGCACTTAGAGATCTGCAAAAAAGCTCAGGGAAAATCTTATTGGACAGAGAGGGTTGAGGAGCCTGTAACAGGCATACCTGGAAATGCTGATGCTCCCGTTGCAGCCCAGTGTGGGGGGCAGGACAAAGAGACCGTTCCAATCACCAGGCACACAGATCAATAAGGTTATCTACCTCGAGGGCCTCAGCGCCTGCAATAATAATAATAATAATCACTTTTTGTTTGGTACTTCTGGGCATATTAGGGGCAAATATTGAACCTATCTCTCTTTGGCTCCTTGGGCCAGGGACATGGAGGATGCTACTCTGTAGGCAGGAGGAAGACAAAAGCACACATGGAAAATAGAAAGAAATAGGATGAGGGACAAGGAGAGAGGCCTAGTCCTGTTGCAGTTCCTGGTTCTGGTTGTTTCTGAGGCCTTACTCCATTTCTGCCTTGGGTTCCCCAAGAATCCCCACCTCCCACTTCCTTAGAATACATTTTTCCTTTTGCTTAAGTTATATATGGGTCTGATTTCTTTCACTTGAAATAAAAGTAGCTCTAAATAATACCATTTTTGTAAAAGGAATTCATTTGTTTAATTTATAGTTCCAATAGAACTGATATTAACTTTCTTACAGCAAGAAACTATTTTATTACTGAGAGACATAGGAACACAATGACTGAGAGTGTCAACCCAGACCTACTGGGTTCAAGTCCTCAGACAAATCCCTTAACCCTTCAATGAAACCCCTCAGTTTCTTCTGTCTAGCAAATGCTGATTAATAATATAATAATAATACTTACCTCCAAGGGTCATTGTGAGGATTAAATGAATTGTCACATAATCAAGGCCACTTATCATCATGCCATTTAATGGGGGAAAAAAGTCATCTGAGTCCCCAGCCCTGACTCCAATCTGAACTTTGTATAAGTCAGTTTATCATTATAAACATACAGCAAGAAAAATAGAATACCTCTTGAGTTCAGAAAAGAGTCATTGTTCCCTGTGATAATGAGATGACTTCAAAGTAATCAAAATTTCATCTTGAAATTGGCTACCACCACCACATGTAAGGCAGCTGAGACCTTGAGCTTTATATGGGGCACCCCATGTGAAAATTTATGTCCATGCTTAAAAATCCTGGAAATAGGGATTGATAATTGAGATTCTGGTGGAAACAGAGTGAACAAAGATGCTCTAATTAAATTCTGCATAGGAGCTAATTAACCCATTTATGTGCTTTCTTCCTTTGTGCAATAGAGGAAACATATTATCAGCATTCATATATTTCCAACTATCAGTATGTTGGGTGTGATTTTTCTCCCCCTTGAGTAGTACGGGAGGAGTGAAATGCCTTCTATGGGTTCTCCGAGCCATAATTCATCTGTCCGAAGCTTCTGCTTAGTTTTGACATTAGCTCTGGGAAACTCATGCATGCTTTGCTCTTTGGACAGACCACAGAAGTCATCCTGGAGGCCTCCAACCTGCTAATCAGATCTGTCTCCTGACATGTGTGCTCCTTCAAAACATCCCAGGGCTGTTCAGTGGAGTCACCTTGAGGAAAGGGTCTTACCACTGCTGTCCAGCGTGGGCTGCTCTCAGCATTCAGGAAACCTCTCCTTGTTCCTGTGCTCAGTGACTGACTGTCGGGTAGAGCATTTCAGGAAAAGAGTACCGTCGCCCACTCCAGCCATGTGGCAAAGGTATTGGCTCCCTTGGGGAGGAAGTGGTTTATCTGTGGGAGAGCACTGTTTTGGCAAAGTTTGCATAGGAACAGCCTCTGTCTCTGCAAGCCTGTGTGTGTGTGTGTGTGTGAATAAAGCAGGAAGAGTGAAAGATAAGACAACATGAATGCCACAGAAAGGCACTTCTTTATACAAATGCTCGAAAACATATGATGCTGAAAGTTGTTAGACCACATAAATGAATCTGTGCCTAATTCAACACAGCTATACTCCTTTCTTCTTCAGGATTAGTGAGACTGCGTTATCCTTAGCTTTATTATGTGAAACACCACAGATAGGAAACAGTCTAAGAGAGAAAGAAGTGGAAGAGAAGAAGAAAAAGGGTGGGGGGGCGAGAATAAAATGAAAAGATTGGTGAAAATACTATGGGGAGGGGAACAAAGAGAATGCAAGTGAGTTTACATGTGTGCCAAGTTTGAGTTGGAAGGGTGTATGAGGCTTTTGTACTGTATTATAACTGTATTGGGAAGCGGCTGTGGCTCAATCAGTAGGGCTCCCGTTTACCATATGGGAGGCCCCGGGTTCAGTTCCCGGGGCCTCCTGGTGAAGGCAAGCCCGCCCGCACGGCATGGTTAGCTGACCCAGCGAGCACAAGCAGCAAGGGGGAGATAAATGAATAAATAAATAAAATCTTTAAAAAAAAAAAAAAAAAAAACTGTATGTTCTGACATTGGCTGTATTACTTCAACAGTAACCTCTTGATCTTTGACCTAGTGTTCAAATGCAGGGTAGAAGCCATTTCCCTGGAGGATTTTGATTCTTAGTGACTTAGTTTAGTCAATTTCAAGATACGCCGGAATGTAACCAACAAATATATTTAGATGAATATATGTTTGTGTTATTACTAATTATAAATTTATTTCTAAAATTCACCCCAACATATGTCACTAAAACAAAAGAATCTCAATTTTGTGGCTGAAGAAATTAATTCTCTAGGCCAGTCAGTGAAGATACAACCCCGGAAATAAAGGTGATTCACATATCACATGGTCATATCTTAAGACCCCACTAAACCTTCCACGGTAGATTGAGTTAATGATAGACATTACCTTGGACATGTCCGGGCATTTTTTTCCTCATGACCTAGTGGGGAGTCTATCTTCCCTGGGATGGAATGGATTAAATAACTGGCAACTAAGAGGCCTGGGTACAATTCCCAGTTGCATAACAATAGCTGTGACCTTGGACAAGCCACTTAACTTCTCTGTGCCCCTGCTTCCTCATCTGTAATGTGAGTATAACAATGCTTTTCCCACCTACATCACATTATTTCTATGCAGACTAAATGAGGTTTTTAGTTGTACAAGTTCCTTGGAAAGTTAAACCCCTGAACAAAATGCAAGTTTTTGAGTACCGCACACGCATACACTATTCGTGGTCAGGAATACATAACGTACACCGTGTTGAATATGCTGTAGGTGTTTTGAGTATTGAATGCAACCGCCTGGAGATCCCAGCCTGGAACAGCACAAAATAGGTATCCTCTGTGGGATGTAACCTAGGCGACACTGCACATTCAGCCGCACCTGTGCTCTGACACAGACTGCAGTGTGGAGAGAAGAGTTTGGCAGATTAAATATGCAGAAGCAGAGAAAATAGAGACAAGCCATAGTAGCAGTACCAATGGCTGTTTGTCCATCAAGGCCAAGCTGAAATGTAACTTTCCGAGTGTAGCTTTCCAGAGCTCCTCTCTCCTCCTGAGGGAATTAATTTCTCTTGACTCTGTGTACTTGTTTCACTTTATTGGAGTAGCCCTGAAATTTAAGTACCCATGCCAATCCCAAAGCATTCAGCTGGCACCAAATCAATGGAATTCCCAGATGTCTGTGTCTGGAGCCTTAGTCCTGAAACTCTGACCATGGCCTTGAACCTCAGATTAGATTACAATCCTGTTTTTAGTTTCCTGGCTTCCGACTTCAATTTAAGTGGATAGATTTTATGGTGCGCCCAATATTTGCTAGGATTGTGTTAGGTAATGGATACAGCACTGGGCTCCAAAACATGTCCTTTGTCCTCATGGAGTCTAGATTCTAATGGGGGTGATAGAAGATTAAGCAATTCCAATGTTTAGATCTAGGTATTCACGGAGAACTTCCCAGAAAAGGTGACATCCAATCTGAGACTGGCAGGCTGAGACAGTATAAATCAGGTGAAAGTAGGTTTGGAAGGGAAAGGAAAGCAGAATGTTCCAAGAAGCACATGCAAGAGGCACAAAAAAACCTGAACATTTAACAAGTGGAAATTCATCTAGTCTGGCTGGGGCTGGGCGGCAGGGAGTGAGAGCTGGAAGAAGGTAAGTGGTAAGCAAGAGCCAATTTCTTGACCTATTTCTCCATTCCCAGCTTCACCTTACACTTGGCACCTAAACACTTGATTTTAGGCTCTGCCATTTTAGCTGTGACTTCAGCTCTAGCTCCCTCCCTCACAATCTATTAATCCTTCCCCAGTTGGGTCTAATCTTGGGATCCCTTCTTCCTTTTAGTCCCAATAGGGTCTGAATTCCCCTGACTTTGGAAATGGATACCAATCGGCCTCAATGCTTCTTTTACATGTAATCCATATCATGACTATCTGATTCAGGTCCCATTTTATTTTTCCTACCCGACTATCAACGTAGAGATGATGTTTTCTCCACAAGTAGCTAGGACAGTGCCTAATCGTGTATTTTTCTAAAATACATTTCTATTCTGTTAGTTTCTTATTGAAAATCCTTTAGTGACGCTGCATTAATCTTGGGATAAAACTCAGTTCCTGAGCACAGCCCACAAAGTTCCTTCCTGGCCCCATCCCTGTTCACCTGCCAGCCCCACCTCTTTTCCTTTCTCCTTCTCACTCCCTGCTCCTGGTACACTGAACTTTCTGTTTCTCCAAGGCTTCTTGCTCTTTCCTGCCTTTGAGCGCTCACACATGCTGTTCCCTCTGCTTTCCCTGCCAGCCCCTTCACTCTTGCTCATCTTCTACTATTTCAGCTTATATACCACTTCCACAGGGAGGCGTTCCCTGACACTAGTCTACTTGCTGCTGCTAGAACATGGCACTTCCATGCTTGATTGAAATTGCTTGTCGAAACGTTTGTCTCTCCCACTGAGGGTTTCTCAGCCTTGGCAGTATTGACATTTTGGGCCAAAAAAAATTCTTTGTTAGGAGAGCTGTCCTGTGCATTGTATGATAGTTGGCAGCAATGCTGGCCTCTACCACTAGACTCAATATCACTTGCCCCATTTTAATACCCAAAAATGTCTCCAGCCATTGCCAAATGTCCCCCTGAGAGACAAAAATCACCCCCATTAGAGAACCACTGTGCCAGGCTATTCAGAAGGTTGAAATTGTGTCCTCCTCCCTACTCTATCTCCAACCTGGAATGTAGGAGAATGTCACTGATAATGTGTTGCATAAATAAATAGAAAGTTCCTACGGTAAACTCACATTGAACGAATGAATAAATGTTAAGAAGAAAGCTGTCCTAGAAGTACTATACATCAGAGCCCTGGGTTTCTCTTTAATGAATGGGTGGAACCCATGCAAACATGGTAGTCCTCTCACTTTACAACCTGCAGCCCTCTGTGCCTGTTACATCTGTCCTGGTAGGCAGCATACCATCTAGACATCCACTCCCCTCTCCACATACACCTCCTTTGGCTGTCCTGCCCACCCCTCTCCCCTCTACAGAACAGAAGAAAGTTTCCAGCTCCTTGTGCTTCCTGCATCAAAGATGTTTAAGCTTTTAATGCAAATCCTGATTAATTAACAAGGGCACAGGACTTACATGCATTTCAAGTTGCTTTTATCTCTGGAAGAAAAGAAGCCTTTTGGCAGATACTTTCTGTTCACTATCTAGTTCAGCATTTCAAAGGTCATGCTTTGATGGGCTGAGCAGGTTACAATTTTTTTGTGTGTGAAGGGCAATGACTAGTAATTAAGGGACAGACCCCTTTATGTCAACTGAAGAGGGGGAAAATCACATTCAATCTTGCTTCATCCAAAACTGACTTATCAAAGTTGAAGCTGGAGGGCTGTGCCTAGCATTAGAGGGCAGAAGTGAGAAAGAAAGGGGATATGCAGGGTAACAGCTGCATTTCTTTGGCTTCTGACTAAAGAGCTAACATTTGCTGAGCACCTACAGTATGCTGCTTATCAGCTCTCCCACCAACCCTATGAAAGAGTCAATATATTTCATTTCACAGATGGAAGAAACTAAGCTTTAGTGAACTTAAATAATTTGCCCAATTATAGCAAGGGGACTAGCTACATTTATAGTGAGCCTGATTGTATTTACCAATATTCCTCAGCACCTATGTGTCTCCCCTTGATCACCTATGCCTACAAAAACAAACAAACAAACAAACAAAAAACGAGGGAGGGACTTTATCTTTATATTCAAGTCATTCATTCATTCAGTGAGTGAGTCAATGGCTCATCCCCAATCATAGCTCTTACAGAACTCTGTACTTGCCCTATCATAGTCCTCATCACAAATTATTTTTTGTAAATAATGTTTTATTCATCTTCCCAACTAAACTATAAATGCTGAGAGGGTAGCAATCTTGGTTGTCCTATTGAATTCTGTATCCTTAGTGTTTCACACAGAGATTGTCACAGAGAGTAGCCGTCAAGAAATAGCTGTTGAATTTACTTAGGACTTACTATAGTGAGAGAGCTGTTGCCTCCAACACCTACTTGCCCCTTCTTCCTTAATAACATAATTCTGGTATTTACCTGGAAAGCCATACCCTCATTAAAAACAAAATGCACATTCCCATAGTTCCTTTACTATTAAGTGACTGAATAACTAAGTCCATCCCATAAAATATAAGCAGAAGTATTGTGTTGCACACCCAAAGCCTTCCTTACTCTACCCTAACTACCTAGATTATGCACATAAAGACTGGACTTCAAGCAGCCATTTTGTACTATGAAGACTAGCACCACACTCTAAGAATTAAGAAGCAGAAATATGGAAACAACCTGGGTTCTTGATGACCATGGAGCTGCTAGAACAGCCCTGCACTGCCTATTCCCAGTCTTGTTTTATGCAAGAGATAAATAGGTTTCTAACTTTTTTAATTCACTGGTTTTGGTTCTCTGGTACTTGCAATCAAACTTAATCCCAGCAGGTACAGTTACTAAGTGCAGGGCACTGTTCCAAGGATTGTGAGGTATGCTGACATATGTGCCCCATCATTGTATGGCACCCACAGTCCACAGGAGAGCTTCAATGCATCTATATCTAATGACTATTTGACATATTCCACGATATTAATTTATTTTCGGCCCCCAAAAGGTAATCACTACAAAAGAAGAAAAGGCAAAGTGCTCTTACCTCCTGAAAGCCTCCTTGTTGCACAAATGTGGCCTCTCTGTAGGTGAAACTCAGCATATAAATGCACTACCTTCCCCCAGGCATGGAACATGACTCCCGGGGATGAGCCTCCTTGGCACCGATGGATTATTACCAAGTGCCAACTAGCGACGCATTTGGAAAAAGACCTTGATGAAAAGGGGGAAATATTAAATACAAATGAGTTTTTATGGCTAAGAGATTTCAAAGTGAGTTGGGAGGTCATTCCAGAGGTTACACTTATGCATGTCATAGGAGGATCTCACTGACAGCCACAGAAAACAGTGCTTCAAGCAGGGGTACTCCTGAGGGCTTTAGAGACACCTAGACATTATAGGCAGGGCACACAACCCTAGGAAATCAGCACCCTGTCAGTTGAGGGATACAAGCCATTATATATTTTGTCAGTTTTATAGGTTTTGTCAAAACCTATAAAATTGTGCAGTGCAAAGGGTAAATCATAATGTAAACTATAGAACATGGTTAGAAGCAATGCTTCAGTATGTGTTCATCAATTGTAATAAATGTACCACACTAATGAAAGATGTTGTTAATATGGGAAAGTGTGGGGGTGGGGTGGGGTATATGGGAATCTCCTATATTTTCAATGTAACATTTATGTAATCTAAAGCTTCTTTCAAAGTAAAATAAAAAGTGCTCAGTGAGATATGAATTTGGAGATACTACTTATAGTGGGAGCAGACCGTGAACATGTTCATGTAGGAGACACCCCTTGCATTTGCCTTGAATACTGATGAGAATTTTGGATCTACAGAGAATGGAATGAGGTTGAACACCCCAGGAACAGAAAATATGGGACATGTTTGGGAGAAGGCCAGAGATTCTATCATATAAAGGTAGAAAGAGTCTAATGTAGTATTTATGAGAATGGGCTCTGGAGTTAAGAGTGCTTGGGTTTGAATTCCAGCTCTACTGCTTACTAGCCTTGAGGAACTTGCCTGAGTCACTTAACTTCCATGAGTCCCACTTCCCTTATCTGTAAAATGAGGATAGTAATTCTTACTTTCTAGGGTTGTTGTCAGAATTAAATGAGCTTAAAAACATAAAGGGCTCAGAACAAATAGCTCCTGTCCCAAATAAGCACTCCTTAAATGTTAGCTATGGCTGTCATCCCCAAGAGACTGGAAGGGTAAGTTGGAACCACAGCAAGCAGAGCCACAAATGCCAGGTAAAGAACTTCAGACATCTATTATAAAGGCAATAAAAAGCCATTAAAATTTTGTAAGCAAAGTTGTGGTGACATGATCGGAGCTATGTTTTAGGAATCTTCGTATATCAGCATTTACCGTCTTATCATGCTTTCTCCTCCACCTCCACCCTACCAGCCTACTGACCCAGGTATCCTCCCAGGACTCAGCAATTCCCCAAGGCCATCCTTCTGTCTCTCGGGCTCTCTGCCTAATCACCGACTTAGGCAAACCTGGCTGCTTTTCAGAAACCTTGGAAGAAAGCCCTCTAGCTCACAGATCCTGGACCTCGTTATTCCCATGGGATTTGCTGAAGGATGTGATTCCCGCCTAACTCCTCGACTTTCCCCACCCCGAATTCCCCTGACCCCACCCTCTGGGGAGAGGTGTTATCATTGCTGACATTGTGATTCTCAACCCTGAAATATAGGCCACTGGTTACATCATAGCTGGGTGATATGGACTGTTGTTGTTTTTTTTCCTTCTTGGTGACAGTGGGAACTTTGCCACCTCCGTGAGTGCCTGCCGAGAGTTGACCATACTGTATATATATTTACAGTATGTTGCAATGACTGCCACTGCACAGATGTACTTCTGGGATTGGGAGCCAATTGAAGTCCATTTCAGAGAGCAATTTGTGCCCCTCTATTGATAGCTTAGCAATAAACTCCTAATCTTCTGTGCCAGTTGATAAAAGATGCATTGGATTCCCTTGTCCAGATTTCTGGCTGCCAAGATCTAAGTCAAAGTGATATTCCACCTGTGACCATTTAGCAGGTACAAAGAGAGTTGTTTTAGCTTTTCTCCCCCACTTCTTTTTAGCTTAAATTTTATTGATGTTTTAAACATCCTTCACTTAAGATATCTGCACATGGACACCCAGGGAGAAACAAATCACAGCCACCGAGATTATTAGAATACAGACAATATCAAGCCAGGGGCCTCCCTTGGTCCAGGTAAAAATAGAAAAAGAGGGGGAAAAAATCTGCATGCACATTCTCGTTTTACTCATTTTTATTCCTTAGAAAGATAACATGGGAATGAATATTCATGGTGAGAAATGTGAGGGTTCGGACTTGGAAGTATAATCATTGTTGTCATTTCGAATTTAATTAGCGCTTTATATTTGTAAAGCCCATGTTGGTGCTTAATTTTTTTTCCTGTCCTCCCTTGCCTTTCTCTTCCATCCCTCCATCCCTCCCCAAACTCCCTGCCCTCTTCCAAGAGCTAAATCAAATGCTGTCATTTTTACAGAAATGAAAAATCAGGAGTGAAGAGGGGAAATGGCTTTGACATAAAAATAACCAATCGGGGCAATGGAAATAATTACTCCAGGAAAACTAGCTTGAAACCTGTCAGGCTCTTGGTGAGCTGGTGGCCGAGCTCCTGTTCCAGGAGGTCCACATTGTGCCCATTGCTTCGCATCTCCACCTCAACAAGGAGCCAGAGCGGAAACATTGATAAATGGTAGCCCTGAGCTGGCTTCCTCCATCAGTGTGACAGATGATCTTGATATAATTGTATGGCTTTCACTGGGATGAACTGGGACTTCTCTGAATGCTTAGAGAGGTATGAAAGGGAACTACTATTTATTCAACAGCTGCTATATGCCAGGCAGTGTGCACAAGCATGTATGATCATTCCTTGTGTCAGTTACCTGTTACTGCATAACAACCCAAAATTTAGTGACTGGAAACAACAATTATTTATCATGATTATTTATCATGTCTGTGGGTTGCTGGGAGGTGGGCTGGGCTGGGCTCATCAATGGGTACGCAGCTCAGCTGGGGTTCAGATCTCGCCTGGGCTGGGGCACTGTAGGTGGGAAATCTCTGCTCCACGTGATTCTCATCCTTCCTCTGGGACCAGCAAGCTGGCCCAGGCATGTGTTTCTCCCAGTGCCTGCAGAAGCATAAGGCAGCAAGCACAAACATGCAAGGCCCCAAACTTGTGCGCTATCACTTCTGCCTAATGCGATTAGTTAAAACAAGTCGCAGGGACAAGACTGGAGTCAATGGGTGGGGAAATAGACACAGCCTCTTTAGTAAGAGGAACTGCAAAGTCACATGGCACAGCTTGCAGACACAGGGAGAGGTGACACATTGGGGTCATAATATAATCTATTGCATTCCCACCTTGCCTAGCCCCTTGTATAGTGAAATTAGAAATTATACCCAAGTCTTATGGACTCTAAAGACCTTTACCTTCCACTTGATGGGTCTCATACAGGTTAGCCCTAAGGGCCACACTTAAACTTCCAACTTTACATTTCAGTCAACAGGGTTTCTTTTAGTAGGACCATTCCAGAAAACTACCCTCACACATTGACTTTTCTTGCTATGGTACCTGATAATTATGATGATGTTAATGAAAATGATGATGATTGCTTTCATTTACTGTATGTCTAATTTTGACTATGAGAGGGAGTATGGAGTAGTGGTTGTGGCCAGGAGCACAGGAGTCAATATTGAGTACTCTGGAGGTACCCAGTATATGTTACTATTATTATCTTTGTTGTTTTTTGCCATATGCCAGATATTGTATTCAATGCTGTTCATACATTATCCATTTAAATTTCCTAGTGATTAGAAAATAGAACTCTGTTGATATCTGTCTACCTGGAAAAGTTCCTTTTCTTTTGATCACCTTCCTCATTAGGGTCTATTGGCACTTCAAAGCGGTATTTGTTGAAGATGATTAAAACTCCCAGTTTGTTCTTTTGAGCTGAACAGTGAGAGTTTTGAACACAGCAATGCATTTGTTCTGGAGTGTCATCCTTCAAGCCCTGAAAAAAGTTGCCCTTTCTCTCTAATAGTCCTAGACACCTGCTCTTTCAAAACACAGTAACAAGCAAAAAAAAAAAAAAAAAAAAAAAACTTAGATGATCTTAAAGTACCCTGCTGGATGAACTGGTGCCCCAGGGGCTGGTGTCCCCGGCAGGGGAAGATCAGGAGATCTGGACCTAAGTCTTGGCTCTGATGAAACTGTCCCTGATTTAGGAATTTCAGCATTCAGTCCCTCTTTCCTGGAGCTCCTTCAGTTGTGAAATGGAAGCTGGAGCCACAAAGTTACTTTAACCACACCTTTGGAGTGAGAAGGTAGGGTAGACAAGAGAGTATGACAGAAATGTTTAATAATCAGGAAAAGCTTTAAGATAGGGGATTCACAGTGATTTTTATCAAGACACAGGCAGAGTCCCTGATGGGCACTGAGGTCAGGCTGTGGGATTTGGATGCCATGGCTCTGGGTTTCTGTATTATAAATGTTAATGGCAATTGGGCTTAGCATGCTGACAGCCTCTCCGTAATAGTTGAAATGGAAAGAGCTGTCATTTAGCAATCAGAAAATGCCCCACCAATACCTATTCCCGTAGATTTTGATTTTACCTCTTGGGTTGGCTTCTACAAACTAGTTTTCTTCAAATGAATGCAAATGTCTCCCATCTGTCTGGGATTTGCTCTTAGCATGAAATAATGTGAACTATCAGTGAGGGAGGGATCTTTCTGCTCGTTTTTATCCATTGCCACTTCTCTGATTATTTTGGTGCCCTTGCATTCAATTCAAGGATAATCAGAGTTTGCACATTGACTGCATTCTGAATCCTTGATTCTCAAGCTTTCCCAAGCCACCAAGGAGCATCCAGAAGCCATATCTGGTTTGTTCACCACTGAATACCCTTCCTTTAGCACAATGTCTGATATGAAAAAATAAATATTCGATAAATTCTTGTTGAATGAATGAGTACATAATGCCATAACGTCTCCCTGCGTCCTGCGGCTCTTTCTTTCATGAAATCTCTAATCATTCATTTATTCATCCATTCAACAAATATGTACTAGGATGAATCTGAGAACTTTACATGAGTTTAAAAAAATTGAATCAGACTGTCTCTGGCTTCAAGAAATTCAGAGTAGAGGAATGGAATTAAGACTTTGTAGTAAGAAATATTGCAACAATAATGCTGTGTAATAAAATCACTGTAAAACTCAGTGGCTTGAAATGGAAACCATCTATTCTCTCTCAAACATCTGTTTGAGGTTGGCTAGAGAAGTCTTCTGATTTAGACAAGGCTTGATGGCTAGACCCATCCCCAAGTCGCAAGCTAGGTCCAGGTCTCTTACCCTGTGGGGACCAGCAGGCTAGGCAGGACATGTTCCTCTTGTGGAATGGCAGAAACACAGGCAATGCCGGCTACGCAAATGTAGTAGTTTGAATTATGTACCCAAACGTGGACAGGTTCTTAATCTTAATCCTCATTTCTGTGGGTTTCAGGGTATGAACCCATTGCAAATAGGACCTCTTGAAGATGCTATTTTCAGTTAAGGTGTGGCCCAATGGAATGAGAGTAGGTCCTTGTCCATTTTGCTTGAGGCCTTATAAAGAGAAGAAACCAGAAGCCAGAAGCTAGAGAACGCCATAAGGAAATGATCAACAAGCTAGAAGTCAGTGGAAACCCGAAGAGCAGACACAGAAAGGAGAGGACATTGCCATGCCATGGGGGGGCAGAAATACGAACCAAGGAACTCCAAGGAGCCAGCACCAGGAACGCTACAGACTCCAGAAGAAAGCCTTGCAGAGATTTTCTTGGGGACTTCTCATAAATGTGAGCCAACTTTAAGCCAGCCCATTGTGTGGTATTTGTCATAACAGCACGGCAAACCAGGACAACAAGATACATTGGTCAGTATCTCATTGACTGCCAAGAGCTCGTTGGCCAATGCAAATCACATGACCGAGCCCAACATCAGTGGGCTTGGGCAAAGTTTCTCTACGCACAGTGAGAGGAAGAAGTAAGTGAATATTGGCTGAACAGTAATCTAAAGCACGACAGCCTTGAATACAAATAACATGTGGTAGAAAATAATAAATATTATAAATGCTACAAATAAGGAATAAGGACATGTAAAGGGAAAAAAAGATGATGAGAATCAGAAATGACTTCATGGAGGAGGAATTATTGATCTGAGCCTGAAGAATGATGTTGCGTGTCCATGCAGAGAGCTAGTCAGGGGAAATAATCCCTAATATAGGTACCAGGAAATTTGAAGTGTGCATGGGAAATAGTAAGGACGTTTATTCTTATGAGGACATAGGTTACAGGAAGAAAAATAGTGAAAGAGGAGATTGGAGAGGTTATTTTGGCACTTGAGTATCATGCTAATGGGTTACATAAGACCTAGAGCAACAAAAATTAATTAGAGAATAACAGGTGAGAATTAAAGCTAACAATTTCTTTAACAACTAGAAAAAAAATGCATAGAGCATTGGCAAGGTAGGTGTTAGACAATATATTAGTTTCTGAGAATCTCCACAGATGTCAGGGAGAATGAACTACCAGTAGACCAAGGTGATAAATACTAGACATTACACTTTTTTCAAGTATTATTTTTTCCCAGTGAATCTTAGTGGGCATCTCAAACCTCAGGCTTAATGCCACGACTGCAGTATATCTCTCCCCGTGAAGCTTCCTCCTGCTTTCCCATCCCGTCACCTTGAACAGAAACCTCTACTGCCTTCCATGGGGAGGGTATCTCACCAGCTGTTGGCAAGCTGCTGGGAGAGAAATGATGCTATTGAGAGTCTAGGAGGCCCAGTGCAGGGCAGAAGGGAGTGTTGCCTCTGTCTGTACCATTCTCCCCATTTCCCAGCCCATTGCAATTTAAAATGCCAATAACTTTCAAGAGAGCTTGAAAACACATGATTTGACATAGGACATTGTTTTTAAGTTACAGAATAAATTCAGCAATTAATGAATACATGCATTTGTTCATTTGTTCATTTAATTAACCATTATGTATTGAGTGCCTCCTATGTGCCAGGGACTCTCCTGAATGCTGGGTACACTGCAGTGAACAAGACAGGCAAAACCTCTTTCCCCTTAAAGCTTGCATTTGAGTGATGGAAGACAGATAATCCATCATTTGGTAAATCAGATGTGGTCCAGAAAATGTCAAGAGGGAAATGACAGTAAATGGCTGAGTCCTTTGGATTAGGGAGTCATGGAAATCATCTCTGAAGGGATGACATCTATGCTGGGACCTGAGCAACAAGAAGGAGCAAATGAACACATCCTCTATGCCAGCCGGGCAACCTGGGATACATGATTCAACTCTCCCCGCACCCCGCCCTACCCACCACCTTGCCTCACTTTCCTTAGTGATACAAATGGAATGATAATAGGAAATCCTTCATAGGATTCATATGCTAATAACATATATTAGTACTTGCAAAGTGCTTAGAACAGTGCCTGACACATGTCCCTGGCATCAAGCAGCTATAATCCAAAGGCAGAGACAGAAGAAAAGATGCATTCAATACAGCTTGCCTGTGCTCTGCTCCAGATAAGTGCAAGGTGTTGAGGAAGAACAAAGTTCTTCATGGTAGGCAATTTCTCCTGATAGTTATGAAATTTATTTTTCATAAGTTTATGAGTTAGATATGATTATGCCCATTTTACAGATGGAGAATCTGGCCATGGATTAACTCCTCATCCATGACATCATGGCAGAATTAATATTCTAAATCAAGCCATCTTATACCAAACTCACAGCAACTTTTATTTCACAGCACCTGCTTTCGGCCGAGATTATTTAGGTTGGTGATAATAGCTAAACTTAATTGTGTGCTTAATATAGACTAGATACTGTTCTTCATGCTTCTAGTGTATTAGCTCATTTAATCTCCATCCAATCCCATGAGGTAGATACTCTTTTTCTTCTCAGATCAAGAAACCAAAGTTCAGGGAGGTTAAGTAATTTTTCCAAGGTGACACGGCAAGTATCAGAGTCAGGATTTGAACTTATACAATCAATATGGTACCAGAATCCATCCATTCTGCCTCCTGCTGTAATGTGAAAAGGTTGGGCTAGGAGATGTTAAGACTTGGTTCAGAGCCCAATTGTCCCGCGTGTTATCTGCCCAACCTTCGGCAAATTACGTTTTTGAATTTTATTCTTGTAATTTGTTAATCGAGGCTAAAAATACCTATCCCGTTGGCAGACAAGAGTGTATGCAAGTCAAATATTGTGCATTGATGTTAATTGTTCTTGCTGCTGCTGCTGCTTTTATTTTAATGCCCAGGCAGAATATAGTGGAGGCAGCTGGCAGGGGCAGTCATTGCTTGAAAGAAAGGAAAAGAGAGGTGCCTTCAGATACTTGGGACATTTTCATGAAAGCGTCTCCATTTGGCTTCTTCAGAATACAGAATTTGAATCAACAAGAAGGAGGTTAGTGTTGGATGATACAAATGTATTGTTTAGTGTCGATCAAAGGTAAACGCAGTTTTCAAAGGAAGTAATGAGTTCTCCATCACGTAAATATGTACAAGCTATAGGACCCCATGGTGGGGTGAGATTGTAAAGAGAAAGTCTGCAACTTGGAGAGGTTAACACTGTGATAGACTCCATATTAGACTCCTTCTGTCCTCACTTGTATGACTCAAAACCATTCTTTACCTAAAGCCAAAGTAACATTTTAAAAATGTATGACTGTCAATGCCTTACTTAAAATTGTCCATTGCTTTCTAATTAAATTAGAATTAACTCCAAGTCCTTACCATAGTCTACTAAACCTAAATAATTTAAGCCATACTAATTTTCAGAGATGTATATCATTCTTTTCTAATCTTCCCTCTCTAGCCACAATGACTTAAAAATGTTTGGTTCCTAGAATTTTCCAAGTTCCTCCTCTGGGCCTTTGAGCTTGCTGTTCCCTCTGACTGGAATCTCACTCCCCTTGTCTTAAGTCTTATTTAATCTTCTTTGTTTCTTCTTGCCACTTTTTCAGAGATGCATTCATTTTCCTTCAAATATACATGAATAACCCTCTTATTCTGTTTCAAAAAACCATATTCTTTTCCATCATGGCACATGAGAAAACTTTCAATCATATATTGATTTCCAATTATTTGTTTTGTCTATCTGTTGTCTAGACTGTAAGCTCCATGAGGGCAGGGACCATCTTAGTCTTGTTCATCATGTTTAACTCCATGCCTGCAATGTAGTAGGTGCCCAATCAGTATTCCAGAAAGGAGAGAAGAGAGGAAGAGGGGGAGGGGGAAAAGAGGGAGAGAGGAGCTCCTTTCAGACTAAATATATTCCTGTTTCTTCTGTAGACCAGAGCCTCAGTTTTAAAAAAATGGTGACCCACATCTGGGAAGCGGGACGTTCATAGATTTTGCTGAAAGCCTGTCTAAGGTGAAGTGGAGTGAGGCTGAACTTTCAGAAGACACAGGAAACCTGCAGAGCCCCAGCCTTGCTGAGTCTGCAGATTTTTATACAATACCATCAAATATAGCTTGGTAAGTGGGTCAGGGGTGGGGGGTAGCCTCTGCCTTTCTAAGGTACATCTGCCCAGGGCCTAGGCGTTAGGTTGATGTTAAGCTCCTGAAGATAATAGGAGAGACAGTGCAAGGAGTCCCTGGAATCAGAAGTCAGGGTAATGAGGCCACCGGAGTAGGAAAATATACCAGGAACTTGAAATCAGGCAGTCTTGGGGTTATACCTCCGATTGCCAATGAAACTAGCATTTTCTAAATAAAAAAGTGATGCTTGAAGAAAAAAATCACTTGCGTGAAATATTAAAACTAGCAAGTGGGAAATATGGGACTTGATCCTTTATTTGCCTGGTTCTGAAGACTGCTAACTAACATTACTTAAAAATGAAAACAAAACAAAAACAGCATACATTAATGAAGTTTATAGATAAAGCACAGACTGTTAGAAGATGTCTGCTCTCTCCTTACTATGCTCAAGGTCACTGGATTTTATGACAGGGCTGATTCAAAACCAGGACTGTCTCATGCTTAAGATTGTGCCTTAATATTCATTCATTCAACAAATGCTCAATGATGGCCAACAAGATTCCTGCCTTCATGGAAACTCCACTTTAGCAGGGAAGAATAAATATTAAACAACACTCCTGCAAAGGAGCTGTTATCCCAGAAGAAACACTGAACTCTTACACTATACTGTCTCTTCCCCGAAAAAGTTGGAAGAACTTTATTATTGTAAACTTCCCGATATATTGCAGGCAGTACATTCTTTAATGCATTCCCATTTCTTCACATGTAAAGCAGGGGTTTAAAAAGCCGCAACCTCAGGATCCTTGTAAGAGTTAAATAAGAATTAATGTATTTTGCTTCTAACACACAGTAGGAACACAGCATAGTAGGAACACAACAAATGTTCCAGAGCATTTATATGCTGGCTTCTTCTTCACTAGTTCAACATATAATAATAATAATAATAATAATAATAATAATTTAAAAATGTTACAGAAATGGAAATGACCCCATTCTATGATAGAGAAAAAAGATTACACTTTTCATCAGTAATATACATTTCAAAGGAGCAGATTAGCAGTTCAGCTTGACTAAATACAGAGCAGATTCTGCAAGCCTTTTTTTTTTTTTTTAAACTAAAGCAAGGTTCCAGAGAGAAAAGTCTCGAAAAAGTAGGAACCAATGAGACTCAAAAGGAAGATTCAGAAAATATTCCAGAATTAAGAAGAACAAAGGAACACCACACATTAATATGAGTTAATGATGAAAGCTGATGAGCGTAACAAAGGAGGAAGGAAACACGAATAGGTTAAAGGATTAAGTAGGCCCAAAGGTACAGGGAGTTGGGCACAAGCAAATGAATGATGGGAATGAATTAAAGATGAGTGCAGTTGAAAAGGAAAATGCAAAAGGATGAATGAGGAAAGAGAGAGAGACATTATAAAGGAGTACTGAGTATTGAGGGTTTTGACTGGATGGTATAAGAAGGATTTGAAATGTCTGCCGTAAATCACGGAACAAGAAGGGGTTGATTTAGAGAAACTGGGACAGGGTAAGTAGGAGGCAGTGAAAGGTATGAGCTGGAGAAAAAAAGATAATAAATTTGAGAATTGTTAAGGGAAAGAGCCAGAGAAGTACTGGGTTGAAGCAGAAATCAGTCAAACAGATGCAAGTGGAAATGAAGAAAGACAACAGTGATTAAAATATTCTTTCATTCTTCACGAAAGAGAAGTTAGAGACAATGGTAAAAGTTTGCTGTAAATGAGACACAGTGGAAATTCTCTGAAAGGGAAATGAGAAATGGGGAGAAGAATGGAAGGAGACAGAGGTCACAGATGGACCTAATAAATAGACATTTGGAGGCAGAAGTAGCTACTATTACTGAGAACCTACTATGTTCCAGACAGCACTAGCGATTTCCATTTATACCTGCTGGCTCATTGAAACTTCCCACTACCTCCATTTACAGATAAGTGAATTAAGGTTCAGAGAGGTGAAGAGTCTCACTAAAAACCACCCAACTAATAAGTGGTAGAGAAAAGAATTTGAGCTTACACCACCAAGAAAGGTTAATGAGTCAAAGAAATAGGTATCAGTAATAGATCTGTTTATCGTGATCTATTTAGGATCCATCAACACTAAAAGGAAAAGCTTCAGGATTGGCCTGAGCCTTGTAATTGTCCTTAAACCAGCTAATGGAGTTGGGCTCTGCGTGGGTCAAGATGCTGATGGGTTGGCAGAGCTACGGCCAAGAGATAGTAAGAGAGAGTGTCCAGGGGACGGCGGATGAAGAGAAAGAAAGGAAATAGGATCTGCCGGGTGATGAATGGAGTTAACGTGCTGCAGGGAAAGAGGCAGCATTAAAAGGACGAGTGAGTTACAGAGAGGGCAATGATGAAGCTAGAGAAAACAAATGGTAGAGATTCCTGAGGGCGAAGAGGATTGATGGAAGATTGAGCTTAGATAGAGTAGAGATGGAGCAGGTGATTTCACTCTCTTTTCCTGAAGTGGAGTTTATTTGTGTTCTAGAGATCATGTTAAGGCTTACAGAAGAAAGACTATTAAAATTACTTGAATCATAGAAAACTGGGAAAAAGGAAGAAAGGAAGGGAGGGAGGGAGGAAGGAGAGAATACACTTGCAAAAACTACAAGGACCATCTGTGTTTTATTCACTACATGTATCCATAGTGCCAAGCACGGTGCCTGTCTCAGAGTAAAAGTCAATAAATATGTGATCGTTCACTGACAAAATACTTCCTTTACATCTATCCTATGCTGGCTACTGTGCTAGCTCATGGGCACACCATGGTAAACAAGACACACATAGTCTTTGATCTCTTGGAGCTCACAGTCTAACGGGGAAGACACATCAAGCAAAGGCACTAATAAATAGTCAATTCTTAAAATATGAATGAGTGTTATTTAAAAATGCACTATAAGGAGATACACAAGGATATAACAAGGAAAATAGAGAGGGGCTAATTTAGATTGGGTGGTTAGGTAAGTCACCTTGGGAATAGTGCTTTATTAGTTAAGACTTAGAGATGAGTAAAATGTAGCAGCAGGAAAGATCCATGTGAAGACGCTGGGGCAACAAGAGCTTGAAATACCCAGGAAAAGAAGAGACCAGTGATTGTGTGGGGTGGGGTGGGGGTGGGGAAATCATGTGACATGAGGCTGGAGAGGAAAGCAGTAGGGGAGATAGCAACAGATGTTATATGTGCCAGGCACTTTCATGCGGCTGGCCTCATTTAATTCCCATGATGATTCTGAAGAATGATACTACTTGCCCCTTTTACAAATGAGAAGATAAACAGTCTAGTGAGGGCACTATTAAGTGACTTGCCCCAGAAGGTACTTAGCAAAGCTGATATTTAAACCCAAACCTGTCAGCCTCCCCAAGCCCTGCTTTGCCAACCGCACCGGCTGCCTTAGGGGATCTGAAAATAAGGGATTTTGCAAAACAGAAATAGAGTATCAGGTAGAATGAAAAATGGAAAGAAAAAAATGTTACAAAACTACCTAGAAAGTCAAATATTAAATATGAAAGATAAAGCAAAAGCAAGCATTTGTTGGGAGGACTGGAAAGGAGGTAGAAAGAATGAAGAGGAATTTCAGATCAGTGGACTTGGAGGGGGAGTTACAAGGGGACTGAGGAGGAGAAAAAAAATAAATCAATAAGAAATGTAATTAAGTGCAATATGAAGTAAGAGGAAAAGGAACAGAAGAGAGAAGGGCTGAGGGGTAGGGAGGAAGTGGCCATTGGCCACAACAGAGGACTGGAGTGTGAGTAGGAACTCAGAGCTTATTGGGAAAAGGTGGGGAGGGGTAGGTTCAGGAACCTGCCAGCTGTGGCAGATGGAGAAGGATTTGGGAGCCAAACAGACATTTATTCCACCACTTGGTAACTACGGGATCAAAGTCAAATTTTTTAGCTGCCCTGAGCCTCAGATTCTACATCTACCCAGTGGGGATAACAATCCTTCCTCCAGATGTTCCTGGGATTATATATCAAGGCAGTGGTTTTAATTTATTAAGTACCTACTATGTGTGAAGCACTTTACATAATTATTTTTGAAGCTTCACAACCAGCCTAAGGCGGGAGTCATTATCATCATTCACTGATGCACTACATAATGTTCTGAAGTCACACAGTATGTGTTCAGATATATGAGTGCTTTTTCTGGGGTCATTTCAGATTCGACACTGCCTTCTAGATAAAGTTGGAACTCCTCAAAATGAACATCGATTTCCCTGTCTGCTTTTTCAATATTGTCTTCAATCGCTCCCTCTTCCCCCTCACTGACCTTCCTCCATTTCCCTTTATAAGCTTTGCCCTCTCTGCCCTCTATTTGTGTCCACATTCTGTGTTTTTCAGGAAGGTGTATTGGCTGCAAGCAACAGAAACCGATTCTGGATAATGTAAGCAGAAATGGAATTCAGTAAAGTGATATTAGATTACTTGGACTCTCCAGGAGGGCATGGGATCTAGGCTGGTAGCTCAGGAATCAAGAGCACCATTCCCGCCACAGCACAGAACTGGGCTGCTGGAGATATTGTTGCAGCTGCTGCCAGGCACAAATAGGGCCATTTACTTTACAAACACCAGTAACGCTGGGCTGTGGACACTGCTGTTAGAACTGCATTTCCACTATCAATGAAACCTGTCCCAACTTTTGCCACTGTGGTCCCAGAATGGATTTTGCTTGGTTCCAGGTTCCTTCCCAGTGTCAGAGTCATGTGCCCAGGTCCTAGCTGCCTTGGAGACTGAGAAAGCATCTTGAAATTTCAGCTTCTTTGGTGGTAACTGGGCTGTGCTTCAGAGGGTGCAACACTCTGTGATTTTGGAAAGGGATTCAGATGCTGAACAGTTGCAAAGAAAGCCAAATATCAGCTATGCCCTGGAATGCCCAGCCCCGGACTACTAGTCCTTTATGGACCAGTTCCAATACCACCTCCTCTGTGAAGCTTCCTTTGATTTCCCGATGCAAAAAGCCTCAAAGATCTCATAGAGGAAACACATGTCTGTCTGCCTGCCTGCCTACCCGGTATCTGAGATATTTCTGTGCACATCTTATCTCCCCTCACATCATTATAAGCTCTCCAGGGGCAGGACCAGTGTTTATCTCTGCATCCTCATAGAGTGCCTGGTAGGAGCCCTGGATATTTGGTGGCAAATGAATGAATGAAAGTGTTGGTCTCATTCGACAGGCCTTTGTACCAGAGGTCCAGAAGGACTTGCACAGACTCTGCCTTACATAAGGGAACCCTTTTTTCCTGGTGTGCACTTCTATAAATGGACTATGTCAGCATATTTGAAGAAAGGGGCATAGAGAATCAGAAAGCCCCATTGCAGAGGATAGTGGCGGATTGTAAGGGTACAAAGGAGAGACTGAGGGAGGCAGGACGACATATTTTGGAGGAGTCAATGAACTGGAACAAGCATCAGAGAGGCAAGAGACAGTTTCGAGTCAGAGGACTTGAAAGACCAGATTCCACCACCCCTCTTGGGTTCACAGATTAGTAAACTGAGACAGGAGAAGCATATCTTACAAACCTCATAGTCAAAACAGATCCAACTACCCTCATGCAGATGTGCCTTTCACATCTTTGTCAGGTGGGCTTTCCCAAGGTCACCAAGGACAGTATGGTTTAATGGAAACAGTCAAGGCTCTGGAGCCTTGAGTTTAAATCTCAGCTCTGCCACTAATTAGCTGTGTGACCTTAGAAAGTGCCTTCACTTCCCTGACCTAGTGATCTCAGTTTCTCATCTGGAAATGGGCATCGTAATACCCACCTTATTGCATTATGGCTATGTGTTAAAGCTAGCATATGTTTATGTCTAGCACTTGGTGAATGTTTAATAAACAGTAGTAGGAAGCTCAAGGTCACAAAGCAGGTTTTGCTTTTCCCTTATTTTCAGTTTTATGCCTTTATCCAAAGGCATTAAAAAAAGAAATACAAATGTGATAGGAGATGGGAAAAAGGCAATTCATGTGAAGGGTTAAGGACAGAAAGGGAAAAAGGGGCGGAAGAGGGAAGAACTAAGAAGAGAGATGATCATGTACAAAAGCCTCACAAAAATGCAGGGAGGCAAGAAAGAGAGAGATGGGAAAATGGCTCACAATTTCAGGGAAGAAGCACTTATAAGATTAAAGTCAGGATAAGGAAGAAAGAAACGAGTGGAGAGATGAAAGAGAGCAGAGAGAAGAAAGTTGAAGAAAAGGTGAGGCTTGGGGCAGGGGGGCAGGCGAGTTCTGGGGAAGTGACCCTTTTCTGAAGGCTGGAAGGAATGTGGGTCAGAGACAGAATTAGCCCGAGGCCCCAGGGGGCCGTGTGTCTGAGGACCTAGGTTCACAGTCACAACTTGAATCTAGGAGAAAGATTGTGTTGAAGAATTGGACCCCTCCTCTGGGAATGAGGCTGAAGATGTGGGAGTCCTGCAGGAGCCAGAAGACAGAGTAGTAGGTCTCTACCTCGCACCCTTTTCAGGAATTTCACACCGAGAGAGCAGAAGCAGCCAAGTACAGCGGCTCCAAGCTGGGAGCAGGGATCCAAAATAAAGGCTTGTGAGTGGGCTGGCTTGCAGGGCTGTAGCTAGGGGGCCAGAGTCAGTCAGTTTGGGCGTTGGGGGCGGAAGGGGGGTTAGAAGGTGGAGTTCGATACTCCTCTGCCCATTACAGTTGGTGCAATCACGGGACCTGCGTGGAGAGGAAAGGTGGTGTACTGGCTGGGAGAATGAAGACTTGAGTTGTGGGCAAGTGGGTGGGGAAGGGGCTCTGAGGCCACGAGGAGTTATTTCAGGGACTAGGAAAGGATAAGGGACTGAAGACAGGACTTGTGCTTGGGCCTGAAGGAAGATGAAGTTAAGTCTTGGCTATCCAGGGGTGCCCCTACCCCCAACAAGGCGGGGCCTTGAGCAAGGCTGGGCTAAGACGCGCCCCCAGATGCAGCCTACCGGCTGAGCCAGGGTTTGGGTGAAGCTGGGTGAGATGAAAGCGCCCCGTGCGTGGGGGATTCGGGGAGGTACGAGGGGGCCCCCAAGTCATAGAAATTTAGGGAGGGGTGGTGTGGCCAAAGAACGTGGTGAAGGCGGCATTGGGGGATCCTGGGAAAGAGGAGGGGGCGATTGGGACTGGCATGAGGCCGGGCGGAGCCTCCGGAGCGCCCGGGGTCTGCGGGGGGAGCCAGAGAAGAAGGGAGGGCGGCGGGGCCCGGGGAGGCGGTGCGGGAGGACGGTCCAGGGCCGATCGGGAGGCGGAGCCCGGAGCTGGGGGCTGCTGGCGAGCGGCTCTCTCGGCTCCTTAGCTTCGGCGTCCGCCGCCACCGTTGCCTCCTCTTCCTCCTTCTTAGCCGCCGCCGCCCCCGCCGGCCGCAGCATCGCATCCCCTTCCACCATGGCCGCCGCCGGCGCCCGGCGCAGCCCCGGCCCCGGCTTGGGGCTCCGGGGGCGGGCGAGGCTCGGCTTCCACCCGGCGCCGCCGCCACCGCTGCTGCTGCTGTTCCTGCTCCTGCTGCCGCCGCCGCCGCTGCTGGCCGGCACCGCCGCCGCCGCCTCGCGGGAGCCCGACAGCCCGTGCCGGCTCAAGACCGTCACGGTGTCCACGCTGCCTGCCCTGCGGGAAAGCGACATCGGCTGGAGCGGTGCCCGGGCCGGAGCCGGGACCGGGGCCGGAGCCGCCGCCGCCGCCGCGTCCCCGGGCTCGGCTGGCTCCGCCGGCACGGCGGGCACCACCGCGGAGTCGCGCCTCTTGCTCTTTGTGCGTAACGAACTGCCGGGGCGCATCGCGGTGCAGGACGACCTGGACAACACGGAGCTGCCGTTCTTCACGCTGGGTAAGACTGAGCGCCGGCACACTCGGGGTCCCAAGGAACCGTGCGCCCTTAAGTGGGGTCGGACGGGCGGGGGCGCCCTGGGGTTTCCACCCCGGGCGGCTCCGGGAGGGTTTGGGAGAGGGCAGCTGAGGGGCCCGGAGGGCACACAGGTGGCAGCAGAGGCGTGAGGGCCAGGAGGTCCGGGAGAGCGCGCGGCTGGAGCCTAGGGGTGTGCTACCCTTCCCGCAGTGGGACCTGGCCAGTCTGGCCGTGCAGACGCTTAGCTCTGTCCTGAACCGCCCTGTACGCTGTGTGCCGGGATTAGGGGTCGGGGGACAGTGTCCCACTAGGGAGCCAGGTCCAGCCCAGCAGCCCATTGTTCCCTCGGGGTCACCGGCCGCCCGCGGTTACCAACCCCCCGCCCTCTCCTCGGCATTGTAGGCTGTGCCCTTAGGGACAGATTTTCTAGAGAATCGGAGCGAAGTACTTCCATGTAGAATTTCCCGGCCCGCGAAACCACGGTTTCAGCATGGACCGAGTGACCTTGGGCATGTCGGTTTCTCTCCCTGGGCCTCAGTCTTGGACATCGGTGAAGTGGGGTTGGGGAGGATTGAGTGGTTTTTGAGGACTGGGATTCTGAGACGAAGGTCTTCACTTTCGGGTTCTCCCCTACCACCGTTCTCTCCTTCGCCTTGCTGACCTCTCCCAGCGGAGCAGGCTCGTCCACGCAGCTCACTCTCTCGGCTAATAATGATAACTCAGAGGCAAGAAAAACGAAGGGGAGAGGAGAAGTATGGGGGTGGGGGGCCCAAACAGAAAAGTTAATCAGAAAGTTCGCCAGCAGCTTGCTGCCTGCTGGTTTCCGGCGCGAATCCCGGAGGAATCGGCCCTTCGGTAAAGCTGTGGGAAGCGCGGCTGATTTTCCACCCGGGTAATTGATAGCTTAATTATCTCGGAGAGCGTTTACAAAAATGTTGTTCCCCCTTAGCTCTCCCGCGCTTGCGGCTCGCTCGCTCTCCTCTCCCCTCCCGGGGGCGCGGGGCAGGATTGGCTGCTCGAGTCTGGCCAACAACAGCGCCAGGAAGGCGCCTGGGGTTCGCCCTGAGCCTCCTGGGCTCTCCTTCCCCAAGTCCCTGCTTTCGCTGGATCAGGCCCGGGCATCGCCTGGGAGGTAGGAAGGTGGGGATGGGGTGGGGACCGGCTCTGGAGATCTGCGCCTTGAGAATCCCGGCCGGAGCGTCCAAGGTTAACTCTCTGACTGCCGGAGAAGCCCCATCCTCTAATCAGCAGACCAGACTCCTCTCTCGTGGGAGCGCTAATATTGCTGCATGTATTTTTGTGACCTCCTTTCCCCACCCCCACTTCATGCTGATGGCCTCTGGGGATTTGAACGAATGCGCGGCCGCTTCGCCAGCTGAGCTTGAACCTCCGGTTTCTGGGCGCTGGGCTCTCCCCAGCCGGCTGTAACCTGAGCGTGCTGAGCTTTCAGAGAGGACGAGGCGGGAAAGAGCTTTGCAGGCTCCCGGGGGACTTCCCGCGACGGTGCGTCTGGCGTGCGACGCGCATACACACTCGCACACACACCACACGCGCGTACCACACGCGCGCACATACAGACGCCCAACCCCACAACCCCACAACCCTTCCCACGTGCGGCTCCACGGAAGTGCATAGGGCTGGAGGTGGGGTTCCTCAGGGCGCAGAACTAACCTCACGGCCACTTTCAAACCCACCCTCCTCCCTCTTCTCTCGCGGTCTCTCCACCCGGTGTGACTCGAGAGTGGGAATGGTAGTTCGGGGGGGGGGGCGGAATCCTCCTCAATGGACATTCAAAGGACAGGCAAAGGGTGTCGGGCTTTGGGTGTGGCGTGACATGGAAGCCAGTACCCCAAAGCATTTGCATTCTCCAAGGATGGGGAGGACTAGGCCCAGCAAGCATAGTTATCAGCCCGGAATTGCTGGAGCTGACATTTCCTGCTTCTTTAAACTTTGACTTTCAGGAGGGGATGGGTGCCCAGGGCAAGCTGAGTTCAGATCTGAGTGAGGAGCAGGAAGTCTTGAATCCCCCAGGACCACCATGGACAGCCTGCGAGTCTCCTAGGGCCTTCTCTGAGACACCTGCTGCTAAGTCTGGAGGCTGGGAACTGCCTGCCTTGGGGTGTGGAGTGCCGTCCTCCTTGGCAGCACCGCGCCCTTTGGATGCTTACCGGAATTGAGCTCCTGCCTCTTTCCTCCCCCAGCGCCCCGGACTGGCAGCCTGAGGCACTCCCGCCAGGATTTGGCTAGCGAGGTAGTACCAGATGGCCGGGTGTAGCAGGAGCTGTGTAGGGAGACGTGGGCTTTTTATTTGTGTTGGTCTCCGACTGTTTGCATGTAAACACCGAGTGCATGAGGAGCTCTGGGAGGGCCAGGCTGGCTGGAAATGAGGGTTGGGGGTGGGGATGATGTCATTTATAGACATCTCTCTCCCTGAGTCCCAAGGCTGACTATCCCATCCCCAGATCTTCTAACCATCCTCCCTTAGCATTTGTCTCCAGAGGAGTGGCCGAGCCTCTCATTACTAGCTTGTTAGTTCTGGGGATTTGAAGATGGGGGTTTCACGGGCAGACTTGCCAAGTGGGTAAAGGCCAAACCCTGCCAGGGGTAGGGTATGAGTAGCTACCACTAGGAGATGATGATGTTCTGCCAAAGCCTCTGGCTGAGTTTTGGTGCTGGTAAAATATCCCCTGGCATTAAGAGAGCAAACAAAGAAGTAAAATGTAGAATTCCACTTTGACTCCAAACCTGGTTAGGGGACCTCAGGGTAATTTTGCACACACTGCCTACCATCCTCACCCACCAAAGTCATCTCCAGGCCTGGCTGTGCCTCCCTCCATTCTGCTTCTCCTGTTTGAGCTATCTGCTCTCTTATTGGTAATGCCCTGGCTGCTCTCCCTGTCGTGTTCCAGCTTGCTTTATGTAGATGGAAGTTACCCCCAAGTTTCTGTGTGTGGGCCTCTTCTTTTAGAATCTGAATGTAAGTCAATGGCATTGACAAAGTGAAATTCCTTGAAAGTGATCAAGGAATTGCAAATAGTTATTGAACCCTTAATGTGCTAAGAGCTTTATTATTGCCTTTTATTATTTAATTCCTATAAAATAGATGGGCTGATCACTACTCTTATTATCATTTTACAGACTAGGAAACGTTCTTTGATAGGTCAATTACCAAGTCCAAGGTCACACTGTGAGTAGATGGCAGAGCTGGAACTGGAATCCCAATCTCGGGACACTGGCACTTTTGGTAATTGCACAAACTGGCATCCTGAGCCAAACATGCATTGAGGGGCTGGTTACACGTATGATGGCTCTGTAGTGGGTCCTGTAGGACCATGCAACAATCATCACCATGATGAGAACCTTTCTCCAAAGGAAATTTAGCTACATTCGTGAGCTGAAGTATGAGAGTGTGAAAGTAAGGCAAGAGCCATATGACCTCTGATGACACTGCCACCTCAAAATTCCATGACATATGGTGCCAGTGAGTGATGGTGATAATAGGGAGGAAACTTGTCTTTATAGACTTGGGCAAGGCTGGGAAGACTTCCTGTTTAGGAAAGAACCTAAGCTAGGCCTTGAAGGATGGGCTGGTTTTTAATCTAAAAAAAGAGAGGATATTGAATGCTAAAATGCAGCTTGGGGTCTTAATGTTGGTTAGGATCTGGAAATCTCAGCTCTGGCTCACTGTGACCTTGAATAAGTCATTTACCCTCCAGAGCTTCACTTCTTTGTGCTTCAGTTCTTTGTGGTATGTGTGGGTAGGTGAGCCCTAAAATAATCTTTGGTGTAAAAATTCTATGAACTTGTAGTGCCCTGACCCACTCTATGACTCTGATTAGCTCTTCTTGCTTCTTACCATCTGTTTTCTTTTGCCTATAACATGGGTGTGTTGTGGGGAGGAGGGGAATTAATTGAAAAGAAAGAACTTGAACAGGAGCAACTTGTAGCACAGGGCTTCTGAGGTGAACCCAAGCATCACTCAGTCCTCATCTATCCCCGGGCAGCCCCAGAGTCTGCTTGTGGATTTAGCTTTCATGTCCACAGGTAAAGAAATATCATCCTTCTTCTGGAGCTTGACTGTGGCCAGACAACACTGTGTACCATCACCCTTTATTCAGCAAAAAAAAAAAAAGGGGGGGGGGGTTTAAAATTGAGTAACCACTTATTGTCTTAACATTTCTTAGTGATTTGCTTCATCATGTAAATCAGGCTGGTGAGAAGTGTGCTCTGTATTTAGGAGGTGGAGTGTGAAGAAGGAAATACATCCAGTAATGTGTCTTTAAATGCACCCACTTGAATAGCCCTGGCAGTGACATGAAGATCTGTCCCAAAAGGATGTTCTTTGTAGAGAGCTGATTGTCCCAAATGGAGGAGAAAGACACAGTCTGAAATGACAAATTGGTTGGGTCAATGCAGTTTCCTTAAAATACAGACACAAATGGATACCCAGAGAGAAAAGTCACTTGGAGGGGTGAGGAGCCAGGCACCAGATCAGAAGGGTTACTAGGACCAGGGGCCTTAGCTGAAGAAGAGAAGTCCATGAATGGCTGGAAAAACTTCTTTCAAAAGTCAACCCAGAATAAGGAACATGTTTTTTTGTGTGTCTGATTCTAAGGGAAGTTTAAAAAGTACAAACACTACGGGAGTGTCCCCTGGAGCTGTCCAGCAATCAAATATGCTGACCACTAATGTAAAATCAGTAGGATTCACCTCCGAGGATGCGTTCAAGCAGATACTATACATCTACTTGACAGGCATTTGGAGAAAGAATCTAAGCACTGAGAGACCTTTGCTCTCTATGCCCTTTTTGGCTTCTGGTTTGGTTCTGAAGGTTGACACTCTTTATTTGGAGGAAGGAAAGATGGTTGCAGATAGTTGTAAGCTGTGTCTTCTGTAGAGATTCATTAAAAGCAACTCCAGTGTTCTTTTTTGTATGGGCTTGAGAGGGAGACACTGGGATGAAAGAGAGGGAGAATTTGATGTCTTCAAAAAATCTACATTGAAGAAAAAGTTTGTGTCTTTCCTCATTTGGGATGCAGGGTGCCTTATCACTAAACACTGCATTTGGGTGCATCTCAGACCTGCAGGCTCCACCCTGCTGTGGTTTCTTGTTTCTGGGATATTGTAAATAAGGCCCCTAAGGTAGGAGCCCTCAGTGGTCTCTGACACGAGTATTCTTCCCTTTCGCATTCTCTTCTCCCTTTCCCCCATCCTCCTCCTCCCCTCTTGCCAGTTCGTATCTGATGAAATCTACTTCATGCTCACACAGGGCAGAGAGAAATGTGTTGTCTGCCCACAGAAAGTACAATATTGCTGAGAGAATAATGGGACAGGAAGAGAAGAGGATTCATTTCAGCTGTTAAGACTCAAATTTGGTCAAGAACACCTGGAGTTGTTTCCTGGGCTCACTGATGCCAGCCAAGACAGCGGGGCTCTGCAAGCTTTGGTGTGACCCAGAGCCCAATCATTCTCCTGAACTGGGCCCTCAGGTCACAAAAGGATTTTATACTTTTAATTTACCATGAGTCCTGGCAATAGGTTTGACCAGACCTTTGTCAGGCAAAGTCTTCTGCCTCTCACCTCCTTGCTTTGTTGTGAACTAGGCCTTGGCTGCCTTAGGATAATGTGAACACATGTGCTGGAGGGGAGGAAGGATGGAGATTGACAGTCACTCTTTGGGTAATAGTAATGAAAACTATTACTATGACCATCAGCTTTGATGGGCTTACAGCAGTACAGACTCTGGGAGCTCAATGAATCTACCCCCACTTTTATATATGGTAACATTGAGAGAAGGGAAGAACCTACCCAAGGCCACAGGTTTCAGACTTCTACCAAGAGGTCTTGAATCTCATTCCATCCATCCCTTTTTCTATCACACGGCTGTACCTCTCATACCATGCACTGGGTTTAAATATATCTCAGTGTCTGCAGCTAGTTGAACATCATAAAGTGTACCACTGTCTCCTTCTTCCCCCTCATTCCCCCCAAAGCTAAGAAAATTCTCCCTAGGGAAATTGAATTTGTTCTGCTACCCAACTGTCTAGCTGGTTGACTCCAGTTTCTCCTGAGAATCTGAGCTGATAGGATTTGTTCTGGGGGAAGAGTGAGCTTCATTGCCTTTCCCTCTAGCTGCTTTTGGGGGTGAGTGGAAGAAGACTGTTCTTTTACAGGAAAGCAAAGAAAGGTTCAGGTTTAATCCTGGCATGGAGCAGCATTAGGGAGGTGCTTCCTTAGCAGAGCTGATCCTTTCCCAAGTTCTCATACTGACCAGCTAGTGGCAACAGAAGATTAACTATAGTGAGAGAGAGCTGATTTTTCCCTCCTTCCAGCGGAGCTTGCAGCCGCTCTGCCCGGGAAGGAGGCAGGCAGCAGTGCTTGGCAGGACTTGCTCTATTCTCCATCACTAGCTTTCTCCTCCCACTGACTTTTCTTCACGTCTGTAATTCTTTTGGGAAACAGCCCTGATGAAGACCTCTCTTTCTGATTGGGGTGTGGGGTGGGGGTGGGGGTGACTGAACAATGGAAGATTCAGGATTGGAACATGCAAAGCTTCCTTACCAGCACACTAGGAACATGCAAGCAGCCCAGTCTGTGAGTCAAAAAATTGACAAGGGTGCTGTGTGTCAACTGCTAGGGATTTAACCATGAGGAGGAACTGCTTCTCCATCTCCACTGCCACAGCTCCTGGCAGGTGCAGGCCTCCTCAAACACTTCTCTCTACTACAATTTCAACAGGCAGGCTCACTGGTCTGCTTCCTCTAGTCTGATCTTTCTAATCTATCCCATACTTGCAGACAGAGTGATTTTGTTAAAAGCCCAAATCTGATAATGGCTGTTCTCTCCTAAACCTCTTCACTGGTTGTGCAGAGGTCTTAGGATGAAGTGTAAGCTCCTTATTGTGGTATATAGGATCTAGGACCAAACTCTTTCCATTATTGCCCCACCACTCCCTGGGAAGATTCCTTCTCATCTTTCAAGACTGAATCCAAGTGTCGCCTTATTGTTGAATCCTTTCCTGCCCTCCTCACATTGGAGATGAGCACTCTGGGCCTTACACCCATTAGCAACATAAAGACCGCAATGTATACAGCAATATGACTACATCTGTCTGTTTGAGAAATATGAAGTGCCTCAACATGCCCGGCACACTGTTCTAGGCACTTACCATACTTCAAAGAACGAGACAAAGACCCCTGCATTAGAGCGCTTCTATCCATGTGAGCGTGTGTGTAGTGGGGAAGGGACGATGACAATAGCATAATGAATAAATTACATAGTATGTGGAGGTGATACCGTCTATGGAAAAGTGAAAAAATAGAACAGAGAAAGGAGAATCAGGAGTGCTGAGATGCGATCAATTACAATATTAAATAGGGTAGATGAGAGGAGCTTATTGAGAATGTAAGACTGGGACAGAGACTTGAAGGAGGTTAGCCAAGAAGGCATCTAGGAGAGGAGCAGTCCAGGCAGAGAACAGCTCCAGCAAGAGCCAGGAGCTTGCCTGGAGTGTTCAAGGGAAAGCAAGCAGGCCAGTGTGGCTGGAATACAGTGAGTGAGAGGGACGATTGGGCAGGAGGTCAGAGAGGAATAGGGGAACCGAGTCACAGAGGGCCGTATAAGGTGGTGTCAGAATTTGGGCCTTTAAAAACTCAGTGAAATGGAGAGCTATGAAGGATTTTAAGCAGACGAGTGCCAAGATCTGGCTTATGTGTCAAAGAATTTTTTAGGTTGCTCTATTGAGAATAGAATATAGGGGAGCAAGGATGGGAGCAGGAAGACCTGTAGAACTCTGTTCAAGTGAGGGCTGGTGGTGGCTTGGAGGAGAATGGGAGATCTTATCACTTTGATTTGCTTCCTCGTCAGTCCTGCACTACTTAACTATGAGCTCTGTCTTAGTTTTCTAGGGCTGCTCTGACAAACACCACACAGTGGGTTGGCTTAAACAATGGGACTTTATTGTCTCATGGTTTTGGAGGCTAGAAGTCCAAAATCAAGGTGTCAGCCAGCCATGCTTTCTCCAAAGCCTGTAGTGTTCTGGTAATGGCAGACCTCCATCACATGGTGATGTCTCTCTGTGGCTTCTCCTGCTTCTGGCTTCTTTTATTCTACTGTCTTCTGCATTTGAATTTTCTTTGCTTATTGGAATTGCACTTATAAGGATTAAGATCCACCCTGGTTCAATTTCGTTTCCTCTAAATAGGATCTTTGAAGTTCACAAATGAATCAGCACCTTAACTAATAATGTCCTAAAAGGTCCCGTTAACAAATGGGTTCACACCCACAGGAACACAGATTAACACTTGAACATGTCTTTTGTGAGTTACATGAGTCAATCCCCAACAAACTCCTGAAGGGCAGGGAGCATCCTCCATTAATTTCTGGGGCTTCAGTGACCCACGCTGTGCTTGGTACACCATAGGTGTTCAGGAGATTTTCGAAAACTAGCTTTGCCATTTCTCATCCCATTAACCATTCTGGGAAAAACCACAGAGGGTTTGACATTTCATTCATCCATTAAGGTGGAGCTCAACCTCTTCTATTAAAAACTTCCCTCTTCTGAGCTCCTATAGCCATTTCTTCTACCTTTTCTATCTTCTAACTATTCTGTTTTGGTTTTTTTTTTTTGTAGGGTGGGTACTGAGTGCAGTTTGATTAGAGGAAAGAAGTTTGGGTTTGGGGAGGCCTTATCTTGAGACTCTTAGAAGCACTTTTTTTTTTTTTTTTTTTGAGGTACTGGGGGTTGAGGGAATGAACCCAGGACCTCATATGTGGGAAGCTGGTACTCAACCACTGAGCCACACAGGCTTCTCTGGGTTGGTTTTCTCATTTGTTTTGCCCATTGTTTGTTTTGTTCTTTTAAAAAAAGTGCACCAGGAACTGAACCTGGGACCTCCCATATGGAAGGTGAGCGCCCAACCACTTCAGCCACATCCGCTCCCCCTAGAGGCACTTTTGATTGTGGGAAACAGGAAGGCATTGAATGTTTTGGGGAGATGATACAATGTGGATCTGGGAATGGAAAGAATTTAGTATGTTATTTAAATGAAGGCCTTCTATATAACGATGGGTAAATTGAGGTCAGTGGTAGAACAGACATCAGATTCCAGATCTATTGACTTCCAGGCTGAAGTGTCTTCCTCCCATCTTAGGGAAAGGCAACCAGGCAGCTGCAGGTTGAGGGAGCCAGCATTCCAGAGGCATAAGGTAACTGACTTTTATCATCCTGGCCTAACGCAAGCTATGAAAACAGCTACCATTTATTGAACATCTATTATGACCCAGGTGCTGTGCTGGCACATCTCTTATCTCATGTCATCCTTACCACAACACTGAGAGGTCCATGTGTTTCAACCCATGTTGCAAGTTAGCACTTAGGCTCAGAGAAGTAAGGGAATGTACCCACAATCACACGGCTATTATACAGTGGACCAGGGCCCATACCAGGGTCTGCCTGGTTCAAGAGCTATGCTTTCTCTGCCTTGCACGTGTTGCATTGAACTAGAAGAGCCCTTGGGTTTTCATCTCTTTGGCAACCTCTTTTACTTCTTATCTCTTCCTCTTCTTATTACCAAGAAGTTACAGACATTTCTTATATAGGAACTTCAGGTGTGAGAGCCTCAGGGGCCCAAGGGAATGAACACCTTGTTTCTGTGCTACCAGGAGCTGACTCAGCCTCTCCCAAGTTTCTGTCACCTTGCTTCTTGCTGGATTGCCAAGAAAGCACCAGGTCTTGTCTCATCGTCTCTAGACACTCCTTGTTATCCCTGACTCTACTTGACAAAGTAAATTCCTATGTTCTGTGCTCCCTCCCTCCCTTCGTTCTTTCCATTCTTCCTTTCTTCTTCTCTCCGTGCTGCCTTCCCACCCCTTTTCTTCTCTTCTTTCCTCCCAACACTCAGAGAATTCCCACCTTGTTCTAGGCATAGTGTTATATTAGGGGACCTGTGATCTAGGCCTTCGAGGAATTTATATAAACTCTGTGTCCTCATTCTAGAAATTGTCAGGGCATCTAATGTCTGAGATACAGCTCCTGTTTGGCTATGTGCACTTTTCTTGTCACTCCTCTGCTCACCCCTAAGTAGAATACTGTCCACCCAGTGCTGCTTAGCAGCATTGGGCAATCCTGTGTTCCCACCTGGAACATGGGATCTATATTATATCATCTATATATGGGAACTATATTATATCTTCTACATATATAGGATCTATGTTATATCATCTATATATGGCATCTATATAATACCACCTATATTGTTATGGCATTTATATTATACCATCTTTATAAGTGACATCTATAGATACTATCTATAGATGGCATATATATTATAATGCTGTAACAATCCAAATAAAGTGTATACTTTTCCCTAAGCTATCAAAACTAGGTAAAATAATGCCTTTGAGATCCACCTCAAATTCTTGTTTACCTAGAAAAGGAAAGGACTCTTTTTGAGGTCCTACTGTGAATCAAAAGGAAAGTCCAGTTCTTAGCTCCTCTGATTGAGGGTGGGGTGGGGAGCAGCCTTCTGGGGTGCAACAGTGCACCAGCTCTGAGTACCAAAAACCCCGGGGAATGAATCCTGGCTGCACTAATTCCTAGGTGTGGACTTTGGTATGCCACCTCACCAAGCCTGTTTGCTCATCATTAAGGTAAAAATCACCTAATAATCCCTCCCTGGATTGCTGTTATAATTATTTTTGGAGAGCCCTCCCAAAAGCAAATTTTAGTCAGTTCCTGGCACTGTGCTCAGTTTGTACTTACACTAAGCCATATGATTCTTACGCAGAGAGTGTGTGCAAAGCACCTAGCACAGTCTGGCATGCAGTTATGCTTCTTGCCTCTTAGCCACCTGGAATCCTCTTTTGGGAGGAGGAGGAGCTATGAATAAATAATGCATGTGAATTTCTTTCCCCTCCCCCTCTTTCCACTCCAGCATGCTCTGCTTGCCTCCCCCTCCCCCCTCCAGCAAGGGAAAAAAGGATGAAATTGACCATTGATCTCTGCTAGTTCTCCAGGAGCTGGGGGAAGGGGGGACTCTGGGGTTGTGTGAGGACAGTTAGGACAGAGAAGTTCTTAGAGTCTGAGTCTAAGGCAGGTGGGTGTTGGGGGAGGCAGGCGGGGCAGAATCCTCTCCCTTCTGGTGGCGGCTGGCTGACAAAGCCTTGCTCTCATGCACCCGGGGAAGTCACGAGTGGCTTTGCAAGCAGCCGAAAAGGGAAGGAACATTTCCATTAGCGGAATCAGCAGTAAAGAGATTTCCAGTCACAGTAATAGCTGCATTTGGGGGAATCATTTCAGTGGTGGCTGCGGGTGGAGGAGTGAAGGGGGCAGGGTGGCAAGGAAAGGCACGGGAGACTTCTGGTCTACTTGTGCTCCGGATGAGAGCCAAGTGCCAGACAGCAGAGTGACAATTCAGGAATGGGGCTGGTCGTTTGACAGCCTGGATCCCCGCCTTGCCTCCAAATGGATAGAGCCCCATATTAAGTAGTCTGTGTGGGAGGCTGCACACTTATTCTTTGCTGCCTTTGCCCTGATTACCTGGATTACTCTTGTGTAGGATTTTCAAAGCCAGCAGCCACTTCCTAGGCGCCTGGGATCTGTAGGTAGAAACTTCCCAGCTTATTTAGCCCTATCTTTCCTAAAGGAAATCACCTTGGAGTCCAGGTTCTCATGCCCAGACCTGGCACCCAGGAGTGGCCTGAGAATCCATACTTTGACAGGGGTACTGACTTTGTGGCATGTCCCTGGAGGGTCTCTGTGATGCCCCTCGCTTCCTGACGTTCCTTGTCTCACTCCATGCTCTAGCCTACTGGATGAACTGCAGGTGTCTGAGGCCACCATGCACATTCCCACCCCCAAAACGGGAATGCTCTTCTCTCTAATTCCATGCTTTTCCCATGAACCTGGTTCACCTGGCCAACTCTTTAGACTTAGCTCAGCTGTTACCACTTCTGAATGCCCAAAGCCCCCTGGAAGTTTGCTAGATTTAGCAGATAAGAATATGTGATGTCCAGTTAAACGTGAATTTCAGATAAACAATGAATACTGGTTTAGTGTAAGTATGTCCCATGCAATATTTGTGATAATGCTTATGCTAAATTTAGTTGTGTGTCTGAAAAATGAAAATATAACTGGGAATCCTGTATTTTATCTGGCAACTCACAGAGGCCAGGTGCTTCTTTCTATCCTGGCAGGGATCATTCTACAGAGGTGTAACTTGTCCCCCAAACCTGCTGCATTGACATTGCCCCTTTCTCAGGAAATCAAACTACCATTCACCCAGTCACTCAAGGCAAGGAGTCATCCTTAATGAACCCTACCCTAGATGCTCCTCTCATCCTGTTGGTGAGCAGTCTGTTGGCCTTACTTTAAAATTACTTTCCTAATTATTGAAATTATTCAGTTCTCATAATT
Source organism: Tolypeutes matacus (assembly GCA_026826555.1). Classification (NCBI taxonomy): domain Eukaryota; kingdom Metazoa; phylum Chordata; class Mammalia; order Cingulata; family Chlamyphoridae; genus Tolypeutes; species Tolypeutes matacus. Next base: position 4,354,090 of record JAKSZT010021121.1, on the reverse strand, counting down.
TCCACTATCATCACTGTAGCCTAAGCCACCATCCCTTCCTGCTTGGACTTCTGCATCAACCTCAAATTGGACTTTTTGTTGCTTCTCATTCTTCCCCCCTCCACCCCATCCAGTCTCTGTACCATGGATTAGCAAGCTACCATGGGCTTAATTGGGCCTACTGTCTGTTTTCATATGGTCTATATGCCAAGAATGCTTTTTTACATTTTAAATAGTTGAAAAACACATAGAGGAATATTCCATAACAGGAAATCCAAATGTCAGGGTGTTCATAAATAAACTTTTATTGGGACACAGACCCACACATTCCCTTGCATATTGTCTATGGCTGCTTTTGTGGAGTTGAGTAATAGTGACAGAGTGTCTGGCCTGCAAACCTTAAAATATTACCATCTGTCCCTTTTCAGAAAAGTTTGCTGACTCCTGCTCTATCCAGTAGCCAAAGTGATCTTTCCTAAAAAGCGTGGTAGATTTTACCATGCCCCTCTATAAAAACCTTCAATTGCTTCTCATTTCTCTTAATATAAAACCCTCATTTCTTTTCAGCATCTACGAAATCCCAAATAATCTGTTTCCTCTCCAAGTTTATATTCTACCACTTTCCACCTTGCTCACTGTGCCACCCAGGGTACTTTTATCTTTTTTCAGTACACCAAGGTCATTGCTTTACCAAGGGGCTTTGTATTTTACAATGGCTGTTCCCTCTGCTTACAATGCTGTTCCCTTCACTCTTTGCATGGCTCACTCCTATTCCTTCAAGTCACAGCTTAAATATTAACTCCTCCAAGAAGTCCTTCCTGACCAAATGTATTAGTCAGCCAAAGGGATGCTGATGCAAAATACCAGAAATCTGTTGGCTTTTATAACAGGTATTTATTTGGGGTAGAATCTTATAGTTACCAGGCCATAAAGCATAAGTTTCTTCCTTCACCAAAGTCTGTTGCCAAGTGTTGGAGCAAGATGTCTGCCGATGTCTGCCAGGGTCCAGCCTTCCTCTTCCTCTTAAGGCTCTGTGGTCTCAGCTTCTTCCAATATCAGCTGTAGGCTGGGATAAGTCTCTCTCCTGGGGCTCATTTCTCTCCTGGCTCAGCTGTTCTGGTCTCTCCACAAGGTCAGCTGTAGACTATCAGGCAAACAGCTCGTCTCTCTTCCCAGGGCCTCTGCCACGTCTAATGGAGACTTCCCAGGGCTCCAGCATTAAAAACTCCAATTAACTCCTCCGCTGTTTCAGTTTCTCTGTGAGTTCCCACCCACCAAGGGGCAGGGACTCAGCCCACTGACATGGCCCAATCAAAGCCCTAATCACAATTCAGTCTGAATCCAATATAGTCTAATTTGCCCAGAGCATCAGTCCAGTTCACAAACATAATCCAGTATCTGTTTTTGGAATTCATAAATAATATCAAACTGCTACACCAGAATAGCACTGTTGTACTCTGCCCACATTGCTTCCTAGCCCATTATTTTAAAAATCTGTTGAGGCATTTTTCTGACATTTCTGTGAAGGTCTTTTTTTTACCTTGTTTTTCCCTGAACTGAAAAGTGCAGGGCACAGCTCATAGTGGGGCCTGAATGGGTATTTCCCAAAAAACTACATGAGAGATGGGCAGGAATGGGACTGAAGGTTTGTGAACAACCCCCTTAGGTGCTCAGCTCATTGGGCAGTTAGGGTGTTTCTTAGGAGATGTTAGGTTGTTCCATGACTTAGAGTGTGTGAAGCAAGTGGAGCAGTGTCTGCCTCTTAGTAAATGCTACCTAGGTGTTTGTTAAATAAGCAAAAATAAATAGGCCATCCCCACTCTGCCTTCTGCGAGGTTAGAAGGAAGGAAAGGAGAGCGTTTGGGACAGTTCAAAGGAAGTGACTTCAAAAGAAAGACTTCGTAGAACCCAAAAGGCAGGGTAATATGGGGCTCGAGGCCTGGTCCCTGCTGTGCTGTGTGTGGGCAGGCCCCTTCCCCTTTCCGGGCTTTGCCCACCTCTAATGTGATGGCACTAAACCAAGTCACCCAGGAAGTTCTCAGTCCCCTACGCTCAGGAATTGCTCAGGAGGGAGACAGGGCTTCTCTCACTGAATCTCTGAGGCTGGATAAAGCCGACACCCTCCTTACCTTCCTTCCTATCCGTATCCTTCCTGGGGCCTCTGAAGATCAAACCCTCAGCTCTGAATCCAGGTCCGACTCTGTGTTTTCAAGCCTAGACTCCCACTAATTTGTTAGGAACCTTCTTCAATTACTTCCCTTTCAGCCTCCCCCAGGGAGGGAGACTGGAGAAGCTGGCCTCTCACAGTACCAATTATTTGCCTGCCCATTGCCGGGCTCCTCCTGTGCCTCCTGTCTTCTTTTCTCTCTCCTCTTTCTTCTTCTGGCCTCTCTAAACCGCTTCTCTGAACCACAGCGGCGGTCCCTGGGGAGTGGCCTCCTGTTCACCTGCCTTGCTGTTTCCAGGCAGGAAACTGAAGACTCCCATCCTCCAAGAGACAGTGGGCGGGAAGTCTGGAGGCTGAGAAAGGGCAGCTGCCCCTTGGAAAACCAGACAGGTCTTGCAAGTCTGGTGGGTACAAAACTCTGCTGGACTTGGGGGCCTTGGAGTCTACTCCTGGCTCTGCTAAGGACTTGCTGTGTGGCCCTTTTGGGGCCTCAGTCAGGACAGTTAAGATTTATTGCCAGATCCGGCTTCAGAAAGGAGAAGCCTTCCAGCTTTGTTCACTTCTGGAGTCCCAGGTGCCTAGAGCCAAGCCGATCACATAGTGGGCACTCGGTAAACATTTGTTGAATGAATGGATGGATGGAAAAGATGTGTGGTCATACTGTTGCTCTGCCCTTTTGTGTCCATGACATACTGCTAATCAATCACTTAATGACATCTTTCTCAATGTAGTGCTCTCATCAGTCACTACTAATCAATTGGGGTTGGCGTGAGAGATGAATTCTATTCACCTTCCTGGACTAAACCAGTTCATCTGAAAAACCCTATTCCCCATTGCCCAGCCCAGGCCCCATCAGTCATTACTGAGTGGCTCTTCCATGCATATCCCTATGCGCCATTACTGGGGGCACAGAAATGCAAAGAGCTCACAGTCTATTTGCATTTGTGTTTTTGATTTTATAAAACTCCTTTTCATGGGTATTTTTAGTATCCCCATATTACAGATGAAGAACTGACCTTTCAGAGATTTCAAGTCAATTGTACAAGGTCACAAAGTAAAAGGGATTAGCTGCTTTTGAAAGGAAACTTTGTATCACTATCAAAAGGAAAAACCAGAATAACTAGCCTGGAAGTTAGCCTATAAAAGTAAGTATATAACCATTGAAGTAAAAAAAAAAAAAAAAAAAAAAATCATTCTATGCCACTTAAATTCATCTCTCTTATCACAATTTGGGAAACTCTGGTCTAGCCCAATCACCCAGGCAATTTAAATTTCTGAAATTTAAATTTCACCTACTTAATTGTCAGATTTCCCCTAATATATACATTTTTAGATGTCTTTCCTGCTTCATAACTATTTCCCATCTTTTAAGATCCAGCTCGATTGTCCCCTCTCTGCTTCTAAGATATTTCCCTTGCTCCCCAAGCAGAGTTATCCCCCAAGTACTTTGTAGATTCAGTGAAGACAGTGTTTTCATGGAAATACTGTGATTGTTTAATTGCCTGTCTCACATGCTATTCTGTAAGCTTTCTAAGTTAAACATCATGTCTCTTTACTATCTGTAACACTAGCAGCCAGTGCATGCATGTTTATTGAGTTTTTAACCTTAAATATATGTTAACCAAAGGAATGCATGCTTGTTTTAACAACTTCAAACAGTACAGAAATATTATCAAGGAAAAAGTGAAAGTATCTCCCCTACCCAATCTCATTCCCCAGAGGTGATCACAAGTAGTAATTTGCTGGTATCCTTGTGGAATGTGGAATAAGCATGTGCACGGACAGCCGTCTTTGCTGGGGCAAAGGAGGGGAGTGGCACGTCCAAGGTCAAACTGCAAGGTTCTTACAGGCAGATAGGTGTTATTAACGAACTAGTCTTGTCATTAGGGCAGTTTTGTTTGTTTGTTTGTTTTTCATTAGAGCACTGGCTTATATGGGAGATCAGGAGGGTCTGAGTGGCTCTGGGCTTCTGCTAAAGAGATTCTTTATTTTATCTGTTTATGACCTTGGAGTTAGAATTACATTTGAACAAAAGATTCCACAGCTTTAAAAAATTGTTTACAGGCACTGTACTATGCCTACATCACCACACCATCCTCCATTCTCCAGGGCCCACGTACTGGAAAGGAGATGGTTTATGTTTCCACCGTGTTTTATAGACATGGGGGATTGGAGAAAACCCACTGGTCTTTATGTTCGATATTAAGCCAACTTTAAAACGCCACCATGCACGTTACCAGGCCCCAGAATCTACCTCCAGATTTACTGCGTCTTGGAGTCTTCTTTATTGCCCCCTACTGGATTCCTGTTTGTCTATCTATGTAATTTGTGCATGTGTGAGCGTGTGCACGTATATATACACACATGCACACGTACGTATATATACATATAGATGCATATGTGTGTGAAAGAGAGAATATGATAATGACTCTTCTATCTGGAGAACTAAAAGAAGAAACTGAGCCCAGTGGCGGGGAGTCAGGGGAGGGGGGATGATTATCATAAGGAGTCAGGGGCGGGGGTGGGTGTCTCTTTCTTTCTGGCACGTTATTTGACATGATTGATAAAGCAGTCCTTCTATTCTCCTTCCTTAAACTTTTCACTTGTTTGGGGAGACAGACTGCTGTTCAAGGGAGAGCTACCTGTTTTAGGTTGAGTTCCTAACCCTAGAAACCCTCCTTTCTAAAGCCATTTGGATTGGCAGTTGGTCAGTTAATAGAAAAAGTCTATTAAAGTAGAGAATCATAAAAAAAAAATAAAAAAAAAAAGTAGATAATACCTTAAACTTTCCTTTTAACTTAAAATATGTTATTTTTTAGGCCCGAGGCCTGTACTTTGAGTCTGGGTCAGCTGATTGGAGTTCCATGCCATCTTTCTTGCATAAACCATTCTCATAATGCACACCCAATGTGATCTCCAATGTTGATTTCTTTAAAGGGGACTGAGAACTTAAAGATGCTTGCCAAGTGATACTTCTAGAGTTTTATGATTCCTTTCTAAATTTTTATAGTTGTCGCACCTGACCTAACTCACTAGCAATATTTAAGTGACTTGCTTGTTTTTACAGTAGAATCGTCTCCGTCCTCATAGTAACTGCTTTCTTATGACACTCATACATTTTTAATTTGCATAACATTTCATTAAATGTTGTAATTACAAGAAACACAACCGACATAAATGGGTTTGGGAACCAAAATGGCTCTCTGCAAAAATGCACCTCTGCTGGAAGGCCAAGTCCTAAGGCAGGATGGAGAAGAAGGGCTTTAAGCCATGAGCATTTGTGGCTTGTGAGCTTCTGGGTGTTTCACAGGTAGCTCAGAGCACTGGGTAATCCTGCAGACATTGGCAAGGAGGCCAGTAGAAAGCTTTTGGTTGGCAGAGGCCTTGAGTCATAGAAATTTTATCTATGACTTAAAGGTATTTAAGATATCTATGGCTAAATGACTGAGCATTTAGATATCATCTTATGCCAAATTTTGATTTAAAGAGGAGGAAACTGAATCCCAAGGATGAGTTAGGGACTGGCTAGAGTTTGACGTCATGCCCTTGCATTCCTGGGGTACATGGCCCCTCCTAAGATTCTGCAGTGGTTGTCACAGATACCCTCTTCCTTTTTGATGGCCTTCTAAGGAAAGTACCCCAAAACTTTCCCTGTTTCACAGGAAGGGAAACTGAGGTTCAAATAGTGACGTGACTGGCCACAGAAGACAGAGAAAATTAGAGCTACAATTAAATTTCTGGGTCACATCCACTTCATTAAAACCATTTCAAATATTTTTTGCTCAGGGACAGTTTTTCAATATACTTGAAAAGTAATTAAACATTGTCAAAGATGTTTTTCCTTCTGTGACCTCACCTGACCTTTGTATCACCTTGAGAGGCATTTAGGGCAGGGATTCCCTGTCAAGTCCTCCTCTCCTTCACAGTGCACCCAATTCCATACACACATACACAGTTTAATGGGACTTTCTGTATCTCTGCCTGTCCACACAAAATTCCCTGGATCTTCCGAATTTGGAATTCACAGGGCCCTGGGTCTCATCCAGACCAGCTTTCTTTTTGCACAGAGGGAGGCCAAGGTCCAGAGACAGTCAAGGGGCTGAGCCTGCTCATGCACAGAGACTTCAGAATACCCAGCTCTATGGGGGTTTTTTGCCTGCACAGCCCTGGGTTTCTCAGCGTGCCTACCTGCTGGTGGAGGATGGCGTGGGTGATGAGAGGCCAGTGTGTGTGAGCAGGCTGCCAAGAGTTCCTGTGCTTTATGAGATGCAGAATATAATTCAAAATCCATTTTGGGGATGTCTCGCCCCATAAAATCTCCTCCAGCAGGAATGGCTGGGAATTTGTTTAGACTTCCCTAGCACATGTTTTTTAAATATCTTGTTTCTCCATCTTATTTTCCTCTTCTCTCTGCTTCTTTTCTTCTACCCAATTCTCAGGGACCCTGTTTATGATGGATACAAAAGGAGTGACATTGGGGGGAAAGGACCCTGCTGTATGGATTAAATGAGCTGGCAAATGGCTGTGAAAAAATCTTACTTTTGGGGACATGATGCTTCTTCCTCTGCAAAGACATTGGCTCTGGAAATGACTCTGGAGAGGGCTCTGCCTGCCATAATTATAGTTAGACTTTTTGAGGCCATTTTTATTTTAGGCAAAATAAGGCTCCTGTACAGCCCTCTGTCGTATCATCCAGTAGCAGCTGCTCTTTCCTCGTTTCCATCCTCCGTGTCACACCATCTCTCTCCCAGCCTCTTGCAACAGTGCTCCTTCCTTGCAGTAGATACTTCACATGCTGCCTGAAGGATCATCCCCAGACCTTGTTTCTCCCTCACTTAGAATCCTCAGTGGCTCCTTACTGCTTTCAGAATTCACGGCAAATTCGCTGGCATTTGAGGCCTCGACCTAAGGATCCTGCTCACCTTTATCCGTTTCTCTCGCTATTTCTCTGCCTTCACTTCAGTCAAGCTGGCCTTTTTAACTGCTCCTGGAAAACCAGCTCCACTTTGCTCTCTCTGTGACTTTGCTCAAGCTGTTTCCTCTGCAGGAATGCCCTTGCTCCCCTCCATCTCTGCTGGTGGAGCCTCATCTATCCTTTATTCGTTACTTTCTTCATGGAAACATTCATTCCTCATTCCTTCCTTCCCTAATTCAGATTTGAATAAATTTTTTTCAGAAAATGTTACTTATGTCGCTTTTTAGCCACCTCCCTCATTCTAAAACATATATTAACATTCCCATGTCTTATCTCCTCCTTTCCCTGCACAGGCTAGTATGGGAGCCACTAGGCAAAATGGTATTATTTGAACTAAATCTAATTAAAGTTAAAAATCCGGTTCCTCAGTCACATGTGGGTAGTTGTACCATGTTGGCCAGCACAGATAGAGAACTGGTCCATCATCGCAGAAAGTCTGTAAGAATGTCTGAAGATTCTTACAGTCTTGTCTTTACTGTTCCCCACTGCCTAGTGCAGGGCCTGTTTTTAAATAGGTGTTCAATCAGTGCTGGTGGAATCGGCACTTTGAGCAAGACTGTGTAACCACTAACCCCAAAGAGATTCATTTTGAAGGAGGGAGTTCAAAGCAATTTATTATTATTATTATTTTTGACCAAACTAAACATTTATTTTAGTAACTGAAGAGTATGTAACACTGATATAAAGGTAGTTGTCACTAAAGATTCTGAGGGGAGGAGGAGGGAAAAATGGCATTTTTAAGGCATTGGGATTGTTCTGCATGATAAAGCAATTTATACATGCCAAAGTTTTCTAATAAAAATATTGCTTCATAAGCTTTCATTTTGCAAGATCTGGTATATCTTATAGTCTAGGGTGTCTTAGATTAATTCATGAATCACATGAACTTGCAGGGATTCGGATCTCTGCTGGGTCCTTTTCAGCCAGCTCTTTCCTTGCTGGCCTCCTCCTCCTTCCTCCCTGCCCCAGAGCAAGCCCCTCCCAGCCGCTGGCCCTTAGAAAGAGGGGCCTCAGGAGCTCTCAGTCCCTGGGAGACAGGTGCAGGTGGAGCTGTCTGACATGAATGCACAGGTTTGCGCTTCTATGGGGTGTCTCGTGGAAGATTTATGAGTGTTTCTTCGAGAGAGAGAATCCTGAAAACTCTCCCATGTGAGTAATGCAATAAAAGTGGAATGCAAGATTCTCTCCTTTCTTTTTTTCTGCCCTCATCCTTGTCTCATTCTTCTCCTTTCCACCTCAGTTTCTTCTTTCTTTCCACTTTCTATTTTATGTACTAGCTTTTCTCTGCTCTTTGCATTTTTTTTTTTTTTTGGTAATTATTATTATTTTTTAGTTTTTAAAGAAGATTTACATTACATAAATGTTACAGAAAACATAAGGGATTCCCATATGCCCCCCTCCCTGCCCCTCCCACATTAACAGCATCCTTCATTAGTGTGGTGCATCTGTTACAATTGATGAACACATATTGAAGCATTGCTACTAACCATGGACTACAGTTTACATTGTAATTTATACTTTGTCCCATACAATTTTGTAAGTTATGACAAAATATACAATGGCTTGTATCCATCACTGCAATTTCATGCAGGACAAATCCAATGTCCCGAAAATGCCCCCATATTACTCCTATTCTTCCCTCTCCCATCCCTCAGAACCTCTGCTGGCCACTGCCTTTATATCAATGATAAGAGTTCTTCTATTGCTAGAATAATAAAAAGTCTATAGAAGAATAATAAGTCTACTTTAGTCCATTATTCACTCCCCAATTCTAAGGGTTCTGGGATGGTGATGCCCACTCTGCTTCTAATTGAGAGGGGACTTAGAGCCCACGGAGCAGATGGATGGAGCTATCTTGCTTGCAGTTGCAGACACTCTCCTTTCCTTGGGATGGGCCTTGTCCATCATTATCTCCTTGTTAGTTTTCCTGGGTGAGTGAAAGAGTAACTGAAGAGTGTGAACTGAAGAGTAAGTGTTGCAACTCCGCTGAAATTGAGGGCTCAACTGGCACATGGATGGACCAAAGATTTAAGTCTCTGGGACATATATTTATCAAGTATGGTACTAATTGTGGGTTCAAATAAAAGGGGCTGTCTTTGATCTTTTCTTTTTCTTCTTTGTTTTCTTCTTCTTCACTGTTTTTCTATCCTTCCTTCGCTTGACTCTCATCTTTTACCATCCTGCTTGTGTGTGCGTGTCTCTCTCTGTCTCTTTGTCTCTATCTACCTGTCTGTCTCCCCTCTCCACCCCAAGTCCTCTTTTTTTTAAAGATTTATTTTATTTATTTATTCCCCCCTCTTATTGTTTTTGCGCTCGCTGTCTTGCTCTCTGTGTCCATTCACTGTGTGCTCTCTGTGTCTGCTTGTCTTCTCTTTAGGAGGCACCGGGAACTGATCCTGGGACCTCCGATGTGGGAGAGAGGCACTCAATTGCTTGAGCCACATCAGCTCCCTGGTTTGTTGTGTCTTTTTTTGTTGTGCCAGCTCTCTGTGCAGGCCAGCTCGCTTTCACCAGGAGGCCCCAGAAAACGAACCCGGGACCTCCCTTATGGTAGACGGGAGCTCAATTGCTTGAGCCACGTCCGTTTCCCCCAAGTCCTCTTTAGAATCCCTGGGCATGTGAACTGGGTACACTTGTCTGCCAACCCCCAGTTGACCAAGGTGGCCCCATCCACAGCTCAGAACTGGTTCCTTTGGGTCAGAGCCAGTTCTTCCAGTGTGGCATTTGGAGCAAAGGAGAGCAGAGCAGTCCCACTTTTAGCCCAGGTGGGCGGGGCCTTGCAGGGTGCAGCTATAGCCTCGTTTGTTCTAGAATCAGTGTCTGTGTGCTCCTGATAGGGCTCACACCTGGATTGCCCCTGCTGTCTAATGTGATTCCAAATCTCCGGAGTGACCCAGAGGCTTCAGTGACCACTTGGCCCATCTCGTACACATTTGACCATGATACTGGTTTTTGGAGTGAGGTGGGTTTGAGGGAGCGGCTGGTGGTGAGGACCGGGGTGCCTCATTCTTGTTTTGTACCATATTTGAAGATCTTTTTCGGTGACTGGTAAGCTCCTCTTTCTCAACCTCCTCTGCTGCTCTTGTGCTATTCATCACCAGCTCCTTTTTAAAGCTTGTTTCCTCAGGGCATTAGAAACATCTGCTAGAGAGTTTCAGAAGAAAAGTTGCAAGAATGATAAACCCTCTTAGGAGATCATCCCTTCTAAATTTCAACCCTTGGCTGTAACCGACAATGAAATCCTTTGGAGCCAAGCTAACTAATCCCTAAAATATCGTGTATCTTTCTGATGTGGGCAAAGAAGTTTGTTTGACCTTAAGGGTTTGAACCCAGTTAGCTTGCAAAGATTTAGCAGTCTTTTAAAACAGCTTGGTGTTGAGTCAAGAGGAACTCTTGTTTAAAAGAACAAAACAAAAACAAAAACCAAAGAAGAAGAAGAAAATAGGACAGTAACCTTTTGTACCTGTCTGCAGTGTAGACTTAAATTTGCTTTTGGAGCCAGATTGGAAGTATCCCTTGTAATCCTTGGATTTCTCCCTTTGTTTCCCTTCATTTCAACATTTAACCTAAAACCAAAACTTATTGATTCTCTTCTAACATATTTGTCAATGCCATCCCTTTCTATCTCTACCCTGGTTCAAATTACTATTACCTCTGACCTGTAATTCAATAGAATCTTAACTGGTCTCTCAGGTTTTCTCTTGCCCTGACTCCCCACACAGCCCTTCCCAGTCTGTGTGCTGCTAGAATGGCTTTATAAACACGTGCATCAAATCATGCCTCTCCTCTGCTTAAATTAGCCATGACTTCCCATTGCACTTTTAATGAAATGCGTGGTCCCTAACCAAGGCCTGCAAGGGGTTTTACCTTGGCTGTACTTAGAATACTTGGGAAGCTTTTAACAATACCAGGAGGGCCCTATGCTAGGCCAATTAAGGCAGAATAACAGGGAGGTTGAGCCTATGCATTGTCTCTGTTTTGTTTTTCTTTGTAAGCTCCCCAGGTGATGTGGGTGAGCCTAGTGTACAGCTGGGCTTGAAAGCCTCTGCGCAGCGGGGCCCTGCTTCCCTCCAGCACCCCAAGCTGTGTTTCTCTTCCTTGCCAGAGGTCCCAGAGAGACCCTCCCTGGACATGCAGTCAAAACTAGAGTCCACTTTCACTCCCCTCTTCCACAGTCTTTGTCACACCAGCCTCTTCTTTTCTGTTAGTTGGTTATCCAGATTGCATGTGGAGATCTGTTTGTACATGCTTGTTGTCTGCTGGCTCCCCTAGACTCCAAAATCTTTGAGGACAGAGCCGTGTCGTTTTGTTCAACATTGAATACACGCAGGGATTCTCAAAGTGTTTGGTTCACAATTAGTGAACCTATTTACTGAATGAATGAGTGAACAAATGGATAGATAGATCCTGAAGTTGAATATGGTCCCCCCTCACTCCCCTATCGAGACAAGTCGGAACAGACCATCTGACAAGTGTCAGGGCGGGGCTGAAGCCAGGTACAAGGAAGCTTGTGTGTACCTCCCCTCCCCTCCCCTCCCAGAGGGGCAGTAGGGAGCTCATAGAAGTACTTATCTTAAGGACTTCTGGATATTCCCCTCTGGCCCCTTTACCCTCAGCAGGTGGCCTGAGTCATCTGTTTAAGTAAGGGAATGAATGAGTTAAATTTGTCGTTTTCATTTTCTTTCTCCACAATAAAGTTAGTGATTGTTTGATCAAACTGCAGTATAATGCAGTTAGGCCTGTGTGTTCCCATCCCCTTTAAGTGCCTTTGGACCCACTCCTGCTGCTGTTGGAAACAGCTCTGTAGTCGGTGAGCAAGCTGAAAGAAGAAAAACCAAAAGCCCTCTTTCCCCCCTATTGCCAACCCCCTTTGCTGCTCCTTTCATATAGGAAATTAAATTGCTTTTACGTTGTGAGCAAAGGGAAGAGTGATATAGAAACAGGATATTCACAGTTGCTTTCTGAAGCAGGGAAAATTGCAAAAGATCCCTTTCATCTTTGCTCTGGTGAGAGAGAGACGCAAACACACATACCATAGGAGCGACACAGGATGGGGGTAAGTATTTATCCTGTTTTTGTTTGGCTTGAGTTCCAGATCCTGGTATAATATCTATACTCTGCCCATTCGATAAATTATTTTATGGCCAGTGAAGAGTGACTGATGTCAGATTTATGATGAAAGAGCCCGAGGGCAGGATAGCCTGTGCATTCTGTCAAGATCACCGAGAGGTGGGTAGGCAAATCTCTTCTTAGTCCTCAGGAGATTTAGGGAAAGAGGCAGGGAAGAGGAGATAGAACATTCAGGATTAAGGACCCAGTTAACATGGAACTGCAGTCACCAGCCCAGGTCGCCCCAGGCTGTGGTTAAAGAGCTCTAATCTTGGCTACCATCTAGCTCACTGGGTGCCCTGAGGAAGTTCCCTGCCCATCCTAGAGCAATATCAGTTCAGATTCTTGGGTTGCAAGCAGCAGAAGCCTCCTCTGTTTACATAAGCAAAAGGAACTTCAAGGAAAGGATTTGAGATGGCTCACAGAAGACGAGACTGGCTGAATAAGCCAGCGTAGAAAGGGTGGCGCTGGGATCCTGGAAGCAAGAACCTGTGCACAGTCTCGTTGGAGTGTTAGAGGCAGGATGGATGAGCTCCGAGCGTTTGTCCATCCTTTCCTCTTTCTGTTGGGCGTTCAGAGCTCCTGAAAGTATCTGGTTGACCTGTGATGGCCCATTCTCCCACCTAGGGGGAAGGGGACACCCAGATCGACATTCCCTCCAGGCTGCATGTGGTTGGAGGGGAGGTATATTTTGAAAGGTCACTCAGGGGCCTGATACCAAATTGCTCACGGGGTAGCAAAAGCAACACCTCCTCGTCAGGGGCCTCGGTAGTCTGTGAAATGATGCGGCTTTCAAAATCCTCTTTTAGCATCAAAAGTCTTCCCTTAAATGGAATTTTGGGCAGAAACCCACTGTAAAAACCAGTGGAAAGCAGAACTGCTTTGGCTGAAATGGGTGTGGGGAGGCCGGAAACCCTTTCCTGCAGACCCCCTCCTTCTCTCCCTGAAGTAGTCCTTGAAAAGTCCAACCTAGAGCTCTGTGAAGTAGTTAGAAACTGCTGGGCTATAAGATCGCCAGGACCCTTTTCAGCAGTAGCCTTCACAGCAAATGAGAGTCTCCAGGTTGAGGGCTCTATAAAGAACTGGTATAGAGGGTGATTCATGAAGGTCATTAAAGAACTTAGTGACCTCTGATTTGCCCGGCAAAGAGGACAGCCTTCCTGTGGCCTGCTGCACCCATGCTCCATCCCATCCGGAAGAGTCAGGACTCTGCATTTCCCTCCTGAAGGAAAGAGGATTTGCTTTCGGGAAACTGTACTAGAATATGTGTTGATTTCCAGGTTCAAACTCTGTTTATGTCTCCAGCCTCATAGCCTGCAAGCCTCCTAGTTATTCTCTAAACTTCCAACCCTACTAGCCTTCCTTCAATGCCTCTAATGTCACAAACCCCTTTATACCCCAGGGCCTTTGCAGAGGTTCTATCTTTGCCAGGAAGCTCTTGCTTCTACTCCTTTTGCCTCGCTGACTCCTGTTAATTCTTCAGATCCTAAATTAGTCACTTCCTCTTGGAAGCCTTCCCTGATCACTCCTCTTAGAGCTGGTCTCTATGTTATCTATACATGCCTGTTCTTGGCAGCACTTAAACATAAATTTTCATCATATATTGAGTTTTGTTTGATGTGTATCTTTTCCACTGTACTGTAAGCTCAGTGAAGTGCAGGTGGCCTGCCTTTACCAGGTGCTAGAAAGATGTTTGTGGAATAAAGAAATAAATACAGAACACAGCTCTCCAAGTTTTGGTTCAGATCAGCTAGAGCCTGGGGATGGAAATCTGAATAGGACACAGATCTAGCCCAAGCTGCCCATTTTCTTGGGCAGGGGCATTTTTCTCTTCTTCCGTTTACTCCACACCTCTAATGCATGAGGCCAACAGGGTGCGGACTGTGTGGCCAGGAGGGTCAAAAGACAGGCCCAGGGACACAGTGGGTTGGCGAGTGAGACTCGCCAGCCCGTGGCAGCAGAATGGGTACATGCCCCCATTTTTCCTGACTCGCCCCTCTTACACCCTATTTAAGCTGGTGGAAGCTGTCAGCAGCTCTCTGTTAACTGGGAATTGCTGCTCCTTTCCAGCTCCTTTCCAGCTAAAGACAGAGGGTAGTCCTGGTGAAGGCATGGTCAGGACTAAAGACTGAGTTTCCTAACTCCTGGCCTAGGGCTCCTCTGTTTTCTCTTATTTTTGCAGAAAGTAATTTAGTTAGTGAAAATGGCTTACCTTGCATACAACACAAAGTGCTGCCCTTCTTTCTCTACTTTTGGCTAGGCAGGGGTGAGGTGTGTGGGTGGAGAAGAAGGAAAATAAGGGTGTACTTAGCAAAGGAGAGTGTCGCAGTACATGTGGATTTCCCCAGCCCAGGAGGCTGCCAATGACACCCGAGGTGGCTGAAGAATTGAGTTGGCATCTCAGAGTCGCTTGCCCTCTGCTGAAGACACGGAGACGTTTGTCTAGGATCTTGCAGGTACTGTGACCTCACAGAGCTCTCTTTCCACATCCCGTCCCTGTTGCCTTCCTGCTTCACCCCATTCCTCTCTCTTTCTCAGCTCTCTCTTCTTCCAGGACTGGGGCCTGAAGGCGGCCTGGCAGAGATTGCACTGCCATAGTTCATGCACCAGCCTGGGCCAAGCACTGTTGACCCCAGAGTGGTCGTTCCTGATGCATTGCAAAAGCGGCACCTGCTGGTCTTGCCCCTGCCAGCCATTAGAAGGGCACCTTACTTCTGGGTGAGTGAGACTCGCCAGCCCGTGGCAGCAGAATGGGTACATGCCCCCATTTTTCCTGACTCGCCCCTCTTACACCCTATTTAAGCTGGTGGAAGCTGTCAGCAGCTCTCTGTTAACTGGGAATTGCTGCTCCTTTCCAGCTCCTTTCCAGCTAAAGACAGAGGGTAGTCCTGGTGAAGGCATGGTCTTCTCTGACTGTGGGCAGAATTTCTGTGATTGTGGGGCTGGCTTTATTGTTTTCTTTTTGTCTAAGTGTATGAAATGTCTGCTTTCATTTTTTTCCCCCCTTCCCTCGTGATCTTTGTCAAAGAGTGGCAGCTTCTCTCTAATTAGGCGGTTGAGGAGGTAACCTTAGCAACTTAGAGCTGGCA
Source organism: Tolypeutes matacus (assembly GCA_026826555.1). Taxonomy (NCBI): domain Eukaryota; kingdom Metazoa; phylum Chordata; class Mammalia; order Cingulata; family Chlamyphoridae; genus Tolypeutes; species Tolypeutes matacus. The sequence goes on along the minus strand of JAKSZT010021121.1, from coordinate 4,338,771 downwards.
GGGGAGAAAAAGACAGGTTTCCAGGTGCCCTCACTTGCCCAAGTCCTGGACACTCTGGACAAGGCAGCACTGCCCCCTTCATTTGTTATCAAACCCCACCCCCGCCCGGCTATGGCTGTCGGGACATTCTTTGCTGCCACAGCAAATCAGCCTCAGGCTCTTTCCTTTTTTCAATCAGGGATTAGAACTCCTAGATACAGAGAAAAGCCTACACCTCTCTCTCTGCATTCTCTCCTTCTCTGTTTATCTCTTTTTTTCTGTCCCTGTCACCACCTCTTACACGGTTTATCTTTTCCCTCTTTGCCTTTTTTTCCTCTCTTCCTTTTCTTTCCTTGCCTCCCTCTCATTCCTAGGGCAGGCAGCAGGCTAGAGATTTATGCACTCCTGGTTGGTCCTGCATTCACCGAGCCACCCCAACCAACCACTACACTCCTGTCCCTAGTCTTGATCATGTAGTTCGTCTATGTCCCCTTTCCTCCTTCCCTGCACCCCCCATTTTCCTCTGCGTTCAATCCTGCCCAATTCTTGCCCATACTTCAAATCTCTTCTCTGGAAAATTGTTTCCATTGAGCCCTCTTCCCCATACATTCCCACAGATTTCTTTCTGCCTAAAACTCCTCCTTCAGTGCTTATTGACTGGACCACATAATCTAGCAAATGCTTTTTTTGAAAATTTTAATTATTTTAGTTTTTATACTGCCTGGTTTCCTGGATCTGAGTTATGCTTCTCAATAGGTGAAGGGATCACATATTCCCTTATGTTCCTTTCACATATAACATTAATAAGCATAATGTGTGCTCATAATTTATGTGCTTGCTCTAGAATAAAAGGAATGCTGTGGTCCCTTTCCTGAAGCAAGGACTTCAGAAATCTTCAGAAATTATGAGAATGTACATAATGGAATTTGTCATAATGGGTCCTGGGACTGAATTATGGACAGTAAGGAAGGTGTTGAGATAATGCTTGTGAACATCCTTCCTCCCATTTCTCTGTTCTCCTATATTCTCAAATTCCCTTTCATTCATTTATATATCCACTCATCCTAGCATTGAATGATCCATCAGCCAGCCAGCTACCCATACAGCCAGATAGCCATCTACTCATCTGCCCCTCTGTCCATCCATCATCCATCCCTCCATCCATCCATCCATCCATCCATCCATCCATTCTCTTCGCTAAGATTTGTAGAGCCAGTGCTCTTTGGGGACAGCCAGACTTGCAACAGCAAAGACAGGAGGAATGATGTGTAGTCAACTGTAACCCGAGGCTCGATCTGACAAGAGCACTGAATTAAAAGAACTTTTAAGCAGATTTAAGTTGCTTAGGTTAACTCTTCCTCCCTTTTCACAGATAGGGAAATAGAGACTCAGAGAGGGGAAGAGACTAGTACATCTCTAATTATTCATCTTGCAGCAAAGCTGACATTGGAGCAGAGGTCTCCTGGCTTGGTCAGGCTCAGGCATGTCTTATTCTGAAAAAGGGCCATTGATAAGCTCAAGCTAAAGTTATCTGCCTTTGTATCGCCAGTCCATTCCAAGACCTTCTCTAACCTTCCCATCCGACCCCAGGACTTCCCATGATACCGTGAGTTCTGGGTAAAACCTGACCCAGCATCTATCCCTTTCTCTTGCAACCCACGGTAATCCTCTGTGGCTGCGCTGTCTGCTCACCTTCCTGGACTATCACTGTTACTCAGTCCAGCCCAGCCCTGCCCAGCAGTCCAATACCACTGCCCAGATTTGGGCTGCTCTCCTGATTTTCCCAGGCAACACTGAAGCTGGCAGCAGACACCAGGCGCCGAGGAGACGAGGTTCTTGGCTGCCGACGGAAGATAAGTGGAGACGTAAACGGTGATTTTCTGGCCTGCAAGCCCCTGTTCGTGGATTTCATCTTTTAATGGAAGTGCAGTAAATAAAAGCCGTTTTCACAATATGCCAAGCAACAGGTCAGGAACATCTGAGCCGCTGGAATTGATAGAAGGGAGCTGAGCGTAACAAATCTCCCCAAATTGCACCCAGCTTCACTTGTATCAGCTCCCAGACCGCATCCCACAATTATTGTGCAAGGCAATTATTTCTGAGCTAGAGCTTTTGGAGAATAAGGCTTGTGGATGGGGATATACTTTCATTGCTTCTTGCCAAATAGAAAATTTTTTCCCATTTGCTGTTAGTGTTCGAGCCCTGATTGAATCTTCTCTTTTCTCCCCTTCAACATTTCCTTCTCCACCTTGGAGACTGAATTCATTCTTCAAGGCTCATTCCAATGACACCTCCTCCATGCAGCCACCCCCATCCCCACCGCCTCTAGTGTTTCAGTTCAAAGCACTGTTTTTAAATTGTGGTTAAATTTGCATACAGTGAAATGCACTGGTCTTAAGTGTACAATTCAGTGAGTTCTGACAAATATACCTACCCATGTAACTAAAACTAGAACATTTCTATCACCCCAGAAAGTTCCCTTAGGACTCGTTTCCGTCAGTACCTATCCATCCACAGGCAACTGTTGGTCTGGGATCTATCATTATTGATTAATTGGGTCTATTCTTGACCTCTTTATAAATGGATTAGTACTGTGTGGGGGTCAGCAAACTAGCCCACAGGCCAAATAGAGCCTATCACCTCTTTTTGTATGACCTGTAAGCTCAAGAATGGTTTTTACATTCCTATATGGTTGGGAAAAAATCAAAAGAAGAAGAATATTTTATCACACATAAAAATTATATGAAATTCAAATTCCAGAGTTCATATGGAACACGGCCACACTCATTTGTTTACATATTGCTTAGAGCTGCCTTTGTGCTATGCTGGCACGGGTGAGTATTTGCAAAGTGATCATTTGGCCTGCAAAGGGCCCTTCATAGAGTATCCACTCTTTGTTTCTGGTGTACTGTTTTTAAGATTCATCTGTGGGTGTGTGTATCGGTGGTTCACAGGTGGCCATTTTTAATCCCTGTAGCTAGATGTTTCACCTCCTTTTGAGCTCATAGAACAGGGATGGCAAATGTGGTGCCATCCGTTCACCCGCCTCTACCTCTTTCTGTGCCCACAGCATGCATTCCTCATCAATCATGATCTATTTTCCTGTAGGGCCTAGGCTCAGACTCAGAATTTGGCTCAACCCAGTGCTCCAGGCTGTCACTACAATAGATTAGAATTAAGCCTGTGTTGAAAGTCATTTGCCATACCTGGCCTAGAAATATAGTGTAGAGCAGAGATGCAAAGAGCTTTGGCTTCAAACAAACCTGGCTTATAAATGCTCTGGTGCCACTTACCAGTTCTGTGCATTTGGGCAAGTTACTTAACCCCTTTGAGTCTCTCTCTCTAAACAGTGGGTATAATAAAGCTGATCTCATTGGTTTGTTGTGAGGATTAAAAGAAATAATGGATATAAAATGTCTTAATCAGTCCCTGGCATATAGAAGGTGCTAGATAAATGTCTTTTCAGAAGAGACTTGTTCAATTTCCCCAAACTTGCTATTCCTCCTGTCTTGGGTAGTAAACTCAGAATCCTTCCAGTCATATGCTCTCAAAACATCCGAGTCATGGCTTGTTCTCTCCACGTACACCCCTTTTACCCCCCCCCCCCCCCCCCCCCCATCACCCTATCTCCCTATCTGCCATCTTCTCTTGCTTGGATCTTTGCAACTGGTCTTTCTCTACACCCTCCTTGACTCCTTCCCATTCATGCTGCTCAATGTAGGCAAAGTGAAGGTGTAATAAAGAATCTGATTGTGATATTTTCCTGCATAAAACTCCCCTCCAGCATTCCATTGTTCTGAGGATAAAGACCTAAAGAGCCTCCTGGGCTGTGGCTTCTGTCTGCATCTCTAGCCTTATTATGTGCCACTACTTGCTCTTGCTCCCAAGGTCCCACCATGTTGACCTCAGTTCTCCCATACCATGTTTCTCCTTTCCCTCGCATTTATCTTCTTCCCTCTGACCGTAATCCAACCCCATAACATTTTCATCACCCCTAAAAAGAAACCCTGTACTCTTTGGCAGTTACTCCCCTCTCTCTCCATTCCCCAGCCTCTGTTGACCACTAATCTACTTTTTGTTACTATGGATTCGCCTATTCTGGGCATTTCATATAAATGGAATCATACAGCATGTGGTCTTTTGGGTGTGGCTTCTTTCACTTAGCACAGTGTTTTCAGGGTTCACCCACTGATGGAGCATGTATCGGTACTTTGTTCCTTTGTATTGTTGAATAATATTCCATATTATGTTTTGTTTTATCCATTAATCAGTTGTTGTGGGTTGTCTCCACTTTTTTTGTGCTCTTATGAACAATGCTGCCATGAACAAGTCTTTGCATGGACCTATGTTTTCATTTCTCTTGGCTTTATGCCTAGGAATGGAATTGCTGGATCATGTGGAAACTCTGTTTAACTTTCTGAGGAACTGCTAAACTGTTTTCCAAAGCAGTTGTACCACATTACTTTCCCACTAGCAGTGTATGAGGATTCTACTTTCTCCACATCCTCGCTAACACTTTTTGCCTTTTTATTTTAGTGACCCTAGTATGGTGAAATGGTATCTTATTCACCTCACTCACTCTTATGCATCCTTTGGAATCAGATCAAATGTCACTTCCTCAATGGCCACACCCCCAGACTAGAGCAGGTTTCCCTACACTTTCATAGCATCCTGTGACCTGTTCCTTCAGAGTAATTATCACACTTTCTAAATTATACATTTATTTTTTATGAGGTTAGATTTCTTTGTGATCCTCACACTCAGCTCTAAGCTCAAGAAGAGTAGTAACCTTGGTTTGTGTTTTGAGGTCCCAGCATAGTGCATTGCACATACTGAGTGCTTGGAAATAAAAATCTATTGAATAAAAACATAACTTTGTCTTCTTCAGAGCCTACCTTCTCCTGCAATATCTAATCGACTCCTATATATTTTGCTTCTTGTTCTCTAAAATCTTTCATGTTACTTTCTCATCTTTTCTTCTGGCTGCCAGCCTTGCCCTGTCTCAGCCATCTTACATTGTACCGCCAGGTTGATCTTTGTAAAATAATGTTTTTTAAATCATGCATTCCCTCCCCTTCACTCAGAAAGCATCCATGACGACCGGTTAGGTTCTAAATAAAGTACAAAACTTTCAGCCATTCAGTGGAAGCCTCCTCCCCAAGGTGATAAGTATTATCGTTGAGCTAACGCTAAAACATGCAGAAAACAATTATGAAATGTTCTTTTCTATTTTATTTTATTTTTTAAATTTTCTCACTTGTTTTAAGTTATTTGGCAAACATCTTACTGCTCTTAATGAGCTATAAGCTCCTGGAGGACAGGAAAGTATCATTCATTTTTCGATACCCTACTAGGCCCCATAAGTGCTTGGCTTAAAGCAACTGTCAGTGAATGTTTGTTCACTTGAATTAAATTTTATTATTCCTCCCAAGAGAAACATTTACATGCTAACAGAGGCCTACAAAGACTTAAGTGGAAGGATTAATGGTGGAATTCTAGGCATATAAGGCAGGCTGGTTGGGGAGCTGTTGTTGGAGCCAGGCAATCACCATCTATTACTCTGTCAAAGCTGCCTCTTCTGCATGACCCTGTGGCCCGCTCTCACAGGGCCACTGGGAGGAATTTAGTGAATCTCCTTTCCAGCTGCAGATGACCGGCTGGGTCCTTTTCTTTCTCCAAGGAGGCATCCCTCTGCAGACCCTCTGTCTCTCTCCTAACCTTAGATGAGTGAGCACATCAAACTCTTTGGGCCTGATGACAGCATTTTTGATTCCAAGCCATGTTTGTTTTTTCTCCCGGTAAGTAGGAAGGTCCCAGTGGCTTTCAGAGAATTTGGGGAAGGTGAAGTAGGGAGAATATTTTCAGACTTTCTAAGATGATGTTACCAGGTAGGCGAAGTGCAGAGCAGACATTTGAACACCTTGTCTTGGGAGACCCTCCACCCAGTCAGCCCTCGACTTTTTCCAATAGTGGAATCCCTCTAAGGAAAGAAGGCAGGGAATGCATATTTCTTAGTAAGGAGGAAAGGGAATTAAGAGTTGATGGCCATAACATCTCCATGAGAAAGCTGCTGTTATCCTCACATTCCTGATAAGAAATTGGAGGCTCAGTGGAGAAAAGCGTTTTTGCCGAGGCCATGAGCTGGCATGTGGCAAGAAGATTCCATCTTGACCCTGACCACGATAGCGTGCTGCTGCCAGGTAGTCTGGTAATAATTAGAGCTCCCCTGCTAGGCAATGGGGATTTGCATTCACAGCCTGGATACCCAGAGACGCCAGACCTTGAAGAAGTAGTGGAAATAGCTCTGGACTGGGAACCAGGGGCTCTAGGTCTACTCGCAGAACCCACTGTGTGACCTTGGACAGATAGCTCCGTCTGTCTGTGTCCTCTCATCTGAGAAATGAAGGGCTCGAACTTGCTGAGGCTCTTCCTGCTCTAATCATCTGTGGAAAGGTATTTCATTTTTCAAATGTCTACTTTTCTAAATGATACAAGCAGTACATAATTTTACTTATTCTCTTTGTAAAAATGCAAACAAATTAAAATCAGAGTGAAAAGTGACAGTCTCTCTTCAGCACCTCTGTGCCACTTCCCTACCCAGAAATACTCGTTGATGACTGTTTGTTGTCTACCACCTTCCTTTTCCTTTTTATTTACACCCACAGGTAGTAAATCCAAATACATATCTGTCTTTCCCCCCAATACACAGGATCATTACTTTATGTATTATGCTGCAACTTGTATGTGTACGTTTTTCATTTAAAAATGTTTGGAGCACTTTCAGTATCAGAACATGGGGATCTACTTCATTATTTTTAATGACTTTATAATATTCTATAATGGGGATATATTATAATTTATCTGTCCATTTTCCTATTGATGGACATTTTTGTTGTTTCTAATCTTTCATTATTAAGAACATGCTACAATGAACATTTTTGTGTCTGTACCTCTCTGCCATGTGTGAGTATTTCTGTATGTTAGATACCCAGGGGTAGCTTTACTGGGTCAAAGGATATGGACATTTCCAATTTGTAGAGATACTACTGAATTGCCCTCCAAAAAGGCTAAACCAATTTACTCTCAAAACCAGAGTACAGGTGGAATTTTGTTGTGGCAACGAAGGTGAGGGGATCTTTGTGGGTCCAGAACCCTGTGCATTGCCCTTCAAACCACTCTCTGCAAGCCTTTAGTGATTCTGTTTACAGGTGAGGCGTGGCCTGCCCTGAGCACCTTCTGTGCCTGGTTTCCTGCAGCTCAGCGCTTGCTTGGCTCCCAAAACGGCTTCAGAAAAGGCTGTTCAGAATGGGGAGGGGGCGTGATTAACCTCCTGTCTTGCTCAGAGCTCTGGGTTTCCTGAAAAGGTCCCAGTGGATCGCCAAGGGCTAGCAAACAGCTGACTAATAGGGGCTGTGGCATCTGGCCTTGCTCTGAGATCAGCCAAGTCCTGAGGAGTTCAAAAGACCTTGCCAACTCCCTCCTCCATGCCTAGCAGAGGCCGACCACCAAACGCCCTGAATAATGCATTGTGTTTATCCTCCCTTGTTCTGATAGATGGCTGTGTTTTTCCTTCATTCTCTTGCTCTCCCCGCTTCGTCTGCATCATGTCTCTAAGCCTTCAACCTGAGCCTGGAGCACAGGCAAAAGGAGGCAGTGGTTGTTGTTAAAGATTAGTTACACAGCTAGAGGTCTGTCTTCAAAGGCAGCCCAGATGTCTTTGTTTCTTACTCATGAACCTGAGTCGGGACAGAGGAGGAGAAAAAACAAAAGTGCCTACCATTTATTGAGCTCCCACTGTGCACTGGATGCAATACTGGGCAACACTCAGATGTCATTTCATTTACTTTTCCCAAGAAGGCAGCCTCTCTCCTATTTTCAGATGAGGAAACTTGAGACCAGGGAAGCAAAGTAACCTGCTTTCTGGGACTTGAAATTCCTATCTGTCTGACTAGACATGGCTTTTTCTCACTGTGCTTGGCTGCTGAGAAGGAGGAATTTTACCTCTAGCCACATCATCCTCATTCAACTAACTACCAAACAGTTCTTATTATTTCCCAAGGCAGTGGGGAGAGGCGTTTGTAAGGCAGAGCAGCAAAGCAGCCATTTCCCACCAACCAGAGATTGACGAAGTCTGCTTTGAGGACTTTGCTGATGATTGTTCATTTGGATTTGGCTGCTTTTTCATTTGAATCTGCCAAATGATTTATCTGTTTGTGACATTTTCCTGCACGCTATGTGATGTAGTAAGGGAGAAAAAAATGGACTTGAAGTTAGGCCAGTTTGGGTTCAGATTCTTACCTTGTCATATACATGTCCCAAGAGTCACTTCACCTCTATGACACTCATTGTCTTCTTTAGGAAATAATTGTGGTTTCTGTAGTAGTGAAGTGTACTTCTGCCATAACATGGTAGGCTGAATGATGCCTTCCCCCAAAAAGATGTCCATGTCCTAATCCCCAAACCTGTGAATATGTTATGTAATATTATAAAAGGGACTTTGCAGATGTGATTAAATGAAGGATCTTGGGATGGGGAAATTATCCTATACTATCTGGGTGGGCCCAATGCATAAGAGAGAGGTGGAAGAGTTAAAGTCAGAGAAAAAGTCATGTGAAGATGGAGGCACAGAGCAATTGGAAGATGCTATGCTTCTGGCTCAGAAGATGGGGGAAGGGACCACAGGCCAAGGAATCCAGGGAAGGCAGCTTTAGAAGCTGGAAAAGACAATAAAATGCTCTCCTCTAGAGCCTCCAGAAGGAACGTGGCCCTGCCCACATCTTGATTTCAGCCCAGTGAAACCAGTTTTGAACTTCTGACCTCCAGAAGTGTAAGGTAATACATTTATGTTGTCACTAAGTTGGTGGTAAATTTGTTATAGCAACAATTGGAAACTAATCAACACCCTCAGTAAATGGTGGGCTTCTTAGACAGTGAGGCAGATAGACTTGAGCTTCAATCTCTCACTCCTCTACATACAAGCTGTGTGTAACTTCTTTGAGCCTCGGTTTTCTCACATGCAAAATGGGGATAATGATGACTCTTTAATAGGATTGGTGAAGATTGTGCGAGATCATATGCTGAACCTAGCACAAGACATGCTCAATCATGAAAGTTGTTATCATAATCCTTGACTTAAGACCTTGAACTGGTGGGACAGACATCTCTTGTGGAAGGCTTTGATGAACTTGTGGAGAAAACATGGGCTTTTGTGCCAGAGAAGACCCAGTTTTTGAATGCCGGCCCTGGTATTTGCTAACTCTATGACATTGGACAATCTACTGAACCTCTTTGAATGGATGGTAAAGTTTTCAAACATAAATTTAACAAAGTTAAATGAATAGACTAGGCAGTCCCGGGCCCAAACATTACCCTCTAGAATAAGCTCCTAGAGGACAAGGTACGAGTCCCCACCATGTCCATCTCTCTCTCCTTAGGACCTAGCACAGTGCCTGATGTATAATTATGCTTGGGGACATTTGCTTTATAAAATGAACTGTATAGTATAGTATTATCAAAGTGAACCCCAGATCTCAGAGGGTGGGCTGGGTAAGGACTTGGGATCAAGGATATCCACGAGGAGGAAAGATTGGCTCTAAAGATGGCCCTGCTGTCTGGGCCAAGTGAAGGCGGACAGAATGGAGACCACAGAGTTTAGGCAAGACCTGGCATCGTGGAGTGATGGTATTTGGTTTGTTCAGGATTCAGGCTTCTGTCCAGCCTTACTCATTCCTCCTTTCTGCCACACCCCACACTCCCCTTTACCTTTTACCGATGCTCACGGTGAAAGGGGAAACTAGCCCTTGTCTGTGCCTTTCTTTTTCTATTAACCCCAGGTGCAAAATGAGGCTTCATCCAGCAAGACCCTGCTTTGCGCAGGGCCTTGTCCAGTCATGCCTCATTGCCAAGTGGCCGGGGGGGATGAATAAAATACCATTGTGAGGGCTTTGAGCTCTGCCAGGCCTGGTGCTTTCCCTTGTATTTGAATTCCTTCCATCATTATTCTTTGCTGCCTTTGAGCTAATTTTCAGAACTTGCAGTTATGCAGCCTCTCCCAGTCCATTTAAATTAATTTTTGAGGAATGTTTTTGAGTGATTGTGGTCCAGATTAAGTCATCTTTTGATCTTTCCATCCACCGTCTTTGTAATTCTATTGAAAAGCTATCATGCTTGCGGGCTGTGATCTGTGCTTTTTTTTTTTTTTTTAAATAACCCCGGCCCATGCAGCCTCATAATTCTTTTGTTTTCTTGGGTTGTGTCCAATTTGTTAATCCTTGTTGTAGAAGAGCAATAAAAATGATGAGGCACTGCCAGAGTCAGGCAGAGATGGGGCTGAGGCCCGGTTTAGGCAATGATTAGCTATGGTCCTCAGACAATGTGCTTCCTACCCCGAGCCCTGGCTTCCTGGTCTGGAAACCAGGGATAATCCGGGCCTGGTTTGCAAGCAGATGGCAGAATGGGATGCTATAGGTGAAAATGCCTTTCCCAAGTATTTCCCTCTCCATAAGTAGCTCCTCCTTCATGTATTTTTCTCTTCTGTCTAAAAGATCAATATGGCATTTGATGTTTTTAAAAATTTAATAAGTCTATGTTCTGCTGCTGTGCCACTGTGACTTTTTAGAAATAATTGTAAGTGCTTCAGTAACTACATTAGCTCTTCCCTGGAACACCTTAGGATACTCACTGTCCAGCCTGCTGATTTGTGTTTTTCCCCAAATCGCTAAGTATTCCCTTAACTGCTTTCTGTCATAGCTAGTTCTGTGAGATCTTAATTACTTCCTAATTGTCCACATTTCTTTTTTTTTTCCCTTTTTCTGGCGAAAGACAGATTATCAGAGATGGGTGCAGGATCTTTGCCACTTTAGAGTCATCATTAATTTCCTTTTCCCTCGTTATGAAGACAAGAATATATCCCAGTTTGCTGTCTGATTTCCCATCTGGATTCCATCTAAGAACTGAAATTTCAGCACCTCTGTAATCACATTTCCTCTTCAAATGAGGCCTTTCTGAATGGTTGTTCCAAACACTCTGCTACTACTTTTGATCTAAGTGGTCTGCATCACTTAGCCTGGTCCAGACATTTTTCACTGAAATGAACAAAAATTTACTGATGTATGTTAAAGGCAAGGCACAATGTGAGGTACAAGTGACATGGAAATGAAGACAAACTGGTCCTTCATTTGAGCACATGGTGTAGACAAACACGTGCTCATAGAACAAATAGCCATGTTAAAAATATGTTAGCATCTAAGGGAACACAAGCAAGGAGTGTGAACAGGTGGGAGGCATAGAAAGCTATAAAAGTAAGGTTTGAACCAGTTTCTTAATAAGCCATAATTTCTGCATCTGTATAATGGAAGGACTAACCTTAACTTTTCATTTGGGTATAAAACAAGGCAATTATAATGAGATGCTTGGCTCATGCTTGGCACTCAGTAATTACAAATCTCTCTCCTACACTAACAAAAATGATAACAATCACAATGGCGGCAACGCAATTTGTATATCAGTTTTGCCCACATTTACTTTCAGGTGGCAGAACAGGGAATGCCATTATGCCCAATGCAGAAATGAGGAAACTGAGTCTCAGAGAAGTTCAGTGGCTCACCAGACATCACATTACAACCAGGAAGTGTTAGAACTGTGGAAACTGCGTGAAATTCTTCTATCTCCAAATCCAAGTTGTTTGCAAGCAAGAACCTGCTTGATGAATTTGCAAAAAAGCTTTCCTCCGTGCAAACAACATCAGCCAGGGATTAGTAGAAAAGAAGAGGCAGGCTCAAGATTTGTAACTTACCTCAGCCAGAAAATATTTTAAAAATTATTTTTCTTAATTGATACAATTAATTTAGCACCTACTATGTGCCAGACAATGTGATGTATGTTTTGTGTTTATCATATTACTTAATTCTTGCAACCTTTTGAGATAGGAACTATTATTATTCTTCTCAACTTACAAATGGAGAAAGTGAGGCTCAATTAGATGAAGTAAGTTGGCTAAGGGCACATAGCTATTAAGTATCAGTACCAAGATTTGAATCCTCCAAATCCAGGATCCTAGCTTTTGACTCTGGAACCACCGCTCAGGTTTCACATGTGCATAGGAATGGGGGTCCCTGTTTTCAGATATCACCATCACACAGGAAGCCTTGGTAAGACTTACTAACTCGTACCTGTTTTGATCCATCAGCAAGTCAAAGGTTCCCTTCTTCCCTCTTCACCCTCTGGGGGAAGAGCCGATGAGCCATGAAATGACCAAGGGGCATCCTAAGGAGAGGAAAAGCCAGGCACATGGCTGGCTTATCCACCAAAGATGTAATCAGCTATTGAGTCATTGCATTGGCTATACTTTATTGTATCCTACTGGTCCTGGGGACTGTAGCCTGCCTTGTGCAGCTTCTTGATGGAGGATGCTCAGTAAGACACTAGATATATTAGTAGCTGCTCTCCCAAGGAGTGGTATCCCTGAAAACTCTGCTCAGCCAAGGCAGCCTACCACCTCTCACAAGTGAGAGAAGAGAAGTTCTTTTCAAATGAACAGTCGTAAAGCGTTACGAGTTTTTGGTAAAGGTGTGCAGATGGAGCAAAAGACTCCCATTTGGGCAAAGGAGACCTGGCACTGACCTCCCAATTCACCTGGAGAGTGTGGACAGGTGGGGCTGCTTCTCTCTGAGCCTCAGTTTTCTTCTCTGTAGAATGAGGAAATTAGATTAGATGACTCTACAAAAGTCTCCCTGATTTAGCATCCTATGATCCATTAGTGTTTTGCCATCTAGAAATAATAATAACAAAATTTTATGAAATGCTTTTCATCTTCCTGATACTTTCTTAAGTGCTTTACACATTTTCTCATTAATCTTCACAACATCCCTAAGAGGTGAGGATAACTGCTATCCTGACTTTATGGATCAAGAAATTGAGGTACCAGGAGGTTATAAAACTTGCTCAAGGTCACATGGCTAAAGATACTGAAGCTGGGATTCCATGTCACATCCTCTGGCTTCTGAGTGCATATTTTTGACCACTGTGCTTCACTTTCTTTCAGTCAGCTTCCCTTGGAAACATAGCTCCCCACCTGGCTGTTGGCAGCTGAGAGGACACTTCTACAGAAATAGCACTAGGGGAATTCATGGCATTGCTATTTTTGTTCAGGTTTTGCTTGGATGAGGGAAGGGAGGCAGGGAATGATGTTACGATATTGAAAATATATTGACCCTTTTAGTTCAATATGTTGGGGGGAGGTTGAGTTGGAATGGGAAATCCCCAATTATGTATGCAGAATGTCCAGCTGAGCTGAGTCCCAGCTCTCTCTTGGGGTCCTCAGGAGTATCTGATAATGCAGGACTTAAGAATTTGGCCTAAGGGGTCAAACAGACCTGAGTTCATATCCCCACCACTTACTAGCCATGAGATGTTGAGCAAGTTTCTTAATTACTCTGATCCCGTTTCTCATTTATGAAAGAGGAATTGAAATAGTACCTGCTTCCAAAGGTTTCTGTGAGAATTAAGTGAGTGAATGTAGGTCAAGTACTTTCTTAACTGTAAACTTTACTTTGAACGATTAAAGGTTCCCCCAGATGTAGATAACCTTATGTGGGTCAGTTATTTCTTGTCCTGAGCCCTCTCTTTCTCAGTGTCACCCTGAGGACTCTTCTACAACTAAGAAGCCCCATGCCTTTGGTGTTTACTGAGGCATTGCTAGGCCAGGGAAGAGAAACAGTGTGATTGATTTGCTTTGCATTGACTGCACACGATGAAAAGTTGTTTTTTTTTTTTTCTTTCTTCTTTTTCTTTCCTTCTTTAGTCCTGGGAATTATATTTTTCTTAGAGTGTTGTTAATGGAAAGCACTGAACCAAATTTCCTCAAATTGAATTTGGCTGCCTGACTTGTCAGCTCTCCATCTATTCACCCTCCCCCTAACCATCCTCATATAGGAGCCTCCATATTTATGCTCATAATCATTCAAGGGTTTCCAAGCTAGGCTGTTAGAAGGATGAGGTGTAGAGGGAAGAAGGCAATATTTTGGGCTTTGGCCTAGTGTGCAACTCCTGCCCCTTTTTGTCCCCAATGTGCAGCATAAGTGCATGCTTTTGATGCAAAAAGAAGGAAGTCTAGTCGTATGGATGAAAAATAAGATCAGAAGTCAGAAGGATCAGGATGGAGTCCTGTCACTAGCACTTAGCAGCTGTGTGCCTTTGATGTCACTCACCTCTTAGAGCCTGCTTTCGTTTCCCAGTTGCTAAAGCAAATACCACACAATGGGTTTGCTTAAGCAATAGGAGTTAATTGGTTCATGGTGTTGAGGCTAGAAGTCTAAACTCTAGGCATCAGCAAGGCAATGCTTTCTTCCCGAAGACTGGGGCATTCTGGGGCTGGTTGCTGGTAATCCTTGGTCCTCAACTTTTCTGTCACATCGCAATGCACATGGCAGCCTCTCCTGGCTTCTCTCTCCATTTGATGCTCATTCTGCCCATAAAGGACTGCAGTAATCTGAATTAAAACACAACCTGATTCAGTGGCGCCACTCCTTAACTGAAGTAACATCTTGAGGAACTCTTATTTACGACAGGTCCACACCCACTAGAATGTTGACCAAGACCAAGAACATGTTCAAACTGAGGTGCCACAGAGCCTATGGATACCCATTTGTTAACAGTGACAATATCAAGTAATCCCCTTGCGTCAGAAGAGATGTAAGAATTCATTCACTCACTCATTCACTCACTCACTCACTCATTTGTTCATTCATTCATTTAGCAAATATTCATAAAGTGCCTATAGTGTTCCTGGCCCTGAGCTAGGTACTGGGATTACAACTTGGGTTAGGGTGTATGTCTTGCCTTCAAAGAGCTTTTGCTCTGAAAGGGTGACAGGTACTAGATAGTGGGCAGGTAATTTTAAGCTCATATAAGATTTACACTTAGCATGAAAAGAGCCTTGGCCTTACAACCAAACAGGCATGAGTTTCAGTCCCATGTCCACTACTTACCAGCTAAGGGACCGTAAGCAGGTTATTTAACCTCTAGGAGTCTTGGTTTCCTCCCAAATGGAATGGTTATTATAACCTCCTTATAAGGGCTGTTGTAAAGATTAGAGATATTGTATTTACTGTTCACTGAACAGTGCCTGGCCCCTAAAAAGCACAGAATAAATGGTAGTTATTATTAATAATAATGATAATATTAATAATGGATGGGAAAGTGCTTTCTAAGCTACAAAACCCTACACAAATACAATGAATCATTATAATCACGTTACAGAGACGACTCATTTCCCAAGAGGTTCTGAGAGCAATTAGGATCACTGGTGCCTGGAAAAATAAAATAATATTATTAACAACAAGAAGAAGAACTTTACATTTTAACAAATAACCATGGCAGGGAGGAACACTTAGAAAATTTATTAATCTGAGCTGTTGTGTATTTTTGTTGGCAAAAATTACCCTGTGTTTGTTGATTTTCTGTCTTCATGAATAGTTCTTTAGTTTTCCCTAAGTAAATGATAATTTATATAAATTTTCCCTACTTCATTTTACCTAAATTTAGGAAGGACTGTTGTATGTCAACACCTGCAAGCAAGGTTCAGGGCTTTTCTTAAGCCTACAAATGATTATTCCTCCCACTGTGTTAAATACGCAATAATCCTTCGTCAGTGGGGGCTTGGCCAACTGTGGCTTTGTGATAATGGGATTTTATATTTATAAACCAACATATTAAAAATCTTGTGTTATTTTTATATATGAGTTTTGCAGATCTGATCTCTCAGACAGCACATGACAATCATTTTCTGATTCCCTGGAAAGCAAGGTAATTCTGTGAAGTAGCATAAGAGAAAAGAGAGCTGTCTGCCTTTACCTTTCAATATGGGTATATATATAGGGAACCTTCATGTGCCCTTAACCCAGTGATATTTGAAAAACTTACTGTTATCCACACTAGAAATATGAAAAAGGGAGACAGAAGGTATGTTCATATGCTTTACTCTTCCTCTCACCTCAAGCACATGAGAATAGTTGGTTCTAAAATCTTTAGAGCAGGGGTACAGGCTGTATAATGGAAAACACGTATGAAAATCTCCTTCAGCAGTTCTCAACAGCATAACAATGTTTCCTGAAGTTAAGGTAATTGTTTGGCATATTAGCTACTTAGCAGTTTATTTTCCTTAACTCTTAGGACTCTGTTTGTGTTTTAATGGATGCCTTTTTTAGTTTGTATTGAGGTCAAGATGTTAAGATTCAACCATGAATGTGTGTGTGTGTGTGCACTTTTACTCTGTTTCCCAGAGCCCCCTATTTGATAAGAATTCCAGATCTCTCAAATCTAATTTTGTCAACTGTTGTACTTCATGGGAATGTAACTTCCAAGGCCGATGAGAAATTACAACATAGGCATTACAGCACCTTTGTGAATCACTTGCCTGTAGTCACTGTTTTAAGCCATGTCCACTTCCAGATCGTTAGCTATAGGAAAGCCGTTTTAGATTCTCCTTCACCTTTCTTGTGGTCAGGTTGAGCCCTGGGATTACTATACTGTTTTACAAGCTAAAACTAAAGAACGACAAATGGAAGTTTTTGTTAGGAGAACACATGGAGGGGCCTATTGTACAGAACTCATTGTATGCAAATAAGATAGGGCTTTGCAGAGATGGCTCTTGCAAATATGGCGACTTAAAGTCCCTCCTGAAGGTTTCTATGAACAGAACCTAAAAATAACATTGCTGAGAGTAGCTGAGTTCTCTGTGTCTGAGAAACAAGAGCCTCAGTGGTCTTGCAGATACAATCAACGTCTGTGAACTTGATCAAGTCACATAATAATTACAAGAGTCTATAAAGCATGTACCATATCCCAGGCACTGTGTTAGACTTTGGGATATCAGCTGTGAACAAGCAGGGAGGACCCCTTCCTTTGCAGAGCTTACCATTTAGCAGGTAGGCAGACATGAAGTAAGTAATTCCTGTTTGCAGTGCTTGCTATTAGCTGATGTCTCTGCAAAAACTTGACATACATGCTTTCCTTTATTTTAACCACAGTCCTAAGAGGTTAGTAACATGTCTCTGTTTAACAGAGGAAGAATTTGAGTCTTAGAGCTGTTCATGACTTGGTGAAGGTCAAAAAACTAATAAATGGCAGAGCCGGTGCTCGAACCCAGAACTCCTGTGTCTCATATGCTTAGCCAGTCACTATTCTGCCTTTTCTGTCATTTAATCTTCATGGACGTCACACTCCTCATCTGTGAAATAGGTGGTCCTGCTTTACCCCTAGAGCTATTACAGGGGACTCACTGCAAGAAGTCTGCACAAAAGTGTGACTTGTTTTTGTTGTAGCGTGGTGGGTCACTGCAAACCTGCACACAAACTGAAGAAGAGGTCAGTCTGCATAAGACGGAGCCTCCATTCTGTCCTGAAAATGTCCTCAATATTAACAAAGACACAGAAGAAGATGAAGCTGATGCTATTTGTGGTTCAGAGCAGGTGTTTCCAGAGGGCTGGAACAGGAGTTGCTGGAGCAGGTAGGCACAGTGGGGGCTGTGGTGGGTTCTGAGAGCTGAGACACCAAGGTCGCGAGGATGGCTCGGGCGTCTAAAGCTGGAACACGCAGGGAAAAATTGGCTCCACGTATTACAATAAGGGCCAGCCTATTCCTGTATTATGGGAGGAGTCAGGGAGAGGAAGAGAATTCCTATAAAAAGATCATGAGCAAGGAGTGAAAGGACCCAGCTCTAGATTAACTAGCTGTGTGACCTTGGGGAAAGTCCTCTTGGGACCTCTGTTTTATCATCTATAAAATAGGGATGGAAATATCCTTCCCCTTGGGGTTAATGAGAGCATCGAAGAAGAGAATGGAGATGAAAAGGAGCTGTAAATTTGAAAGTGCTCCATACATGTTATTTTTTATTTTTAATATTTATCATTTTTATTATTGGCTGACCATGGACGTCTTCATTGCAATCATCGTGTATATTAATTAGAACTTCCACGGAGTCGGCTAGACTGACTCCCAAAAGTCATTGGTTTCAGAAAATTTATTCTGTTCATTTATTAAATAAACATGCAGTGAGCACCTCCATTGTGTAGAAGCACTGTGCTGGATGCTGTAGGGAATTGCCAGATGAGTAAGACAAGGCCTCTCTGCCCTCAAGGAGTTTACAAGGGGAAAGGAGCAGAGGCCTTGAATATCTGCAGAAAAAGGCTCAATTATGTAATGTGTCAGAAGCACAGAGCAAACGGAATGCTACGTTAACTTGTCACTGCCTGCAAAGGTGAATCTACTGCTTGGAAAGAGCTGGGAAGGAGCTCAGCAAGGGTCATCTATGCATGGCAGGGAGGCCAGTGGCCTGCCCAAGACACAGCCAGACTCCTAATCTGGTGCTCCCCACTGATGACTCCAAGCTGCCTCCACCCCTGCTAAGCTCAGACCATAGCTTAAATTCCCCACATCACTAAAATACAGCAGACTTTTCCAGGGGGTTCTGCTGGCCAGTCTGTTTTGTCAAGAATTTTCTGGGTCCCTACGAGGGTCATTCTTCCTGGCCTCCTCACTGTTGGATGCGTCATGTAACAAGGTGGTGAGTGCAAACGGTGTATGACACTTGTGAGCCAGAGCAGTAACTTACCAGGAGAAGGCTCTCCAGAGCTCCTTTTCCTT
Organism: Tolypeutes matacus; assembly: GCA_026826555.1. Taxonomy (NCBI): domain Eukaryota; kingdom Metazoa; phylum Chordata; class Mammalia; order Cingulata; family Chlamyphoridae; genus Tolypeutes; species Tolypeutes matacus. The sequence continues at coordinate 4,320,150 of JAKSZT010021121.1, read as the reverse complement.
CTTGCATGGAGGCTGGCAGGGTTTGAGACGGTGACCGCTTCCTCAGCCTGGGTCATTGAAAGACTAGGATGAGCCGAGGTCCCTGCCAGCCTGGGATGAACATGTGGCATGAGTGAATGATTACTCTTTATTATTTAATCCCCTGAGGTTTGGAGAGTACTGGAACATACTTTAATTGATGCTCACTGTTGACAAGGAATGCTGAAACAGTGGAATACAGAGTACAGCATGCCTTTTAAAAAAAATTTTGTTTTATTTTATTTTTTTATTGTGCCTGCTTATAGGGTCCTTGGTGCAGTAAGGGGGCACAGAGTTCCTAATATATTTTGTAACCCACATTTAAGCCCAGCTACTTCTGTCAGTCCCGGATGCTCATCTTGGGTTTACTCAACTAGTGGCGTTACCATTTTGAAGCTGTCAGACCTCAACTGCCTGCGATTCTACAACCACATTGTCTCTCCCATCCCCCAGGTGTTTATCTTCCTCTGTAGTTTTCAGCGAGGTACCTCATCAACAGCTTTTGGAAAAATGAAGTAAATCACACCTGCCTTTTATTTCATACTTGATTAAACTTGTCAGAGAATTCAGGTGAGTTCGAAAGGCTCGTATTTTTCTTTGCTCACAGAAAGAAAGACCCATGTGGCCCATTCCTTGTTTCCGACTGCATCTGTGGTGCCAGATGGGGGGTGGGCAAACTGCAGCCCAGGGCCAGTAGTCTGACCCTTCATGGCATGCTCTGCGTATGTCTCATACCCTGTTTATTATGAATTGAATTGTGACCCCAAACAAGGTATGTTGACTGCCTAGCCCCCCAGTTCCTCAGTAATGTGACCTCATTTGGAAATAGGATCATTGCAGAGGTAATCAGTTAAATTAACATGAGGTCATACTGGAGTAGGGTGGACCCTTAATCCAATCCGACTGCTGTCCTTCTAAGAAGAGGAGGAGAGGCACAGGTGCCGACCTAGAGAGGAGAATCCTTCCTGAAGATGGAGACGCACAGAGCACAGAGGGCCGTGTGAGGGTGGAAGTGGAGCCTCGGCCCCCGAAGCTCGGAAGCTGAAGGAAGGATTCTTCCCCAGGGCCTTCCAGGACATGGCCCTGCTGATGCCTTGATTTTAGACGTCCAGCCTCCGGTACGGTGAGGCAATGCATTTGTGTTGTTTAAGTCACCAGTTTGTGGGACTCTGTTATGGCAGCCTTAGGAAACTAAGACAGGTTAGCCAGCTCGTGGATAGGAATCAGAAACCAGCGAGATCACGGATGTTAGCTAATCCTGATTTATTGTGCACTGGCCTTGGGCCAGGCTTTGCCCTAAGTACTTGATGTGTAATATCTTTTTTAATTCCCAAGACAACCTTAAGTAGTTTATCATTATCCCTATATATATATATTTTTTTAACATACGATGAACCTGAGGCTCAGATGGGTTAGGAGACTGTCAAAGAGTGGTGGGGCTAAGATTTACACTTACGGCTGGTAAACTCCAGGGGCCATATACTCTATGCTACACTCTTCTGCTCCTCCCCTTATTTGGGTGCTGGGGAACTGCCCCACCTGAGATACCTGGCACTAGGGAGCCGATGGCCATAGACCTTTCCTCCCAGCTATCCAGACAGCCCCTGCCCTGCCTTAGCTTCAGCTCCTCTTCATTGAATACTTTGTGTTTCAAGCCTGTACTAGGCATTTTCACACATGCAGTTTTGTTTTATCCTTACTGCAACTCTTTGGAGAGGTGGTGGTGTCCTCACTTTATAGCTGAGAAAACCGAGTCCCAGAGAGAATGAAAGGACTGGCCCAAGGTCACACAGCTTATAATGGGGACAGAGATAGGATTCTACAAAGTCAGGGCTGAAAGACCCCGAGCCCGGGTGGTTGCTGCTCTGCCGGACTGCCTCCCTCTCAGACCGAAGCTCGTTTCCCTTTGAGGATAAGCAGACCCCAATTTCAGTCATCTGGATCTGCTGGGGGTGCTTGAGGTGCATCCAGGGAGAAGATGCTTCTTTTGTCTCTTCACAAATGCTCAGCATTATGCGACTTCCCTTTTTTATGTCTCCCTGGCATCTCCAGCCTGACTTGGGCACAATAGTTTCCCTGGGTAGAGTTTTAGAGCTAAATCCCTGATGGAGGTCACGGGAGTGGCAGCCTCCATTTATCTTCATCCCCCCAGGATTGGAGAATTTATTTGTGATGTCAAGCCTGGGAAAGATTTAGAATAATTCAGGGATTTAAGACCTGAGGATATGAGAAATAAATAATGTCACCCATTCCACGTAAAGGGGCTTAATGTGGAAGGAAAAAAGAGTGTGATTCTATTCCATGTTAAAAAAAAAAAAAAAAAAAAAAAAGGAATCCTGAACAAGTGCTAAGTCATTCTAGAGCAGAGTATTTCAGAGTAGATTATCTAATATAACCCAACTAATTTTGCACATGAGGTAAGTGAGCCTGGAGTGGGAAAGGGACTTGCCCGTGGTCACGTGGAGGATCGCCAGTAGAGCCAAACCTTGAAAACAGGTGGGCTGCCTGGGTCCTTTGTCCTCTGCACCACAGCATGTCCACGGCGGATACGGAGTCGTAGGTGAGGAAGGGACTCAATTCGATTTTGGTTACTTAGACAGCTCTTAAAATGCTTTATCAGAATGTCTGTTTGCTTGACACTCTCTGGGTTAGACTAAGAGCTCCACAAGGGGAGGAATTGTGTTTGACTCGTTTCTGTATTCCCAGCACAGTGCTTTTCTGTTTCCTTTCTCTAGTACAATTTCCACCTGTCTTTGCCTGGTTAAATTCTGTTCGTTTTTAAATTCTCACATTACATGTCACTTCAAATGGGAGATCCTCACTGACTGCTCATTAGGTTATTCCATCTTGTATATGTTGTCTATTCCATCTTCCCTGAACTCTTCGATACACATTTGGTACCTCGTTGAAGACTAAAGTGTATCATTTCTGGTACGTTTCATTTTCACTACCTGTTTAATTGTCTGTCTTACTCACCAGCCCATAAGCTTGGTGAGGGCAGGGATTGTGGCTGGCTTGTTTACTCTCGTTTTCCCAGTAAGTAGGCTTAACACAGGGCAGACATACACAGTAAATGTTTGACTGATGCATGAAAGAATGAAAACAAGATGGCCTGAACCTGAGAATATAATTCAGGAATCTCTACATGCTGGACTGCCACCCACATGATCTGGGAGTTATTAAGACTTTTCATCTATTTCTACCACTTCGTATATAGCAGTTAGTCAAAACCAATTAGCTTGTGCCCATTTTCTCTTTTTACGGGATTTCTTCCTGCTGAGAAAACCTACTGTCCACTATTATTTGACTTCTCAACGACTGCTTCTATATTTTGTTCTTCTACAAATTGATCCTGTTTTATATAGCATTATGGCTTTCCCTCCTAACTTCAGGGGAAACTGAGTTGCAGAGAAGTAAAGTCACTTACACGGACTCACACCGAGAGTCAGTAGCCAAGTTGGAATTGACTCCACTCCTCTCTCCTGCTTCTGATATTCAGGATCTAAGCCCTTTTATCCTTTCTTCAACTTGTGATCATTGGAGAACCCCGACCAAATCTGCATTGTAGAACTGGAATTTCTTATTAAATATCCATGAACAAACTTCACAAATACTGACTGCATACCTACACTGTGCTAGCTGCTCATCAGAACACTCCCCATGTTCCAGACAGGGGCCCACAACTTTTAAGAATCATATGATTCAACAAAGTTAAGGCACACAGGCTAATTCTTTGTGTCTTACTTTGACAGAAATCTCTATTGCTGGAACCTAGATGGATAGCTCAAATATGCTTAACCATTATTCAGCCATAATTTAATGACTAAATCCTTATCCAGATACAGTAGATAAATCTTAAAGAGAGTGTTTGCCTTTCTTGAACACATAAAGTGGAGGAATATCACGTTTATATGTGATTTTCCTTAACATATCAGTTGTTCCTATTGGACTGGTAATGATCATTCCTTGCAATGTGCATTGCATATCACTGCCTACAATCAATTTTTGGCTTTCTTTGATCCTCAAGGCATCCCATTAAGGGTTCAGCATTTTCTTCCCATTTTCCAGATGGGGAATCTGAGCTCAGAGGTGTGAAGGACTTGTCCCAGGGCATAGATTAGGAAGAATGAGAATTGGAGCCATAATCTGGGGATCCAGAATACGAGTTTGATGCTCTTTCTATCAGCCAGTGTTTGTTACTGAATCTCTGACTCATGTCGCATAGAACAATGGATGGAGAGACCTGAGGGCCCAACCAGAGGTTTTCTAATCCAGTCATTGTATGTTGAGCTGAATCAGACCTGCTTTAACATAGCCCCCAATTCACAGGTGGTGAAGATTGAAATTCCAGGATGAGGGGTGCTGAGAGGCAAGTTGGGTTGGGTGAGTTAGAGCGATGGGATTTACAAAGGGAAACCTGGAAGGATAGATAGAATGTTCGGTAAGGATGGGGAGAGGCACAACGGAATGAGAAAAGCAGAGGAAAGGAAACTGTTTGAAGTGTTTGGGGGGAGTCTGTTGAGCTGTTGGATGCAAATGGAGGAGATTACATTCCTCCAGCAACCCTATGAGCTTTCTTCATTTCCCTGTGCTTGGGACTACTAGAGAACAGATGCTGAGAAAGTCACTTTCAGGCCCTGCCTGTCATAAATTACATGATAATTCCTCTACTCCTTATCTGGGCCACAAGAGGCTGGTGGTCTGCAAATTTGTGATTAGAAGTGGTGCCCAGGGTGATGTAAAGACAATTGCCCCCTGTTTAATGTTGGCCCCTTTCTCATTCAAATGATTGGAAAGGAAATGGGATTTCTCATTCAGCTATCGTGCCTGGAAGCAGAGTTTACAACCCCAGGACTGAAATATTTATAATGTGACAACTCATACAGGGCATATAACCACACCCTCAGTTCCTTTGCTCTTCTTAGGGCTTGAACCTGCCATTGCCCATGATTTTCTATGTGGCCTTGTTATGTGTATATTCATGTTTGTGTATATATGTATGTGTGTATTTATGTGTGTTACCTAATCCATCTGACCTTTACTTTCTCTCCCTTTGCAAATACTTGGTAATGATATTGCCTATGCAGAAACTCAAACATATCCTGGCTTTAGAACAAACTTTGCTTCTAAAACACCAAAACATATTAGATCCTCTCTATAACACTGGTTTTACTCTAAGGGGATGTGTTTTAGAGTCATCCATAGAAACCCATATGTTCTGTATTAACAGGACCTTCAAATTTATATATGCCAATAATTATCTTTTTTCAGATAGAGGAAACTGAGGCCCCAAAGGGGTAGTAACTTGCCCCAGGTAGCATACACTTTACGAAAGAAGTGTTAGTATAGCCATGCTTTCTGATCCCCTCCAAGGGAATGGGTACTCAGACTTCCAAAAGGAAATAATTACCAGGAAGCTCTCACAATGATTTCCAAAAAAAAACCCCAACAATTGTAGAAAAAATTAAAGACTGTGCTAGAATAAGCAAGGTTTGGGTTAGGCTAGAAAAACCTGCCTTAACCAGAGACTACCTATTGATTCCAATCTCCAGGGCATCATTAGATCCCAGGGACCTATAATAAGTGTGATTCTTGAGATGGAAAAAAATAATAAAACTAAAAATTAAACTTTAATTCAGCCTGTACTGTCTGGCACAGCCAAAGCGGAAATGCCCATGTGCTCCCTGGAAGACATTCCTAATTCCCTTGGTAAAACTCAGAAGTTTGGTTCTACCCAGGATAACCCCATGCATGAGCTCATCAGAACATAGCAGAACAGTCTGCCCAACTCCATTAATCCTCCTTAGCACGTTTTAGCTCCACACCCAAAGCCAGCACCCATGGCCACTTCATGACTTTTGAGGGCCAGGTACATCTGCCTTTGTGAGCTCCCTCCCCACTCCCTCCAAAATTATATTTCATAGCTGCATTAAAGACGACTATACTAATATACATTAAAATATATTCTTTGGCCTAAACGTTATTTTATTTTTGCTTCTGATTTTAAGAAAAATTAAAACATTTTCATCTGTCCCTAAAACTACTTTGGTCCTTGGGCCCTGTGCCTGATCTCTGAGTTATTCCTGCCAGCACATGTTCTTCATCTTTCCTTAGATGGTATGGAAAGAGACCTATTCTCTGATTCTCTTTACTTTTTCATTTGTTCTCTAAATGATGCTTTCCTAACAATTCTTGATAATTTTTCTTACTCCAACTTTCGTTGCATATTTTAAGCAACTATATTTTACGTGGGAGTCCATTAAAATTATCCCATGTCAACTGGCACACTTTGGAAATCAGATTGAACAGAAGTGTTGCCATCATCTTATTGTAGAGCCCAGCATTGCATATTGCTGGAGACTGGGTAAAAGAGGTATCTTTCTTCATTGCTTTTGCTTCTCAAATTTTCAGAAATCTAAGAACTTTGGTCTGTTTTTAAACGTAGGCCCTGATGCTTTCAGTAAATGATTTCACCTCCAAGAGCCTCACTCAGTTTCTTCGCATCAACCACGGGATAATAATCTGAACTAGATGGGTTATATACAATGGCCTTTATGGAATGCCTACATAGTGGGCGTCCAAGAAGAATCCAGCTCCATGTGCATTTCCTGGGGAAAAATCTAACACTTTCTCCATATTTTGAGATTTTGACCTTCTGCTGGAAACTCTTGCTTTGGATTATAAAATACTTAGAAAGAGAATCCCAGGCAGACTTGGAGTCTCATCTTGGCTCCACCACTCCTACTCTGTAACTCTGAGCAGGACATTTCCTCTCTACTAACCTAGATATGTGCATCTATAAAATGGGGCTTGTGATAAGTACCACAGTATGGTTTGGGGAGGGTCTCGTGGAATGTAAGTTATAATGCTTCGTAACCACCCACATAGCTGGCAGTTATAAGGGATCATTCTCACTGTACCCTGACTCTGGCTCTGTCTCCTGCCGCCCAGTGCAGATGGCTCCCTTTCTCTGGATTCTTGAGGGGGGTGTGCATCTTTATCAGCAGTGCTGGGAATGAACAAGTGTGTCATCTACCACTTTAGCTGTAGCCTGATGCTCAGCTGCTCCCTTGTTCCCCAGTGTGACCCCAGCAGCAGAACAGCCTCTGCCTCCAAATTTCCAATTCCAGCTGCCCAAAGGTAGCCAGAGGGTGTTTGATTGCTGACAGACTCTGGCATCAGAGCAAAATCCAATCAACTCTCTTTCAGAAGAAGAATCCCCCTCAGATTGTAATCAGGGTCCATTCTGTCTCTCCCCACCCAGCTCTGGTCCCCAGGAATCTTGAGGGCTTATTTTCCTTCTCTGTCCAGGCAGCCTCTCAGCCTCAACTTGTACCATGTGCCTCTGCCTAGGAATGTCTGATTGGCCACTGGCACACTGTGTTACATTTGGTGGGCCACGTCACCTCTCTGAACCCCATTTCCCATTTCTAGGAGTGGGTTTGTATTACCCAAAGCCTGACATTACTGGAATAATGTGAGATAGCATGCTTGGAAAAATATTTGGTAAATGAAGAGAGCTGTTGTCATCATACTCATAATTACTATTTTTGGCTTCAATCTGAAGCTGTACATGGGGCCACAAACATTAAGGAATGGAGCACTTCATTTGTGCAAAGAATTCTAAACTTTTCAATCATTTTGTTCATTCAACAAGTACTGAATTTGCTGAGCACCCACTCTGTTTCACAAACTGTTTTGAACCCTAGAGATAAAAAATGCAGTCATTTCACAAATAATTATTAAACACCACAAAGACAGACAAATCAATTATTTAGTCACCATGTATGTATATGTGTGTGTATAACTTCCTGTATGACAGGTGCTATGGATAAAAGTGCAGGAGAGGGGAGAAACAGGGCAAGAAGCTCTTAGACCCCAAAGGAGGAGATAAGAATTAAACAAATAGTCTCATAATTATTTAGACACATTTGTGGTAAAATGCCTTGAAGGGAGAAAACCTTGAGTATTGTGAGAATCTATATCAGGGGCATTTATTTTCAATCTGGGAAGGCTTCCCTAAGAGGTTGTGTTTAAGCTGAAAGAGTAGTGTGAGTTAATTGGGGGGGGGGGGTTGTAGGTTCTAGCAGGGGGAGGAGAGACTTGAAGCCCTGCTGGCAGGGGAAGCCCTCTGGGCTCTGTGTCCTGAGATGGTGAGAAGACAGATTGGCTGGGATGATGGAGGAGGGAGGAGAGAGTTGATGGGACAGGAGGGTCAAGACATTTCCTGGGCCCATCTCATGCAAAGCCTGGTGGGGATAATAAGGCCCTGAAAAACTCAGAGATTATTAGGAGAGACCCTTCAGTAACGAAACAGTGTAAAGAACTATGATAGAGATAATTAGTGTATGGGTGCACAAAGAAGGCAATGGGTAACTCAGTTTTCATGGCCCAAGTAAGTATTAAAAGAGGGTTTGAAAGATGTGAGGAGTCTGCCAGGCAGCTGTAGTAGAAAGGTGAGGAGCCTTTGACTCAGAAGGAATAGCATATGTAAAGGCCCTTGGTGAATGTAGGAGCTGGCCCGTGGGGTGATGCGGAGAGAGAACAGTGAGAAAGGAGACTGGAGAGGAGGCAAGGGCCTCCTGAGCCATGGGATGGTGAGTTTTAGTAGCATTGTAGGTTTTAGTGAGGTTTTCATAAAGTGGAAGACATGATCAGGTCTGCTAAGTAGATGACGTGCTCCGATACTAAGGTTGCATGTTTGGCTGGCTCATCAGGTGTGCTCTTGGGCCCATGATGAAGAACAAAAACACGTCTATCACAGGTAATGTCAAAGATTCAGAGGCTGCTTCTCCAGGAACTGGGGACAAACACTAGCCAAGTTTACATTATACCCCCAGTGGATTGGAAGTGGGATGAACCATAATCACAAAGACATGTGTTGGTAGTCTTTGGACTTTTGGTTCTACAATTGCCTGGGTATCATCATTTCTATATAGCTAATGACTTCTTAGGCATTTATGTTTTGACTTTTCATCTTGACCTGTGCTGCCCAATGTGTGGTTATTATTAAGTTTAGAATGGTTAAAATTAAATAAAATTAAAATTTCAGTTGCTCAGAAACGCTATTCATATTGAACAGTACAGATGGAGGGTATTTCCATCACTGCAGACAGTTATATTGGACAAACTGAACTAAATCTTTGAGTATCTGTTTATGGTTTGCTGGAAAGATCATGAGTTTTGGAGTCAGATAAGTCTCAAATTGCTGTCAGATCATTTATTAGTGACATGATTTTAAGCAGTCTACTTAATTTCTCTGAGCTTCATTTCAATATAATGGGTATATTAATTCTTAAACCATACCATTATTGTGAGGATTGGAAGACATACTAAAGATAAAGCACTCTGGGGATAATGTTTCCAGGTCAGCAATTGTTAATTCTCCTTTTCCTTTTCATCCACTGCTATCTGCCACCCCCTTCGTACATGGATCCCTGTATATTAAGATCACTACTACTGTTTGCCAATTGTTGATTCTCTTTGGTCCCATTAGCTCAGCTCTGATTCTTGGAGTGGAAACTGTAAGGAGAATATTTTATTTGACCTCTGCATGTATAATGTGTGGGAGGTTTCAGGTTGGTGGAGATACCACCTCTCAAGTGTCATGAGTCCCAGGATACAAATGATGGCCTGTGTTCCTCATTAAACTAATACTTCTCTCAGGGAAAGTGCAGCGAAAATCATCACTTGACATTTAAAGGTAGATGGAGTCATAAAGAGATTATGACTTGGCCTGGGACAGCATTTCTTGGGCCAGATTAGAAATTCACACGAGAGAGTAATTGTTTTCTGGGGTCAGAATACTGAACGTGTTCTCTCCAATTGAGGGCTGCAGGTGCAGAGTCTAAGGGACGTTTCCTCTCTCACATGGTGGTACATTGAGAAAGACAGGTTTTCCTCTCCAAAATGAACTCAAATGTTAGGAAAGCCTCACATTCAATTCAATTACATGGATACTGAACAGTGTCTTACTTAGGATACTTTTATTTGTGCCTCAGGAGCTTAGGGAATGAGGACATTTGATTATCTCATATGACAAAAGGTCTGGCGGTAGATGGCTTTGAAGCTCAAGATGTCAGTACCCTGGGTTAGTATCTCTTTAGTTGTCATGGCCTCTTCCCTGGTGTTACAAGATGGCTGTGGCACTCCAAGATTCATGAACTAACACATCATCTAGAGCGGCGATGAAGGGAGGGCAGACAGTAAACAGAGCTATTCTTATGAACTTTTTCATTATTAGAAGAAAAATTTATTCCAGCTGTGCCTCCAGAGATTCCGTCTTATGATGCCTTAGCCAGAAGTGAGTTACATGGCTACCTTTATCTGCAAGGGAGGCTGGGAAAGTATCTGGCCTTCTCATCCTTTGTAGGAGGAGTTAGATAAGGAAGAAGAAGTGGGTAGGAAATGAGTAGTGGGCAGCCAACCAAAACTATTTACATAAACACCTAGACGCTTGGTTCTCTGGAAATACGGAAATTGATAAGGCATGGTCTCTGCCCTCAGGGAGACATATGTATCCCCAGTTAACCACAGAAATAGTAAAAATGGAGCAAATCTTCAAAGAGATGAATGGGAAAGTTGGATTGTGGAAACTTGAGGGGAGGAACTGTTGGTAATTTCTGGGTATTTAGGGAAGCCTTCGTGGAGGCAGTGACATACGGGACATAGTGAATATTGGGTAAGATTCCAGCTCAACTAAAGGCAACTCAGCCTGAGAGAACAGCTTATACAAAAGCACAGGAATTGGAAATTCAGTGGTTTTTTATTTGCTTTTTTTAAAGCCTGGGGTTCCTGTAGTAAAATGCAACAAGGAGGGAAGTGAAATATAAATATAGTTTGTAGATGATAATAATAAGCCTTTATTATTATTGTTATTATACAGGCTAAGGTATTTGTATTTTACTCTGTAGGCAATGGGTAGATAAGAAAGATTTTTAAACTGGAATTGCTATGATTCTCCCCACCCCAATTCTTCTACTTTATATCTAGTAATAGATTTACCATCATGAATTTATCTTAATTTTTTGTGACTTTGTTTCTCAGTCACACCCAATTGCTCATATCTTTTCTTCCAATCCCTGTTGCTTACTTCTTTTAAAGGGAATCAAAGAAAGTTTATCTATATAGATGTTGGTTGTGCGAGAGGAGCACGTGGGTGTCCACCATCATGCTGTCAAGCCAAAAACATGAAAAGCAGTTCCACTTTCTCCCATCTTCACTCCCAGCATAGAGTCATGCCCAAGCCGGGCCCATGTAGGGTGACTTAATTGCGATTTCACCTGCTGTTTTCCCTACTTTGCTACTTCAATACTGAACATGATTCGCTGGTTGTCTTTGCCGAATCTAACTTATAGACATTTTGTTCGTATCTAAGAGGCATCTCTTCTCTAAATCCCTCACTGACTCATTCCGTTCTTAGCCTAACTGAGAAGGTTCTTTGTGCTCTTTTCCATGTTTCCCACCCTCACTCCCGACGTCCAGCCTGCTCTCCAGCCTTATCAAGCTACACAAGGTGCTCTGGTTACATTTTCTATTCTTCTGTACAGGTTTTCCTCTGGCTGCTTTATCTTTCTTTGATTTCCCTCTCCCTCAACCTATGTCATTTCCTATCAATCTCTCAAAACCCTTCTTAGGTATCGTATCTTTTTCTTTTTTAAAAATAGACTTTTAATTTTGGAATAGTTTTAGATTCATAGAAAATTGGTGCAGATATTACAGAGAGTGCCTATATATTCTTTAGTCATCTTCCCCTAATGTGAACATTTTATATTACTGTGGCACACTTGTCAAAACTAAGAAATCAATGTGTTGGTGCAATAATACTAATCAAATTAGGGATCCTACTTAGATTTCATCAGTTTTTCCACCAGTGTATTTTTTCTGTTCCAGATTTCAATCCACATTGCTTTTAGTCATCTTATCTCCTTGGGCTCCTCTGATATGTGACAGTTTCTCAGTTTTCTTTTTCTTCTTGTTTTAAATGAAAGACTTTAAGAGTTTGAAGAGCACTGGTGAAGTATTTTATAGAATGTCTCTCAATTTGAGTTGTTCTGTTATTTTCTTATGATTAGACTGAGCTTGTATGGGTTTAAGAAAGACCACCCTGGAGATGAAGTGGCCTTCTCATCACGTCATGTCAGGGAGTATATGCTACCAACCTGAGTTGTGACATTGGTGATGTTGACCTTGATCACTTGGTTAAGATAGTGTCTGCCAGGTTTCTCCACTGCAAAGTTACTATTTTCCCCCTTGGTACTCTGTTTGTTAACAGAGGGTCATGAAGGAGAGGAGAATTAAGCTCCACCTCCTTGGGAGGGTGGATAACCATCTCTTTTTTAAAGCCATCCTGGCCCCGTAAGAGCTAGTGACTCATTCCCGCTCACTGGACGTTCCTCTGTCAATGACATGAGTAAGTTCACTTCTCTCTCTTTCCATACTAGACAGTGAATTCCTGAAGGCAGGGAGCAGGTCTAATTTACCTGTCTCCCCAGAATTTAGTCCATGATAAATTCTCAGCAGCAACTTTGACCTAAACTTAACTTCTCACAAATAGGAAGGAAAATCATGTGTGCTCTCTGGCCCATATTTTTCCCATTTAATAAATGAACAGGTTGGACTCAGTGACCTTTAAGGCTATGTAGAGAATGGCTGTGTCCTCCCACACACACATACTTGGAGGGGCTGGAGAGGGGAGCACTGAGTCTCTGTCAGCCCTCCCCAAGCCCCTTCTGCCCTCTGTGTGCATGCACGAGCTTGCCATTTAGATTTGAGGACAGAAGATAAAATCCTGTTTGACCCAGGTGCCTGATGATCGGTGGGCTTCCTGGCATGCTCCACCGCCCTCGCCTAGCTCTCTCGATGGCACCAGTTGCCACTCGATAAATCCATAAAAAGACAACTCAATTGTTTTGACTTTCGTCCACCTTTTCCAGTGATTCTTCTTTTCCAAGTTAATGGGACAGAGGGAGGGGAGGCACACAATTAGAAGCTACACACTTTCTTTTTGGACAGAGACAAATGCATCTTTACACTGACAGAATCATAAAACATGAATTAGGAGATCAGTTATTAATGAAATACTCCAACCTAATATCGTAGCAATGAAGCCCTTGGCTTTGCCCAAAGTGTTTGGCACTTACAAGGTAAAAGCTCAGATGTCTTCCTTTGTCTCACTTTCTCTTACCAGTAAAGTAGAGATGGAACAGTCTAGATCAGAACTGCACAAGGTCTGGTCCAGAATAAAGTATGGACAAATAGCCACCCACACCCAAATAAATACACACATTGACAGTAGAGATTCCACAGTGCAAATCAGCATATCCAAGGCTCTGAGGAGCTTTACAGTTTAATACTCCTTTCTCTTTGCTTATCTCAACCTTTCCTAAATTCAGCACCCCAAGACCTCCTATTACTATCTTATGGATATAGGGTTCTGGGGAATGCATTTTGAGAAACAAGCATGTAGCTGACACTGGACAGCACCGCCTGGATCATGTCTATGCAGACCAAGAGTGGCAAATTGAAATACAGCCAATCCCCAATATATTTTATTATGGACTCAGTTGTCTTACTTCTTCAGTCAGAGTGGTTACCTTTAGACCGAACTACTTGGATAATTGCCTTGAATCCATTTTTCATTTTGCTTTTAGCCAAATTGTTAATTCTCTCCACCCTGTGAGCAGGGTTGACCCGCCTCCAGGCCAAGCTGAACAGGCCTCCCCAGTCCCCTCCCCACTCACTGACGAATAGATGGTGCTCCTCTCTGTTTTTAAGCTTGTTCAGTATTGGCCGAAACCATTAAAACAGTGACAACGTCAGGTAAGTGTAATCTTCTAACCTGGTAATAGACTCTCTGCTTAGCATTTTTTCCATTTCCTATAGATTCTAGCTAAGCTACACATGTAGGGCTTTGGAATCTAAATTACGACGCCATCTTAGTCTTCAGAAAACTGGACATGTGACACCCAGGTCCCTAGGCCTTTGCTGCCCTTTAGTACGTACACTTGTCATCTGGTGCTAGAGGCTTTACACAAGAGGCGTGAGGTCAGAGGCATCTTTTTGTTCCCTTTCAACAATTCACACTTTCTCTGCTTTTGAGAGCCTGCACCTGTCTTTTAGCCACTAATCTTATCACTTCTTATTTTATAAACTTATTTCTGGTTTCCAGAAACACACATATATATTTATTTATATAAAGAACAGAGAGTTGGGTATGGTGGGAAAAGAGAAGTTGCACTAGATAAATCAGAAGAACTTATGAGCTAGCTGTGTGATTCTGGGTAAATTCTTACCCTCTCAGAACAATAGCTTTCTAATTTATGAAGCGGGCCTGTTAATTTATGTGTAGGACCTACACACAGGGCTGGTGTGGGAGTGTAATGAGCCTTAGCCGAGTGCTCAGCATGATGGGCTCAGTGAAGCTCTGACTCTGGAATTATAGGGACAACCTCACGGGTTGCTGGTGAGATCAAATGAGATACAGAACTGGGAAATACTTCTCTCATTCTAAAGAGCCACATGCCTGTGTGTATAATGTATTTATGTGGCAATTGCTAAAGTGTCTCACTCCAAATTCCCGCCTCTCCATGAAAACTGCTAGTCGTTGTAGTGTGTTTCCTAGGTGACAAACTCCTTAATGACTTTGGAGAATTGTTGCATGCACCTTTTTGCCTTGACCTCTCCTCTGTTATAATTTCCATAGTTTCTACTTTAAGGTCCCTGCTCCAAGTAACACACAGCTCTGCAGCAGCAGGTCACCCCACTCCAGGTAACACACAGCACTGAAGCAGCAGAATACATTTTAGGTTGTAGGTTGAAGGTATTCTAGTAAGCTCTGACCAATTTGATGATAACTAACTGCATCTCTGACTCTTGTCAATTATCTTACACTTCATTTCCCTCTCTCAGATTCAAGGTGTGTCCACATATATTGAGCACAGATTATTTGTTGGGCATTATGTTTGTGTTTTCATATATCTTCTCATTCAATCCTCATAATTCTAAACATACAGGTTTTAGTGTCCCCATCTTATAGATGATGAAAGGTAACCTCAGGGAAATTGAGTAAATTGGTCAGGGTCTGCAGTGATAGAATTTGAACTCAAGCCTCTGTAATTCCAGTGCTCATGTACCATATGCATCTCCTTGAAATAATAGTGAGGGCTGAGGGCAGATTCCTTCACACCATTGAGGGAAGAAGGAGAAGGAGTAAAACTTGGGCATCTATGATGGAAGAGTGATTTTTCTTTGCATTTAAATGCTTATTTCTGCTTAATGATATATTAGGAAACATGAATTCTGTCCTTTGATTTGCTCTCAGTTTCCATTATCTGCAAGAAGAAAGATGCACTCTAAATTGGTGGTCAAGTTCAGGATTCAGTAGAATATACAGATATGAGTTCTACTTGGGGAACTATTAAATGCTTTATTGGTCATATTCTGTCTTGTAAATTTCTGTGCTTTATCTTGATTTGAGATCTGTAAATCCTTTTAAAAAGTAACACAGACTTCCGGGAAGATGGCGGACTAGTAAGACTCGGGAATCTCTTCTCCAGAAAAATAGCTAGAAGACAGGCTGAAACAGCCCCGAAAAAAATCTTCTAGGGTTTAGGACAGCAGGTGAAGGCTGCACACCACCCAGAGGAGAGAGGGACCAAAGAGGGAAATCGCCACGACAGAACCGTGAGTTGGAACCAGCAGTGGCTGCTGCTGCCAGCACCCTCCCCCACACTCTTTAGAATTCTCGGGCCTCTGGGCCTGCAACTACAGACAAAGGGGGCTCCAGGGATCTACCACTCCCGGAAAGGGGAGAGAGAGGGACACAGCCGTAGGCTGACTCAGGTTCTGACTCGCAAATTTGGGCTGCGGAGCCCCACGGACCCTTCCACATGGCAGTTTGTCCTGGGAACCTAGGAAGGACTGGAGAAATCCGACCCTCGCAACCTCCCTCTCTTCTAGCCTGGACTAATTGTTGCGGACTCCACAGGAGAGGGGAGAGAGAGCCTGGGGCTGACCCTACTTTTGACTCGCAGGTTTGGTCTGCCCTGTCCCGAGAGCCCTTCCAGGCCGAGTGGGGCTGCGCCATTGTTTGCCTTGGAGCCTGCAAGGGGCTAAAGATATACAAACCTCCCAATCTCCTCCTCTACTAACAGGGACTGATTGTTGAGGATTCAGAGGGGAGTGGAAATATTTCCTAGCCGAGAAAAGGGAGGGGGATACCAGAGAAGACTGGAGAACTGTCTCAGAAAGTTTCAATTACAAGGCTCCTAGCCCCCAGACAGGAAGCTCTAGCACATTGATCTGGTCTGTGTCACAACAAATACACTCTGACCAGGCATTGACTTGAGAGCTGCCAACAAGCGCCATCTCCTGGCAGACCAAGGAAGTGCACATAAGAAAATTAATAAGTAGGAGTGGCTTTTCCTGGCTTCTATAGCCTCCCTGCCCAAGGCCCTAGGAAACAACTCTACAACCAATTACTGGGCCCAGTGCCCAGTGCCCAGTTTTGAGCAACCAGCAGGACAATCCTAACAACCAAGGTTGAACCAAAAATCAAAGAGCTGTGGTAACTCACAGCCTCCTGCTGCTAAAACCCTATAAAAGAGAAAGAGATAGAGCATCTAAGTAAAATACAACCTCACCAGATGCCTAAACACCAGCAAAAAATTACCAGCCATACTAAGAAAATAGAAGACATGGCCCAAGAAAAGGAATACAGCAAAGTCCCAGAAGAGATGCAGAATTTGAGAGAACTAATCAGTGAGATGAACACAAATTTCCAAAATCAAATTAATGAGATGAAAGACAATATAGTTAAAGAGATAAATGACATCAAGAAGACATTGAGCGAACGCAAAGAAGAATTTGAAATCCTGAACAGAAAAGTAATGCAGTTCATGGGAATGAAAGACCCAATAGGTGAAGTCAAAAACACATTTGAGGCATACAACAGCAGACTCGAAATGATAGAAGAAAGAATAAGTGATACTGAAGACAGAGCAGCTAAAATTGAAGAGAGAAAAGAACAGAGAGAGAGAAAACAATGGAAAAAATTGAGCAGGGGCTCAGAGAGTTGAATGACAACACAAAACGCAAAAACATACATGTCATGGGAGTTCCAGAAGGAGAAGAGAAAGGAAAAGGGGCAGAAAGAGTATTTGAGGAAATAATAGCTGAAAATTTCTCAACTCTCACAAAAGAAATGAACTTACATGTCCAAGAAGCACACCGTACCCCAATAAGAATAAATCCAAATAGACCTACGCCAAGACACATATTATTCAGAAAGTCAAATGTAAAAGATAAAGAGAAAATTCTCAGAGCAGCAAGAGAGAAGCAAACGATCACATACAAAGGACGTCCAGTAAGACTTTGTGCAGATTTCTCTTCAGAAACCATGGAGGCAAGAAGACAGTGGTATGATACAATTAGGAAACTGAAAGAGAAAAACTGCCAGCCGAGAATTCTTTACCCAGCAAAACTGTCCTTCAAATATGAAGGTGAATATAAAGTATTCACAAACAAACAGAAACTAAGAGAGTTTGCAAAAAAGAATCCACCTTTGCAGGAAATATTAAAGGAAGCCTTCGAACCTGAAAGAAAAAGACAGGAGAGAGAGGCTTGGAGGAGATTATAGAAGAAAAAAAAGCAGAGGATAACCAAAAGAGTAAAAAGAGAGACAAAAACAAGATGACATATGAAAACCAAAGAATAAAATGGAGGAAATAAATAGTACATTTTCAGTAATATTATTGAATGTGAATGTATTAAATTCCCCAATCAAAAGATACAGGCTGACAGAATGGATAAAAAAACATGAACCATCCATATGCTGCTTACAAGAAACTCACCTCAGATCCAGGGATACAAACTGACTGAAAGTAAAAGGTTGGAAAAAGTTACTCCACGTGAATAGTAACCAGAAAAGAGCAGGGGTAGCTATACTAATATCAGACAAAACAGACTTTAAATGCAAAAAAGTGATAAGAGATGCGGAAGGCCGTTATATATGAATAAAAGGGATGATCCACCAGGAAGATGTAACAGTCATAAAAATCTACGCACCTAACCGTGGTGCCCCAAAATGTGTGAGACAAACTCTGGCAAAACTGAAGGGAGAAATAGACATTTCTACAATAATCGTCGGAGACTTCAACACCCCTCTCACATCATTAGATAGAACAACTAGACAGAAGATCAACAAGGAAACAGAACTTGAATAATATGATAAACAAGTTAGACCTAACAGACATATACAGAACACTGCATCCAAACTCAGTGCGTTATACATTTTTCTCAAGTGCCCATGGATCTTTCTCCAGGAAAGACCATATATTAGGTCACAAAACAGCTCTCAATAAATATAAAAAGATTGAAATTGTACAAAGCACCTTCTCAGATCATAATGGAATGAAACTAGAAATGAATAACAGACAGGAAAAAAAGTAAATTTGCAAATGTGTGGAGACTGAACAATACACTCCTAAATATTCAGTGGGTCAAAGAAGAAATTGAAAGTGAAATCAGTAAATATATTGAGACAAATGAAAATGAGAACACAATGTATCAAAACTTATGGGATACAACGAAGGCAGTCTTGAGAGGGAAATTTATAGCCCTAAATGCCTATATTAAAAAACTAGAAAGAGCTAAACTCAAAGATTTAACTGAACAACTAGAGAAACTACAAAAAGAATAGCAAACCAGTCCCAAAGCAAGCAGAAGGAAAGAAATATTAAAGATTAGATTAGAAATAAATGAAAATGAGAACAGAAAAACAATAGAGAAAACCAAAAGCTGGTTCTTTGAGAAGATCAATAAAATTGACAAACCCCTTGCTAGACTAACAAAGAAAAAAAGAGAGAAGATGCAAATAAATACAATCAGAAATGAAAGGAGGGAAATTACAAAGGACCTCAGAAATAAAAAGAATCATAAGAGGATATTATGAGAAACTATATGCCAACAAACTAGACAACCTAGATGAAATGGACAAATTTCTAGAAATGCACAACCAACCTACACCGATGCTACAAGAAATACAAGAACTTAACAAGGCAATTACAATTAAGGAGATTGAATCTGTCATCAAAAATCTCCCAGCAAAGAAAAGTCCAGGACCAGATAGCTTCACAGGTGAATTCTACCAAGCATTTCAAAAAGAATTAACACCAATCCTGTTTAAACTCTTCCAAAAAATTGAAGAGGAGGGAAAATTACCCAACACATTTTATGAAGCCAACATCACCCTAATACCAAAGCCAGGTAAAGATTCCACAAGAAAAGAAAATTACAGACCAATCTCTCTAATGAACATAGATGCAAAAATTCTCAACAAAATACTTGCAAATCGAATCCAACAGCATATCAAAAGACTTATACATCACGACCAAGTAGGATTTATTCCTGGTATGCAAGGCTGGCTCAACATAAGAAAATCAATCAATGTAATACACCACATTAACAAATTGAAGGAAAAAAACCACATGATCATCTCAATATATGCAAAAAAGGCACTCGACAAAATCCAACATCCTTTTTTGATAAAAATACTTTAAAAGATAGGAATAAAAGGAAAATTCCTCAATATGATAAAAGGCATATATGAGAAACCCACAGCCAACATCATACTCATTGGGGAAAGGTTGAAAGCTTTCCCTCTAAGATCAGGAACAAGACAAGGATGCCCACTGTCACCATTGTTATTCAACATTGTACTAGAAGTTCTAGCGAGGGCAATTAGACAAGACAAAAAAATTAAAGGCGTCCAAATAGGAAAAGAGGAAGTAAAACTCTGTTTGCGGATGACACGATCCAGTATTTAGAAAATGCTGAAGTATCCCTAACAAAGCTACTTGAACTAATAAATGAGTTCAGCAAAGTGGCAGGATACAAGATCAACACACAAAAATCAGTAATGTTTTTGTACACTAGTACTGAACAACCTGAGGAGGAAATCAGGAGGAAAATTCCATTTTCAACAGCAACAAAAAGACTCAAATACCTAGGACTTAATTTAACGAAAGAAGTACAGGACCTATATGCAGAAAACTACAAAACAATGCTAAAAGAAATTTAAAAAGACCTAAACAAATGGAAAGACATTCTGTGTTCATGGATTGGAAGAATAAATATTGTGAAGATGTCAATCTTGCCCAAAATGATTTATAGATTCAATGCAATACCAATCAAAATCCCAACAGCTTACTTTACAGAATTAGAGAAGGCAATTACCAAATTCATCTGGAAGGGTAAGTGCACCCGAATAGCCAAAAGTATTCTAAACAAGAAGAGCAATGTGGGAGGAATTTCACTGCCTGACCTTGAAACATATTACAGAGCTACAGTGGTCAAAACAGCATGGTATGGCATAAAGATAGACACATCGATCAGTGGAATAGAATTGAGAATCCAGAAATATACCCTCACCTATACAGTCAATTGGTTTTTGACAAACCTACCAAACCCACGCTAATGGGAAAAAGTAGCACAAACCCCAGTGGAATACTATGGTGCACTGTACAGGGAGTCAGTACACACACATTCAGTCTTGACCATATGTGATAGAAATGGGCCATGGCACTTTGGGGAAGTTTCATGATGCCTCTGAGCCTCCACAGGAAGTTGGACACTATAATATCTAGAAATGCCTGGTGTAAACCTTCCCTTTCCTCCTTCCCTTCCTCTGTCCCTCAGTTTACTTATCTGCAAAATGGGGGTTAAAATATGGGCTAGAAATGGAGTAACAGAAGACATGAATTATGGGTGAAAGAAACAAATTAAAGAAAATAAGGTTATTTTAATGAAAATTAAAAGCTGCAGAACTGCAATTAAAAAGCTGCAGAGTTGAGGATGTTGGGGATAGAGTAAGAAGAAAGCGATGGGGTGGAAGAGAGAAAGAATTTTGAAGTTAAGGAGACTGGACAAAGGTAGCATGAATGGATTCCTGAAATAATCTGTCCTCTTGCTTTTTACATGGCTAGCTTCTTCTCCGCTACCTACTCCAGTTTAAATGTCACCTCCTTGGAGAAGCCCTCCCAGTCTACCTTGTCCAAAAGAGCCCCCCGCCCCAGTTATTCTCTATCATTGTGTTGTGTCCTGTCCATGTCCTCTGTAGCACTTAACACCAACTTTTAACTGTGCATTTGTTGTTGTTGTTTTCCAGGAGGTACCAGGGATTGAACCCAGGACCTCGTACATGAGAAGCATGTACTCAGCCACTGAGCTCCACAAGCTCCACAGTGCATTTCAAAAATTTTTTACATTTTTTATTTACTTGACAAATAAATTTTATTTATATTTATTAATAAGGCCTAAGTCCATCCAAAATGTACAATCAGTGGTATTCAGTGTAATTACATAGTTGGACATTCATCACTTCAGTCATTTTTAGAGCATGCCATATCACCCATATTCGTATTCCACATGAGGTTTCACCATGTCATAAAGTCCCGTTACATTCTTTAGCTTTCCTTCTAGTAATATATATGACCTTAGACTTACCCTTTCAACCTCTGCCATATGGATATAATATCTCTGCTAGTTACAAACTGCATTGCCTGGGTTTAAAAATCCAGCTCTGCCACCTGCCATCTACCAGCTGTGTGACCTTGGGCAAGTTCATAGTCTTTTTGAATCACAATGTCCTCACCTACCACCTGGGGATTGTAAGAGGAAGTTGTGAGGATTAAATAATTTACTTATATCCAAAGTACTTAGGATTGTGCACGATACCCCAAAAGCTCTTAAAGAAAATCAGCTGAGGTCATGACTAATACTTGTTTCTGTCTGTCTGTGTGTCTATGTTTTAAATCGACAGGGGCAGGGATTATATTGGTTTTGTTCTCTGGAACACCCAGGACCTAGTCTGTGCAAGGCACATATACAGTGCTCACCATATACTGGCTGAATGCCTAAAAGAATGAGTAAAACAGAAACCAGAGCAAGCCTTGCAGGCTGGGGATTCCACAGACCACAGCCTTGGCTCCAGGCACACCTGGGGGCTCCTTTGTGCAGTGGGAAACTCAGCTCCCAGTGAAAAGAGAACTCGTAACCTCACGTGTGCTCCCACCTCTATCCTGGCTTCCTTAGGGTTCTGAGCCCATGACCCAGGGGGAAAAAAAGTTCCCTGCTTATACAGGCCTGTGTGTCAGTGCCGCTCTCCACATTCCGGAGGGAGAAAAAAATAAAACTAATTAATGTTTGGATGAGCAATACATTGGAGCCCTTAGGAAAAAAGAGCCAAGGGACGGGACGGCAGCACTGGCCTTAGTACTAGCACACAATACCTTCGCCCGGGTGCTTTCCCTCCCCTGCACTCCTCTTGCCCCACCCTTTTCATTACGCACAGGTCTAGAGTTGAAACCTGTGTTCATTCTTTCCTCTTTCCATGGCTTGAGGCTCAGGGTTGAAGAAATGAAAACAAAATAAATCATTGCAGAGGGGTGGGGGTGGGGAAGTGCATCAAGGAAACCCAGCTTCTTCTGCAGGGGAGGGATGAGGTCCGTGATCCCGTGCGCCTCCGTGGGTCTGTGTGCCTGGGGCAGTGTGGGCACCCACGTTCACAGGGCCACCACTGGACACTGCTGCCTTCTAACCCATGGCAGGGACTCAGCGCTGACAGAGCCCTTTTCTTTCTGGGACTCCCGGGTGAGTGAAGCCGGGGAGGCCCGGGGGGCTCTGGGGCTGTGTGTTCATGTGCTCAGCAAATCACCACCGTGCCTGTGCTTTCAACAGCCTCGCTCAGGGGGTCCTGAATCTGCCGCTGGATTCATTTCCCTGCGTACAGGGCTTTGAAGGCTTCTTAGCTGTGCCGTGGTGTAGGGTTTAATTTTCTCCTGTTAATGTTGCTTTGGGGGATGGGTTTTTCCTCTGCGTGCGTTTGTGGATGGTTGTGTAGTTTTGCTGCCTTTTTTTTTTTTTTTTTTTTCAGTCATGCTATGCAAGATGAGTCTCTCTCGCTTTTTCTCTCTTTACTGGAGCTAATGATGGGGCCGACTTGGGAGATGCTTTTCCTGCTTCAGGAAGTTTTGGAGTAACATCTTAAGAGGGAGAAGTTCTGGGTGCTATTTTCTTAGTCTTTCCAGCTCCCTCGTCCCTCCCTCTTTCTGCTTTCTACTTCCTCCTTTCCTCCCTTCACCCCTTTATCTCTTTCTCTGTCATTTTCTCTTTTTATTTTCTTCTTCCCATCCCCCTTCATTCCTCACTTAATCATTTCTTTAC
Source organism: Tolypeutes matacus (assembly GCA_026826555.1). Classification (NCBI taxonomy): domain Eukaryota; kingdom Metazoa; phylum Chordata; class Mammalia; order Cingulata; family Chlamyphoridae; genus Tolypeutes; species Tolypeutes matacus. The sequence goes on along the minus strand of JAKSZT010021121.1, from coordinate 4,296,909 downwards.
TCCTGGAACCAGGGATGATACCAGGTGCAGGAGAGTTACAAATACGCAGAAGGCACAAGCTCTGCCTTTAAGAACTGCACATACTACTGGGGAGGATAAACCTGATAGGAAACTAATGAATGTGGGGGCAAAATGGGCTTAGGAGGAAGGCAATGAGTAGGAGAGCAGACAGTATATACCTGGTGAGAGTTTGGATCCTGGACCCAAACTGGCTGGAGATGGAATGCTCTTTCCACCCCTGGCTAGCTGAGTCATCTGGAGCGAGTTACTCAACCTCGATACGTCTCAGAATTCTCACCTATAAACGGGCGTAAACATAATAGTATCTACTTCGTAGGATGCAATGATATAATCCATGTAAAGTGTTAGCACAATGCCCGAGTCTTATTAAAAAGTGCTGCACAAACATTGTTAATGTTGTCATTCTGTGTCAGTGACATCATAGCTGTTTAGCTCATGTTTTTTGTGAGCTTCCCCCAGGGAAAAGCTAGTTCAGGACTGGGGTGATCTGAGGAAGTATCTCAGATGAGTCATTGTCAGGCTGGTTCTGAGGGTTGAGTAGGTTTTGTACAAGTGGGTTTTGGGGTGAGAGCAGAGTGTAATTCAAAACAAGGGGACCTGGAGACTTACTTTTTTTATGTCTCTAGAATTCAAAGAACATTCCATGGGTGAATTATCAGGTGTACTTGTCTGCATCTTTAAGGCTTGCGCTATGATTGTGAACAGGGAACAACAATGTGGTGGGCTGAAAAATGGCCCTCGAAGATGTGCACGTCCTAATCTATGGAACCTGAGAACGGTACCACCTATGGGGAAAAAGCCTTTGCCGGTGTGATCAAGTTAATGACCTTTTAATGGGGAGATGAACCTGGATTACCTGGACGGGTCCTAAAACTTATCATAAGCATCCTTATAAGAGGAAGACTTGACTTCAGACAGAAGAGGAGAAGGCAATGTGATCACAATGGCGGAGATGACAGTGATGTGACCTCTAGTTAAGGGATGCCACAGCCACCAGAAGCTGGAAGAGGCAAGCCATGGATGCTCCCCTAGAGCACGACCCTACCAGCACCTTGATTTTGACTTATTGAAACTGATTTTGGACTTCTGTTCTTCAGAACTGTGAGGGAATAAGTTTGTCTTGTTTTTAAGCCACCAAGTATGCCATCATTTGTTTACAGCAGCCATGAGAAAGCAATCATCAGTAATGATTTTTGCATGTGTTTGTATTTCCAGCACAGCACAGGGATGGCTCCTTAGTAGATGCCCTGTCCATGTATGGAGAATGAAGTGACAGTGGACAGGGCTCCCATTGGCTAAGTTTTCTTTCTTGGAGGCCTTACATCATTCATCAGCTTCCCGTGTCCTGCTTTTTCTGCGGAGACAGGGAAAGAGGAACAGGGGGAACTATGTCTCAGCTCCAGCTTGATCAGTAGCCAGCTTTGGAAACTAGGTTCAGAAAGGAGCTGTCCACCTACCAAGTTCCTGAGATTCCCACACTGCTCTTAGTCTGTGGCTTTGTAGAATGTCACTAGACGGAACCTTAGAAGTCATTGAAGTATTGCTTTCTCCCTGTATCCCAAGATGCCCTTGGGTTCCTCAAAGGAGTCTTTGATGCCACTGCAGGTGGTTAGAGGCACAGGTATGGGTGGGGCTCCCATCCTTCCCCACATTTTATATCCACTCTAATTTGTTACGCATATTCTAGTTCTGTATTAAGGCATATTGGAAGAAAGGATTCTGTTCTAAAACCACAGTTTGAAAATTGCTAAATTACATATCAGTTCTATCCTACTCATTTTGTAGGTGAGGAAACAGAGGCCCAGTGAGGTAAGATGAATGACTTAGGGTTTTGGTAAATGAATAGCAGTACTAGGAGTAAACTTAGGTTCCTGGAGCCCTCTTCCTGGACACTTAGAGGAGGGCAGTGGAAAAACATCTGGTCCATAGCTTCACTTTGGGAAACCCCAACTCACTACTAACTAGCATTTCCAAGTTTCTCCATAATTTCCAAAAGCCTTTTCACTATCCTTGCCACATTTGATTGAATTATTCCAACAAACACGCGTTCTTTTTGTTAAAATTTTTAGCTGATGAAACAAAGTTTCACCAATGGACAAGCAGCTGGAAGTAGCCGAATGGGGGATTCAAACTCCTGGCCATCTGGTACTTTAGCCTGTGTATTCTTCCATCTCTGTACCTGACTGTCCCATTCACAGAACAAGGATGCTTTGTGGGCACGGGCTGCTCAGGGGCCGTGTTCCTTTAACATAAACTAATGAATAGCTGTGTGCTGCTTTATGATATACGACATGAAACGGAGATGCTAAATATTATCTCTTCAACCATGGGGAGAGGTGCTATTTGACCAAGTCTCCACCTAACCATCTGTAAGAAAATAACCATGGCTATCACGGCAATTGTGGGTCCCCACTTCACCTTGATTCAAACAGCTCATATATTCTTGTTTCCCTAAATGAAGGACGCACTCATGCAATTGAAATCAACTTCGGGGACAATCTTGTTCCATTACGTTTAATGGGATTGAGTGGATGTGGCACACAGTGTGTACTGATATTGTGCAGAAACAAGGCAGGGTTTTCGCATGACTCCGAGGATGGGTGAGATGTGAAAAGAGCTCCTCAGAGGCCTCTCGCTTAGTCACAATAGAGCTAGTGAGGAGGGAGTCACACTGGAAGATTTGGGGGAGCAAAATGCATTTCTGGTTTCTGCTTTGTATCCACCTGTATGCTCTACACCTTCCATTCCCTGTGTTTCTCTCTCTGCTAATGAATTGGTGGCAAGAGGCCCATAGCAAAGGATTCGGGTGTCGCTGCTGTTTGGAATACAAAGAGCTTGTTCTGAATGTGACATTGTCTTTTGCCTGATTGTTTGCTATTTTGTGTGTTTTTTCCTTTCCTTTTCTTCTTTTTGTTTTCTTAACCTCCTGCTCATGAAGACGGGGAAAGTTTCTGCCTCTAGCTTAGAGGCTGTGTCTGCCTCTGTCTCTCACCATCTGTCTGTGTATCTCCATCTCTTGTGTGTAAAAATGTTTTGGCAGATCATCCTTGACTCAGTGAATAAAGTGCCCATGACAGAAAGAAACGCAGCAACCAGAAAAGAAACTACTTGATTCATGAGCATCTCCTTTCTCTGGGGTCCATTTCTACCTGGACTATTTCCTTCTTTCTTTCTGTCCTCGCTTTTATTAAGTTGTTTTCTCCTCAGAGCATGACATGAGATTTTCTTGCTTGCAAGGACTTTAAGAGCCACAAAATGTCAAAGCTACAATAGTTCTGAGGTCATCCAACCCCTTCTATCTCTCCACCCTGACCTCAATCAGGGATAATCTTGGGCCCCTAGGGAAGCCAGCACCACGACAGGCTGCTTAACAGTCGGGTCTCCTCCTCAAGTTCCCCCCCAGGATGTTCAAAGGTCCTGGGGCTTTATGGTTGTTCAGCCTGGCAGTGTTGCTGATGGGTAAGCTGAGGCCTGGAGGGACAAAGGAGCTTGACCCAGGTCACACAGTGAGGAGCTCTCACTTTCCACCTCATCACATAGACATGAGAAGGATGGGGATGTTTTACAAAAACAGCACCCTCGTGTTTTTATGGCACTTCCCAGTTTATATTAGAAGCTTCCCTGCCCATGGCCTCATTTGACCGTGGTGGCGGGGATTCTGTGAGACGACGAAGGCTGCTGTTTTCTTCTCCTTTTCGCAGAGGTGGGAGGTGAGGAGCGTGGTCAAGGTTACATATCAAGCGGGGGGCAGAGCCAGACGCTTTTCCACTCTGTTGCCTCTCAATCACGTGCTCTTCCCCCATGGGGCTTGGGTGATAGTGGAAGAGAGCACTGCCCATTGGCATTCAGTGCTTCTTTAGAGGGGGACGAAGGCTTTACCAGGGACACGAGGCATTATTCCTTTCTGATCCCTTTTCTCCCTGAGGGCCACACCTCCCCTCCTCTCCTGTGTCAGTTTGTCTAGGCGTGGAGGGTATAGGTGGGAAGGATATCATGTCCTAGGGAAGCTGTCCTTTGTGCTCCCATTCAGAGAACAAAGGTTGCCCTGTGGGCCAACCCTTTTCCTCAGCAAGCTTCCCTTCCCTTCCTTCTCAGGAAAATGTTACAGTATCAAGTGGAGCCACTTAAATTTTTTTTTGGTAAAAGAATATTTCCTGACTTAACAGATCAGTGCATTGAAATCCATCAATATCTGATTAGCCCGTGGTCCTCAGAGAGGCAGTTGCTAGAATAGCTGAGTGGGTATGTGCACCTCTCTCCCCCTTTCTTTTTCCTCCTTCACCTTCCTCCCCTGCCCCCAACCCCAAACATTTGGGTAATCTATTTACTAATGAACTCAATATTAATGTAGCCATTTTTCTCTGTTAGTGTCAGATTTCATTAGGACCATGGGAGACCTGACATTAATCGGATGAAAAATGGGTCTCAGGGAAGCTGTTGGGTTCTTGCTTCTTATCAGGGAGAAAGTTTTTCCAGGAAAAGGGATGTTGTTTCTCTTCTGTACTCTTTGTAAATGGAGCGTCAGGAAAGGAGTTCCTTTATCGGCATCAGTTAGATCATCTGGTGTGATGATTTCTGAGACTTTGCAGCAACAGATTGTGTGTGTGTGTGTGTGTGATCTCGAGGCACCTCCAGGAGAGGGAGACGCGAACCTTCCGTCTCTACAATACACAAATCCTCTTTACCCTTCAACTCTTGGCTCAGATGTGGGGTGGCACGGCAGAGAGAGCACTCATGGTGGAGTAGGCTCCCTTAATTTCCTATCCAGACCCTGCCACTTAAAAGCTGGGTGACTTTGAACAAAATTTTTTTCCCTTTCTGAACCTCAGTTTCTCATCTGCAAAATGGGGAACACTAAAACAGGCATTTAAGAGAAAGTGGGGGTTTTGACAGTATTGTAGCCACAATCCCAGGGATGCCAGTGTCCAGCCCTACCCATGACTTCTCCTCCTAAGGGACCCCAGAGGGCCTTGAAGAATTCTCAGTGCAGAGTTTCGGGAAAGTCTGGGATGAAGCCAGCAAGGCAAGTAGCAGCGCTGGTAGGTTCCACAACTCTCCTATCATCACCCCCAGCCAGGCTAGATTGTGGGGTCTAACTAACTTTCTCTGGGTCACTTCATGGACTCCTGATTGATTAGAGAGAACAATCAAAGCTAATGACTAATTTACCCGCCCACTGTGAGGTCAGGAGAGGTAGCTAAGAGAGTTCCGGTGGATGGGCAGGCTGTTTAATTTCCGTGACCTAGCCTGAGCGTGAAGGTGATCAATCATTATGTTAGACTCTGATCATACCGTTTAAGAGTTAAAGCTTGTTAGATTAATGGTGATGAGAGGAGGGGGGTCAGAAACTCCTTCCCCCCCAATTATTTCATATGTTCTTCCATTGTTCTTCCTGTAAAAAGTAAGTAAAATGATAAAACACCAAGTGGGTGTTCAGTAAATGAAAATGCCCCTCTGCAATGAGAGCTACCCCATCTCCCCCTATCCTTTTTCTGAACTTGCACCGGCACATGACTTTATCACTTTTCATCTATGTCTTAGAGTGTTTAGTGAATGTGATCTATTTTCACATTTAATTCCTAAGCGCCTTGAGGGAAAGGGCCCCATCTTATGTGTTTGTATATCACCTATGATGCCCAAAGCAGAATAGGCCATCTGAAAAAAGTTTTTCAGTGGGAAGATGGATGAATGGATGGATTTGATAGATGAATGAATGAATAGGAGCTATAAGGTTGAGAGGGCTTATGTGCATAAGGAAAGGAGTTTTCAGTTGTAGATAAAAGAAGGAATGGAGGCTAAGTTGGTTTGTTTTAATTGGGGGAATGAAAAGATTTGGAAGACACTGCATGAGGTCATACTGAGCCTGGGAGTGGTTTGGGACATTAGATGTCCTGGAGGGTAGCTTGAGTATAAAATAATTAGGCTTTTAAAAAGAGCCAAATATTGCATAGAGGACTGATAGCCCCACTTGTCCATTTGTAAAATGAAAATCTTTCTTAATCTTCCTGTTCTCTCTGGGTAGTCTGTGTGGATGAGAGGATGGTTGGGAAGTATTAAGCATTGCAAAATGTAGAGAGGTTAGATAGATAAGTAGAACTTTACAGAGTCCCTGTGTGCCTTATTTGTTCATATGAATACAAACCAAATTAGATTCAGATAAATCCATAGAATATAGATTTTTGGTAATACTTCTTACATGGTAAAACATGATCACTTCTGTTACCTTCTTTGCTGTGTGAGGGAAGAGAAGCCAATTTATTATACCCATTTGACAGGTGAGCAAGATGGCACCCAGGTTGTTTGCCCAAGGTCATGAGCACCCGCTCAGACCATCAGCCCTCATGCCTGTGCTTTGGATATTAAATTAGCTGTGTGTGCACCTGCCTTTGCCCCTTGACTGTGAACTCACTCAGTGTTCCCTACACAGTGTTTGCACTTAAAACATGGTCTCTACATGCTGGTTTTTTAGAGAGAAGTTCTCCTATTTCCCCCCTGTGGTGCCTTATTATCTGGTCTCTATATCACTAAACGGAAATCTCAACAGCAAAAATTACACATGTTGTAGAGTTAGACAAATGCAAAGAATATACTTAAGACCTCTTTCACCTCCAGAAAGTCACTTTCTCTCTTGAATCCTCAATATCTTCATCTTAAAAATGGGTTAACTGTTTTTACTTCATGGGATTGCTATTGGAATTGAATGAAACAATGCTTGCAAACCGCCTAGTCCAGTGCCATGCACAAGATCACGTGCAACATATGGTAAGTAATTAAGAAATGAAGGTGAACTTCCCTTTTCATTACTTCTTATCCTAACTTCTGAAAGATCATTAGGATAGTCTTAGTGTGCAGGAATTTTGATCTCTGAAACCTAGAGATCAGAAGTAATGTCCGTCCAACTAAACAATTTTAATTCTTTAGATAAGCCATTTAACAAAGGGCTTTCTGTCTGCATTGGCCTCTGTGGACCAATCTGTAAAATGGTAACTCCACACATCACTAATTTTTTTTGCAGCTATATAGAGGTGTGATATGGCTACATGAGATGCCTTGGGTTACTCTCATTAAACGTGATTTAATATAAGTATTTAAAAACCCATCTTCATTAACTCATTGTTAGAATTATTTGTTCCTATGTATGTATGTGTGTATGTATTTATTTATGTTATTCCTCTTTCCAGAAATAATGTTAGATGACTTATTTATTCATACAAACTGTGACAGCAAACAGATACATAGCTAAGGGAAAAAATGGAAGGTCATTTTCAGTCTGTATCAAATGGTGTTTTGCATTTATTTTTAAATTCACCCTTTATTTGGGAACTGAAGTGGCTCAAGCTTCTACTTCTGGGTGAGTGACTTGATATGGCCCTTTTGAGAGTGCAGAACACATGGACCTGGAGCTTCTGAGTAGAGAACAGTGGGATGGGAGGCCCTTTTGCAAGCGGGAGGAGTACGGGAATGGCCCTGTACTGCAAGAAGCCATTTGGCTGCAGGCTAGAAAATCAAACATCCTAGGTGGATGCGACGTTAATGGAGGCAAGCTGTTGGCAGTTTGTACGGTGCAGGTAAAGCATTTAACACAGACCAGGCAAAGGGTAAATATGAGCTGTTATTACTACTTACCAGGATTTGGAGGCCAAGATGGGAACCAGAGCAAACTGCTCTTTGTCCCTGTAGGGGAGGATTGCAGCAGGTGTTGATTCTTGAGGCTTCCCGGCCCCAGAAGCCCTGAATTCCCCTTTTCACCTTTTAGAGAACTTTCTTTAATTCTTCTGAGATCTCCCCAGCTGAATGTCAAGGAAACAAAGAGCAAATTAATCCCAGCATGAGTGGGGTGGAGGTTAATTTGTATGAAAGATGAGTGACATCTTACAAATGGATTATTCCCCATGCAGTCTCTTGAGAGATGTGCACACACACACACATATGCATGTGCATGCGTGCACACACACACACACATTCCATGACTGTACCTCCTTCAAAATGTTACCATACACCAGTGCCTCCTATCCGAGCCCTTGTTTTATAGACAGACTTAGAAAAGAGTAGAATGCAAAATTTTGTGTGCCTGGTGGTCTTTTTTTTTTTCGTCCCTCTCCAGACCTCCTGCCTCCTAAAGTTGCCTCCACTTGCTTACAATTTGTTCAATGAAACTGTTATGTTTTGTTAATATTGTCAGGATTTATGAGCATTGCTAAATGTGTGCCTAGAATAATTTATTTTCCTTTTCTTCCTTTTCTGTTTCTCTACAAAGAGCAGCCTGGAGATGGAGGGGTATGATTCCAAATCTGGGTAAAAATAGATACGGGTTCTAGTCTTAAATCTGCCACTGACTGCTATGTGATCTTGGGCAAGTCATTTTTTTCTCTCTTGCCTTGAGTTCCCTATCTGTATTATCAGAGGGCTAGTTTTCTAAGTGGCCTCCTTGTTCTAGAATCTTGTGATTCAATTGATTTAAGAGGTTTCTCAATCAATGAGGAACAAGGTCATGGAAAAGCCTCTCATCTTTGGGCCTCCATTTCTCCATCAGCAAAATGGAAGTAGGGATGTAGTTAAAGGAGCCTGGCATGTCCAATTTAGCATAGAAATGAATGAGATGACCTTCCTACAATCTGGATGCCATGCCAGCTCTTGGCAAATTAGAGACCCAGGTAATTCCAAACACAGGATTTCTATGTCCAGGGTAAATCTGCACCTAAATGAGGGATGTACCATTAGTTTGACCTTCCTAACATGTGCGTGTTTGTGTTGTGTTCAGGCCTAGTGCTTCTCAACCATAGGAGCTTATGGTGGGGGAGGTAATTCAGAAAATGATACCTTGGGTATCATCATGTCTTCATTTTTTTCCAACAAATATTTATTAAGCACTTAGCTTACTCTATTCCAGGCACCATTCTTGGTTCTAGGAAATCAGAGAGATCCAGGAAGATCCTTATGGAGCTTAGAGAGAAACAGGCAATGAGCAAGTGAATAAATAACAAAAAAGTGGTGAAATATAAGCTAGCAGTAAGGGCTATGGAGAAAAATAGGGTAATGTGATGGGTGCCTGTGGGTGCAGGGTGAGTGCTGCTATTTTAAATAGAATCATCAGGAAAAGTCTGCCAGGAAGTAGCAAATGAACTGGGACTTGGAAAATAAAAAGAATACGCCACAAGGAGGTCTGTGGAAGGAGAGGGAGCAGTGAGTATAAAGATGCCAAGGCTGGAATCCCCTTTTCTAACCAACAGCTCTTTAATATCAGACAGCTCAAACACCTCCTCTTCCTAGAAGTCTCTGCTCTCCTGCCAGAGGTCACCCTTCCAAGATCCTCCAGCCAGAGGTCACTCTTCTTTCCTCTGAATAGTGGTAGAAAATTCTGCCTCTCCTATAAAGCTCAGTCTCCTTGGGATGGCATCCAAGCCTTCAGTTTACCTTTCCCTTTCAACCTCCAAAAGGCAGCTACTCTTTTTTCCCCCTCAATGAGATTGCCATTCATCACCTACTCTGTAAAAGATTTGCCATCACTTTTTTCTTGCAGCTACTCATGGCTTAGCCCATTCATATGCTGGGTTACTCTCTTGTTGGCTCACCCTCGGGGCAGGTGATGAAAGTCTGGAGAAAGGCTCCAGGTTCCAATCCTGAATCAGCGTCAGCCTGGCTGTGTGACCCTGTCAAGCTTCAGCCCTTTTCTGTGCCCATTTCCCCTGGATGAAAAATGAGGCCACTTAGCAGTTCCTGCCAGGCACAGAGGTGGTGAGGAATTAATTAATGACAGTCATCAGGAAAGTGCTTTTCCACAGTGTATGGGACACCCAGAGAACACCAATGAGATCAGTAATTGTGATAATGAAAGCAGTGGGAAGCAGCAATAGCCATTCAGCCTGAGGTCTTTCAAAGGGCAGATCATGGCAGAGAGGTGATTCTGGAAGCTGGCAGATTGAAGCTCAGCAGTCGGTGTAACCCCTAAGCTTCCCAAATCTGATTTTCCCCCCTTTTCCTCTTCTTCCCAGCCTCAAAGATTCTGCATATTCTAGCCTATCTCCCTCCACCCCAACCTCCCCGCCTGATCATCCCTTCCATTTATGACCTTCGGGACATAGAACCTTGGAACTTGCTCAAGTGCCCCCATTTTGTAGATTGTGAAAACTGACCACCCCTCGGGCAGAGAAGGGAGATTGTCTGAGGTTATGAAACAATTAGAAAAGTCAGGACGGAAACCCCCAATTCCCCCTTAGCTTCTTCCCATCCATTTCTGCTTCTGAGCTCTACTGGAATTACTCATGCTCAGGCTTTCAACTGTTTTCCTTTGGGCCTGCTCAGTTAGGTGGAGCAAACACCCACTGAATGTCAAAATTTGTGCTTTACTCTGAAATGAATGAGGCAGAATCCCTGTCCTCAAAGGATGCATGATACATACTACATGCACAATAAAAGTGCAGAGTGATTGCTTTATTCAATGCTGTATCTTCAGCTCCTAGCATAAGACCTGGCAAATGATAGTTGTTCAACAAATATTAGCTGAACACATCAAATCAGAGCTTCTGCATCAGCTCCTGTCTTCCGTCTCACTGTATACACAGTGCCAGGTGAATATTCCCAGCACAACACCCATAGAATCAACCCCTGCCTTCCTTGCTCACAAACTTTCAGTGGCTGTCCATTTCCTACCCAGCGTTGTACATGTGTCTTAGATCTGGGCTCACCTTCCCTCTTCAGCCCTGCCTCCCATAGCTACCTTTCTGGAACACATACTCTAAGTCCAGTGACCGCTTCTTCCCAGCTGCATACACTCCCATGCATTTCCATCTCAAGACCGCTTCCTGGAATGCCTTCCATTTAGTCTTGGAATGTCCAAATCTTTTACTTCCTTGAACTTATGTCCCCTGCCCCCCCCATCAGATTCAGACTCCATCTCAAGCGTCATCTTGTCTTTGAGAACCTTCCTGTCACCATTATCTCCACAGAATCGACTCCTCTTTTCCTTGTACACCCAGTTTCCTGAATTATACTCTTTCTTGGCACTTGCAGCACTTTATTACCTCTATTGATTTGTGGGTCTGCCTCAGCCAACCCTGGGTCTATGAGCTGCTTAAAAGATCAGGACTGTGCCTGTATCCCCAAATAATGTGGAGATAGGTGATCCAGAATTTTTATATTGAAACAATAAATGGTTCAGTCCCTTTTGCATGAAGTCTTTTGTCCACCTTCCCCCTCCCCAACAGCCAACACCTAGGATTTCTTTATTTCCCTCTGCGGAATTTTCTCTGAGCTATTTGAAACCTTTGCAATGCACTAGGTTGTAATATTTATGTATCTGTTTTATTTCTATGATCTGTGATCAGCCCCCTGTGTTTTTAGAATTGTGAAAGGCTAGAGGATGGGGAGCAAAGGCTGTTTTGAGTCTTGGCTCTGCCATTAACTTGCTCTGTGACCTTGGGCAAGTCCCTCTTCCTGTCTCAATACCAGTTGAGTTTCCATGTCTTACAAAGAACGTGTGGGGCTCAAATTAGAGATTTTAAACCGGCTGCCCACAGGCCACATCTGGCATGCAGATATCATTTTGTTTGGCTTGTAAAATATTTTGTTTTAAAAAGAGTAGGTAGGATTCCAAAATGGAAAAAAAAAAAAAAAAAAAAGAAAGAAAAATTTCACACAACAGCTGGATTTCCAGCTCCTCTTGAAAAGAATGAGAAGAGCTGCCAGAACTGGGCTTCTCTCCTGCATGGCAATGTGCTGAGTTGTCGCTTCTGGAAGGGATGGCAAGTCTCGTTCTCCACAGTCGTGTCCCCCACCCCCCCGCCCTCATGGTAACTCCCTAAGGCCCGTGTCAGTTGTTGTTTATCATCATGTTTGTGCTGTTGTTCTCCCTCCACCTGTTCTGCTCTACTCACTTATACTAATGGTCTGATGGGATGCCTTTGAATTGGGGATTCCTGAATTAGACGACCATGAAGGACCTGCAGCTCTGAGCTATGGACCTGCCCTCCTTTCTGCCACCTCTGTTTGCCTCATTCCCCTTCCAGGTTCTCCATCTCTAATAAAAGTCCCCAAATGCTGCTCAGTCCTTTGTTGGGGGTGGTGGGGGCAGGGACATTATCTTGACAAGAGAACATTTTTCCCTTCCTGTAATCCCTGCATGTCCATCTTAATTACTTCCTTATCATCTCCTTGAGGACGGGCAGCAGGTAATTAGTGGGGGAATTGATGAGACTCTTCATCATTAAGGAGGAGAGAGGGGAAGAGAGGCTTGGAATCCGGGAAGGAGAGTAGGATTCCAGGCCGAAGTACCCAGCTCCTGTGTCATATGATCAGTCTGGGTCTGCCTCCGATTCAGGAGCGGCAGGCTGGCGGCTCTAGTGAAGAACCCCAGCAGAGAGAGGAGCCCACGGGACAGAGGAGCTGGGAGGAGGCCGTGCTGTCTGCGTCTGGTTGGGTTGGAAGATGAGAGGTGAGCCCTTGCTCTCTAGCTCAGAAGTCCCTGGCCAGACAATCTGGAACGGTCTTGTACCGTCTGGGAGGGGGAGGCCAGATTCTGTGCTGGACCAGCAGGAGTCTGCCTGTCATCAGCCTCTCCTTCAGGGCTTGGGGCCAAGGGTCTCTACTTCAGATGGCGTCTCTTGTCTGCCTGTTTTATTAATAAATAAGTTACATGGATGATGCCACCGTCTGTTGCCAACCGGCCGCTCTGGCTGAGTCTAACTCCTGTCCTCTCCTGTTCGATGCTACTGAAACATAGCAGGCAGCGTCTTAGACCCAGTGTTTCTTAGGCTCTCCATCACATCCCTGCCTCTCAGAATCCCCAGCTTTAGGAAGCTGGGACACGTCTTGCTTCCTTCATTTAGTTTCCCTCCAGACCACTCTCTCCCTAGCCTGCCTGCCATGGGATCAGATGTCTTTCCTTCGGAGGCGGAGAGCAGGCCAGCCTTCTTAAGGGGCTTACAACCGTTCAGTGGCTCCCCTTGTATGTCAAGGGAAATTGCAAACCCTAAGCAGGACCTGCAAGGCGTGGCACAGTGCAAGCCCAAGTCACCTCTCTTGTCATGGCCCATTCCTGCTTCCTCAAATCTAGAGACCAGCAGTGGTGAAAATTCCCCCTTTTTTGAAGGACCCTTATTCTCTGGTGCTTCCTGAAGTTCAAATTTGTTTCCTCTGGTTGGAACACTTTTGTCCTTCCTTTTCCCCAGGAAAATTCTACTCATCCTTTAGCTCTCAGTGTAGAAGCCAGATCTTCCCGTGAAACTGTAGCTGGGCTGGCTCTCCTCCTTTGGCCCTGTAGCCACCCTATGCTCACCCCTTGGAGCACTTTTCACATGGTAGTGGTTATCTAAAGGCTCATTTGCTCAGGTTTCTCCCCAGTTAGGAAGGCTCATGGCTGTGTCTTGCTTTTCTTTGTGTCCTACAGTCTACCATGGCATCCCCCGATAGTTTTTCTGTAAATATTTGTTGATTGATTAAATGAGTGGCATTAAATAGATCTAGATTCAACTCAGTTTCATTCTGAATCTTTATTTCCTTGTCATAATATCTACCTGGCTACAAGGAGGAATAAAACTGAAAGTGTATATTAAGAAAAAAAAAAGAGAATATTTACAGCATGCTTCCATGTGAGGGAAGAGAGTCCACCCTAGACATAATTCATACTTCGAGCACTGTTGACTTCTCATATTGAAATTCTAATTGTGGTTGCTGAATCCCACCCCCCACCCCCACTTTCCCCCAGAGAATTGGAGTGGATCCAGGACTGGCTATTTAGGGTGAAGATAATGAGACCAGCAGGGGTTGGGGGTTGGGGGGGGGGTGGCAGGAAGGTTGTTTCCTGCAGGGTGAGAGCTGGAGTGGGCCTCCACACTGGAGACGTTGGGAGGTTCCTAAGTTGGCAAAGTCACAAACCATTTTGGAACTGAGGTCCATATTCCCAGAAGAGGCTTTCTCTGAGAAGAGCTAAGCCAAGAAGTTGAATCTGGAGACAGAGTGAAAGCAGGTAGGATGAAATGGTGGTGGTGGTGGTGGTGGTGGTGGTTGGCAAGAGGGAAGGTCCTGGTCGATTGTCTACAAGGTCAGTTTACATTTGAGAATGGGGTTTCAGGGGATGGGGTGGGGCAGGCCAGCTGCCCAGATCAGTGTAATGCAGCTGATTTTCTGTTTTTGAGAAAGAGAAAGACAGTTCAAGCCCCGTGCATGTATGTGTGTGCATAAAAATGGCTCGCTTGTTATCTGCACTGCACTGCACTCCATTATGGGAATGGAGAGACCTCAGCCCCCAGGACTGTCAATCTAACATCAGGGCTAACACTAAATTAAAAAATAAAAAATCTGCAGAGAGTAGAAGTTGGAATACCTTAGTATTTTCCCCCTTTATTAAATTCTGGACTTAGCTTAGGAGAGTGGGGGGAAAATTGATTGTTTTCCTTCCAGCCCCCGAAGGTCCCTATTACTGCATCGTTTGAAGGAGTGTAACAACACTGCCAGAGACAGGCAGGTGTGTTGAAAAGAACCAGGCTTCTGCTTTGGTCAGGGTGCTGTTTGGAGAAACAAATATTGAAGCCACGCACACTGGCTGCTGCTTCCCTGCCTGGAGTCAACAGAGACATGGGGCCCACTGAGGAGGAAGCAGTGGGGGTGCACTGCAGAGGGCTCTGCCATTGGGCAACTACAGGAAGCAAAGTAGGGGAGAAGCCCCGTGGAAACACAAAATGCCAGGGTGGCAGTGTGGGAGGCACAGAAACTGAAATTCATATGCACAATTGTGCACGTGCTGCCTCTGTGGTGGTGGATGATTTATCTCTGCTCCCTGGGAAATATCGATATAAAGGCATGCTGAGGTAGGATGCCAGGTGAGCCTGACACATAGTAGGCAATTATTATGTGTTAGGTGTTTCAGCGGGCACCCATTTATTTAGTGCTAGGGCACTGTGTTAGGAGCTAGGGATTTCAGCATGATTAACACAGAGCCCCTGCTCTGGGATAGAGGGACGCACACTTGTTTTCAGGTGGAGGAGATTTTATCTCCCACCCCAGTTGTAGGAGGCTCTGGAAGCTTTCGCAGAGGAAGTGAGCCCTGAGCTGAGGAGCAGTACAGGCTTTCCAGTGGTGAGGTGGGAAGGGAACAGGTGGAGAGAAGGTGCTAGGCTGAGGAAGCAGACTGTGCAGGGCGGGCTGGTAAGAGGCACTGCGGCATGTTCAAGAACCTGGGATTCGTTCTGTATTATGAGATTAGCAAGTGAATTTTTGTTATCTTCATTCTAGAACAGCGGTTCTTTACAGGGCCTGATTCCTCTCCCCTAGGGAATATTTGGTGGAGGCCCGAGATGCTCCCTCACATCCTCCGATGCACAGGATTGCCCCCACAACAAAGAGTTAATAGGCCCCAAATATCAGGAGCCCTCAGGTTGAATAACCCTATTCTAGAACATCAGAGCAAAGAAGGTAATCTAGTTATAGACCTTCCCCTTACTTGTGCCCCAAATATTCCCTAATCCTGTCACAGTGCTAATCACTCCCCTCATAGAATTTAATATTCATGACAACAAGTGAAATGCACAAGCTATTATCTGTAACTTGGTTCCATCCCTCTGGACTAGTCCTTAGCAGCCATTTACACTTTAGCCTGAATCACTTCATCAGATTATCCTCATCCAGCAAAGATGCAAGCTTGGGACACAGAGGCTTGCAGAGCCGGGAAAGTTCTGGAACTGGGTCATTTAGAGGGCAGAGAAAGGCATAGAGGGGCCTTGTGGTCTGGTGCTAATTCCTGCAGCCAGAGAGGTTTAAGTGGTTTTCCCAGGGGCAAAAATATTTTTTGAGCATCTGCTTTGGAACTGGTACTGATCTAGGCATGTCAGGCATGCCACTACATAATCTGCAAACCTCATGGTGACTTTATTTAATTCTTCCATTCCTTCCAATACTCACTGAGTACACACCATATACCAGACACTGGGTGAACTGCTGAACTACATGGTTTGATTATCAACCTATTTCACAGGTGAGAAAACTGGGTCCCAGAGAGGGGACACCACTGCCAAAGGCCACAGAACTTGGACTAACATTCAGAATCCCTAATTCCCTGGTATGTTGCCTTCCTAAGGATTGAGGCAGCAGTGAGCTTCTCGCCACCAGGGCTGGGACTTTGGTTTTGGTCTGCATGGGACAGCATTAAGAGAAGGAAGCTGCTGAAGCATGCATGTCCCTGCTTGACAGTGTGGTGTTTGAGGTGTGCATTTTTATGCATGTAGGATGTGCGTGAGCAAACAACAAGCTGGAACATCAGGCTGCCCATCAACCCAGGCTGCTTCTGCTTGCTTCACATTTTAATTCCCAAAGGCTTCCTTGGATTCCTGCTGTTGTCTTTGTCCCAGGCAGATATGTAAAGAGGAGACAGGATGCTGCTCCTCTGATTGGCTGAACTTTGTCATATGAGGGTGGGTGGCAGTTAGGGGGAGCTGGGGCAAGAGGGGAAGGGACCGATTCTGGGGTTAGCCTGTAGGTAAAGAAATTAAAGAGCTGTGAGAGCAGCAGTTAGCACATCTGACATTGCCTCCAGATGCCTTGAAAGGAGACAGAAGGTGATGGCTCTAGTCACTAAGGAGGGGAAGAATGACATTATGGGGCCAAAATGGACTTTAAAGCTAGACCAACCTGGGGTTTGAGCTCAGAGTTAACCGCTTCCTAGTTCTGTGATCTCGGGCAAATTACTTAACCTCTCTGGACTGTTTCCTTACTGGTGGAGTGAGTATAAGTATCCTTACTTCTCAGAGTGATTTTTAGGAGTAATTAGGATCCCATATGGGAAGGGCCTGGCCCCTGGTAAGTTCTTTTCTTTTTCTCCTTTGAGAGTCGTATGAAGCAGTTTCATTCAATGATTCTTAAACTTAAGTGTGCACAGAGTCACCCCAGGCAAGTACTTATTAAAATGCAGATTCCTGGGCTCCAGCCGGCATTCCTTCCTTAGTCCCTGTAGGGTAGGGTCTGGGAATCTGCATCTCAGCAAGCATCTCAGTGGTCCTCACTGCTGCTAGGTCTCATTTCCTCAGTGGCTGAACAAGAAGAACAATCCTTGACAACCCTTTACATTGAATCATCTCTTCTATATTTACAAAGCATGCTGATCTGGTTTTGGGGGATTGAATCATGTCCCCCAAAAAAGACATGGTCAGGTCCTAACCCGTGGTCCTGTAGGTGTGAACACCTTTGTAAATAGGGCCTTTGAAGGTGTTATTAGTTAGGACAAGGCCAAACTGCATGAGGGCCTTAATCCAGTAAGGGGAAGGCCTTATAAACAAGGGGAATTGGACGTGGATGAGAACGCCACGGGAGGAGCCGGAAACAGGAAGTCAGCAGGAACCCAGAAGAGAAAGGAAAGGACATCGCCCACGGTGGTAGTAGAGAAATTATGGGGCTGGGAATTGGGCAGCCAGTGTCTCCCATTAAATGCCAGGTGGGTCTTGGGCTTTATCATCTCTGTGTCCAGATCTCTGGATCTCAGTTTCCTTATGTATGAAGTGGGGGTAGCTGACAGGGAGTGAACTAAGGGATCACGTTCAATCTTGATACCATCCTGTGAGGTAGACTGGAATTTCTTCTTCCCATTTTACAGGTAAGGTAAAGTAACTTGCGGAAGGTCAGACAGATAGAAAGTAGCAGAATACAGATTAAATTATTTTTTTTCCTACTGTGCTAAAAATCTCACTGTGAGAATGCATTGGGCTACAAAATACATGAAAGCTCTTTGAGTATTAGACTGTCACGTGGGAGGTGTGTGACTGTAGACCTGCATAAAGCATCACATTATGAGGCTTCGCTGTATATTTAATAAGAAAGCAGGTCCAGAGAGGAGCATGGTCCTTAATGATTACTTCAATCTTAACGGAATAAATGGTTCTCTTAGAGCAAATGGCTTACCCCTGAGGAGAAGGAATTTTTCCCAGGAGCCTTGGGAAGAAGTCATTTTCTAAGTGGTGCCCTGTATAAAACAGATGCACCTTAATTTGCCTCCCACAGTGACTAGTGAGTCCCCCTGGCTCAGAGGAGCAGCCGAATCAGCGCCAGGCTGGGTCCTTCTAGAGTACCGTATTTTCAGAGTGCTCTGTGGCCCCAGGCTGGCCCAGGGCAGCACCGTGGAAGAGAAGCAGCAGTGGATTGCGGAGACCCAGAACTCAGGTTACTGCCCAGTGTGGGCACAGGTGGGTGACTGCGAGCTCGGCCCTTCCCCGCCTGGGGCTTCAGTGTCCCATCACAAAAGGAGGACGTGGTATCTGTTCATTCTAACAATTCCTCCAGCTTCACGTTTGGTGGCCGTGTTAGCTCATTTCTACCTGGACCCTGCCTGGGAGAGCACTAAGCTGGGCAAGGTGGAAAGGGGCCGCTCATTCCTCAGAGAGCACAGCATGGCTTCACTTCCTGTACCAGAGACTCTTCAGCATCTGGTGAACTTTTCCAAGTGTCTTCCTCCCCTGGGCAGGAAAAAGAAAAGTCTAGGATGGACCAAGCCTTGAATAAGGACCTGAAGAATTTAGAATAACCTGAACTGTGAGATTATTGTGGTGATGGTTGGATTCAGATGCTTAATCCTATTAAGAATTAACATTTCAACCAACATAAAGTCCAGGCATAATTATCTCACAATGACATAGACATTATTATCCTCACTTTACAGAAGAGGAAACTGAGGCACAGAGAGCACGAGCAACCTTCTGAGGGCATATAAATTACAGAGTGGCAGAGGTGGGATTTGAACGCCGGCAGGCTGGCTCCAGGGACCTCAGCTTTCTCTCTGTGCTACACTGCCTCACTAACGTAACTTTGGCAAAAAAGTCCTATTCTGCCTGCATTCCGCTGTGGCTCACTAAGAGGCTAAAAGAAAGGATGAGTTCACTGGGGGAGGGACTGGTAATTTTGGACCTGTTAGGTCTGGTGCCCCTGTGGGTTTCTAGCACAGCTGACTTGGCATGTGCCCACCCTACCCACCCCAGACCTGCTGGCTCCCTGCTCAGAATCACAGCCCTTCTCTGGAATGGACAGACCAGGGTGGCACGTGGTCTGCCTTCCTAGTGAGTTGGGGCCCTGCCAGCGGAGTGGCCGGTGAGGGCTGCTCCTGCAGCAAGGACTGTGCTCTCTGGGGAATCCTGGAATTAGTTTCCCAAGTGGCTGGGGAGCTGACAGAGTGATCTCTGCTGTGGTGTTAATGGTTGGCAATAAGTGGATGTACCTGTCTCCCTGAGGACTCTGCAAGCTCAGAGGGGTGATTTCAGTGCCTTAAACAGAAGGTCTGGTCTTGACAGTCCTGATGGTGTGGGGAGTGGGCACTGAGCTGGGAGTCAGGACGGAGGGGTTCAACTCCTGCTTCTGCTATTGATGCACTGTGATCCTGAGCAGGAGTCTTTGCCCTCTTGGAAGCTTGATTTCCCCACCTGTAAAATGTAAGGACTTACATTCATTAATTTATTCGTTTAAAAGCCCATAGCGAGTGCCTGCTATTTCCCAGGCTTTGTTTGAGGCTCTGCTGACTCAGAATGGCTGGATAATTCTCTTTCAGTCCTGGCATTCAAGGGGTCCCTGGGGTGACTGCTGAGCCTTAGGATGGCAGGAAGAGAGATGTACAGAGGCAGGACATAGGGGGACTTCCTGAGGCTCTGAAATCCCATCTAGGGATGCAAGGCCAGTTCAACAACATAAAGGCCCCAAATTTGTCTTTGTGTGTGTGCATGTGTATGTGCATAAGAGAGTGATAAGAGAGAGTCAGTGACAGAGGAGGGGAAATGGAGAAAAAAAAAAAAAAAAAAAAAAAGGAAAAAAGGAAAGAAAGAGGGGAAGAAAGGAGGAAGAACGGCAAAGTGGAGAGATGAGAGGAGAGGAGAGGATTGATCAGAGTCATGGGGTTTCTGCCCCTGGAGCACAGCTTTACCCAGAGACCGCAGCCTCCTGATCTCCATTCAGCCCCTCTCCATCCTCTGTATACTCTGGGGCAGCTTCTGAGCCCCCGTGGCCCCCAGGCCCAAGTCTGCTATGTAAGGTGTCCACTTGGTGTCTGGATGGCAGGAGGCTGCCTGCCCCCAGCCTGGCTATGGTTTATGATCTCACCCTCCCCCCCACCAGTGACCATAAGGAAACCTGGAGGTGGGAGGCCCACCAATGTTCTGATTTTATGGAGACAGGGAGTTCCAGCCATTCAGTAGGGTGAAGCTGGGAGGGGCACGGTCTCCAAGAGGTGATGTCCCCAGTCAAAGGGTCTCCGAGCAGGTAGGGCATCCTCCCCTAGCCCTCTCAGGCAGGTTCCCAAACAGCACAGAGCCAAAGGCCATGCAGCGTGATCCGGGAACCACAGCATGGCGCCTTCCATCACTCCACACCCCACCCTGTCCCCACCCCGACCTGCGGAGACTGTGGAGAGGGAGAAAATAAAGATTGCCGTTTAGCGAGGGCCCACTGTGGGCCAGCTGCCTTTCCATACACTGTGTCATATTTCCTTTTGTAATTCTCAGTCCTGTCCTGCGAGGTAGGTATAATTAACCCCAGCTTACAGAGAGAGGAACTGATTTGTCCAGAGGCACTCAGGTAGTCTGTGTTGGAGCTGGGACTCAGCGCCATGCCACCCAATTCTGAAAGCGTGAGATCAGGGAAGCCAGAGGAGTGGGTAACAGCATGGGATGGACAGACGGACAGATGTGAGTGATGCTTGGGCTGTGCAGTGTGCAGTTAGCTGTGTTTGAGCCCTTCGGCTTCTTCACCTGCAGAGTGGAATTGATATTAATCCCTACCACCTAGTGTTGATGTGAAGGTCACATGAGAGAGCACACTTAGGTCACCTGGAAGAGTGGTGAGCACGTGGCAAGCGCTCGCTAGACTCTACCTGTTAATATTACCATCTGCCCGTTATCTTTCGTAGAGTCAGAAGAGCTTATGCCTGCATGCCTAGAAATTTACCCTCTCTAGCTCTTTTATGTTCAAATAAGGTTAGCATTTTTAAACTTTTTCCCGCTGAAAAGTGGAAAATTCAAATTAAGAAGTCCGGCAGGGATAGATGACCCTAAAGGGGTCAGAGGCAGAGGGAGAGCTGACCTGTTCCATGGTGCCTGTTATTTCAGGAACCGAAAATTAAACCAAATGAAGAGTTCTGCTCATGGATCCAAAGAACAGTGGCACAAAGTTTTGAAGAAAGGAGCAAGAGAATGAACATTTCCTGAGAACTGCTATGCGCCAGATTCCTAAACCACTCACAAGAAATCTATTAAGAAGGGGCCATTACCCCTGCTTTTTTTGAGGAGACTGAGCCTTAGAGAGTGAAAGTGATTTGTCCGAGTCTGCGTATCTAGGAAGGAGTCCAGCTGGGACTGTAATCTGGGTTGGCTGCAGGGCCATGTGCTTGCCGATTATCCATTCATCCTGGTCATAAGTTGGCAACTGGGGGGAAGCTGGCAAGGCAGTTCACCTTCACTGTTTCAGCCAAGTGCATGGACAGATGCCTCTGGATTGTTACTCTTAAAGAAACTAGAGAGTAAGCACTGCACTTTCACTGCTGAGGCTTATATAAGGAGTTTTGAAACATTACTGCGCATATTCCTTAGAATATAGGAAAGGGGGAAAGACATCCTGCATAATATTTTAAAGTTCATCAGACCTTTTTACATAACTTAGGTTATTTAAAAATGTGTTCCAGCAAGGCTAGAGATTCTAAATTCAGGGGATTTTAGCAGTAAACCTTGGGGTATATCAGAGTAAGTTTGGTATTAGAGTCATGAGTGTGTTTTGAAAGGACCGGTCATAAGGTACTCTGCTGAGAAATTCATCTCTCCTGGATCTGCTGCCCTGTCTTAATCCTCTCCCATCCATAGTTCTTTCTGTTGGGAAACACTTTCCAAGAATTTTCTTTCCTGACGCAGGTAGCCTCAGGAAATGCTCTCAGGTGAAGTGTTAATCAGTAAGAATCTGAGCCATCACCTATAAAATAGCAGAGAATAGGATGTAGGAAGGGCAGGTTTAGATGGCAGGTAGGGGAAAGATGGAAGAGAATTAGTCACTAAATGAGGGGTGAATGCTGAGTAGGGGGACACAGGGAGGACATGCAGGCAGTTAAAGAGGGTGACCACAGGGCGTCTGTCTGGTCCTTGGCTCAGCGTTTGTAAAGGGGAGGCGGCTTATAATTAGATCTTTGCAAAAGAGGTTTGAACTGGATTTGGGGAGATGGATTTGCCCCTCCAGGTTTAGCCATAGACTCCCAGTCTCTGAGCCCTGCGCCTTCATTCTTAATGTGAGCCCTGGTCCTCCTGGGAAGCTGTCGGTGACAAATGAATTAGACTGCCCTGCATGCGGCTGCAGGATGGGGGTGGCGGGGAGAGTAGCTCTGTGTGTATCTACATGTGAGTGAAACAGACACGCTCGTAGTGGTATTTTATGAAAACAATAAAATCTAAAGCCCTAATAACTGCGGATTGTCTCTTCTTTTCAGCTAGGTGTCCTTGGGGATTCGAGCCTCAAGGAGTCGTCTGGCAGTGCATTAGAAATCTGTTAAAAGCCTCTGCCTGTTGGTTAGGGAAGTGATACAGAGTGCTTTTGTTTTGCTTCTGAAAAGGAGAGAATTTGTGGGAAGTGAGGGGTGGGAAGGACAGCTTTGGAAGCAGGGACATAAGTGTCAAAGCACGAGGGAAAAAAGAGAGGTTCAGGGAAAATTTAGAAGTCTAAGGAAAGACGGGTCTCGCTGGGTCTGGTTTTCAAGGATCTCTATCCCTTTCTGCCTTGCCTCGCAACTCTGGGCTGCTCGTTGCATGCCCATGGCTGTGGCCTGAAGCACCTGTTCACATGTGGACTATATGTCTCACCAGGTGAGTCCTTCCTGAGTGTTAGATGCTGGCCAAGACTGGGTGGTGCCGGAAGCTCGTGGCTGGGAGAGGTCTGGTGACTTTACAACACCCCCGCCTCTTGAACCAGTGGCTTATCCTCAACATGGGTTTCACACTTCCATGCCCAGAAAGCTTTTCTCCACTGTCACCTGGCAAACACCTGTCCATTCTTCATGACCTTCCATAGTTGCCCCGTCAGGCAAGCTCATCGCCACCTCCTCTGCGCTGCCTTCCTGTCTTGCTCGCACACCAGGTGCGGCACTTTCCCTGCTGTGTTCTGGTGTATTTGATACGCTGAATATCCACCCCACCAACCTGGCATCATTCTGCAGGGGGAGACCTTGCTGGTTCTTCCTGTGTCTGGTCCTGCCTTGCACAGGCTGCCTCAGAGCTGGAGCTTGGAAAATATGAGATAATCCAAGCAGGAGAGCTAGGTCAGAACTAAAATCCAGGTTTCCCTTTTCTTGAGTATCTGCCAAAACCATGAATGTGCCCTCTGCAAGGCGCGTTCCCTCAAAGCCCTGTACCTGGACCCAGGTGTGGGTGGAGAGGGGGTGAGTGAGATTGAAGGTGCCACCACCAGGGCCGTGTCTGAAGCCCTGGGTTTTGTAATGAGTGAAGTTTCTATACCGGGTTCTTAAATCCTAGCTGCACTTCCTGTCAGGAGTTAGGCAGGGAGACCGGAAGCAAACTAAAAAGTGAAACCTGTTAATAAACACACTGGTGCCAACAAGTCTGCAAACTTTCACCTGGGAGTGAGACATCACAGAGACAGGCAGGGGCAGCCACCTGCCCTTGTGCATTTCCACACGTTTATTAGAGTTTTGTTTGTTTGGGTTTTTTTTTGCATCTATCAAGGGTTCAAAATTTTTCAAAACTGGAAGGACCTTAAGAAACCTTGAATTTCTGACTCCGTCAATTTAGAGAAAGTAGGGCTGAGACCCAGGGAGGAGAATGGGCTTGTCCCAATTCACGAGCATAAGTGAACTGCAGGACTGGGTCTGGAGCCCTGGGTCCCATGCCCCTTGCCCCTGTCCCCGAGCCCTTCTGAAACCAGATGAGGCCAGAAGTTCAGGGCCACCCTCACGATGCTGGCCCTATCATAGTTCTCTTTTTTTTGTTTGTTTCATATATTAAAAATAATATTTGTATTGTAAAAAGAAACTTTACTGTAATAATGATCAATGGGAAACCAGCCTCCCTTACTAAAATTAGAAGACCACAGTAAAAATAAATACAAGGAAAGCAAAGCAATGTTACTACATTCTAGCCAGCTGGTGTTCAAGCAGCCAACCTGGGATTTGGGCGGGATGCCGGCTCTCTCTGTGTTTTCAAGGGTGATGGGCAGGAGTCAGAGAGGCCGGAGAGACCATTGTAACACCTACTGACACTTCCTCCTTTATGTTAACTAAAGGGCTAAGGAGACTGGAGAGAATAGAACTTTCTAGATTTGTTATTCTCTCTTAATTCTATGAAAATGCACTGCATGTAGTCACCCTCTACCAGCAGTAGTGCATTTTCCCACATTTTGGACAATTTCCACTAACATGGCAGCAGTGCGAGAGAAACCTTAGGGGCAGGAGGCTTTTTAGTTTTTTACTTTTATTTTTTTGCCCTAATAACAGCTAACATGTATCAAGAGCTCACCCAGTGGTTGTTGCTTTACATACAGTATCTCCATTCATAAGTACTGTCAGGTGCCCTTAAAGGAGAGGAAACTGAGGGCCTTCTAGGGACAAACTAGTGGAGCTGGGGCTCCCCTTGGCAGTCTTCACAGCCCCCCCTCTTAACCTGGCAATTCTGCCTCATAATGGGGGCGGTGCTGGGACCCTTTAGAATTGTTGTTCTCCCGGGGGCAAACCAGGAAGAGCTTCAGCAGAGACTTATGATGAGGGACCTGGAAAGAGTGTTCATTCATTTCATAAACATTTGTGAGCACTTACAGTGTGCCAGGCACTGTTCTAGGGACTTGGGGCGTAGGTGGTGGAGGGGTGGGCCCAGCAGAGATCAAAATAGGCAAAAGTCCTGACACTCACGGGTTGTGTATTCATGTGTGGGGTGTTGGGTGGAGGTGGCAGGGAGAGGCATTTAAAAAGAATGAATTAAATGAGAAAATGATGAGGTCTATTAGGAGAGTGGGTGGCAGGCTACCTGATTCTCGTTCTGGCCTTGCCCTTCATGTGCCGGTGACTTTGGGCATGTTTCTGACCCTCAGTTTCTGCATCTGTGAAACAGTGGGGTAGACAAGATGACCGATCCCCCAGCTCTGAGATCCTGGGGGATTTGTGCTCCCTACTTGCTGAAGAGAACAGGAAGGGGGTGGGAGGCAATTCTATGAGCTAGGCTGGGTTCTCAGAGCCAGAGTGACTGGCATCTGCCTCTGTTGGGAAATGGGGCCCTGAAAATCATTCCTGACTGGTCACAGCAGGGTCTGCCGAGATGATTTCATTAGAAGGATAAATTTAGAAATCAATTATAAATGTTCTGTCATCTTCCTCATGTCTTCTTGTAAAGAGGGTTTTTTTTTTGGGGGGGGGGGAAGGCCTACCACTTACTGAGGGTTTGCATCTATGCCTGATGCTGTATTAAGCACTTTACATGCATTAAGCTCCCAGTAGCCCAGTCCTAAATTGAGTTCCCCAGAAGAAGACCCTGAGATGAGAAGATGAGTGCAAGTAATTTATTTGCGAGGTGGTCCGAGGAAACCCCAGTAGGGGAAGGTGATCCAGGGAAGGGAAGGGAACCTGTGAAGGGTATGTAATTGAGCATGGGGCTTGAGCTGGCTTGGAGTTACATATGCTGGACAAAGATGTTCTTCATCTTAATCCATTCCTGTGAGACAAAGACCATTGTAAAAAGGACCTTTGGATGAGGTGTCTTCAGTTAAGGAGTCATCCAGGTGAATCAAGCTGGGTCTTAATCCTATTGCTGGGGCCCTTATGGAAAAGGCCACAGAGAGAGAAGCCATGGGGAGCATCCAGAAGCTGGAAGTCAACAGAACCTGAGAAGAGAAATTGTGCCTTGTCCTGTGTTGGAAAAGCCTAGGACCCCCAAAGATTGCCGGCCAGCCAGAAGATACGCGTCCCAGGAGGAAGCAAGCCTTCTAGCCTCTTAAACCGTGAGCCAGTGAATTCCTGTTTTTGAGCCAACCCATTGTACGGTGTATTTTTTTGCAGCCAGAAAACTAAAATGGTGCTGCTGTGGGCAACTGGGGCTCAGTCACGTGGGGAACTCTGGGAGACAGTACAGATCATGCTCAGAATTATTTGAAGCCGAGGACTTTAGCCTCCACCTTCTACCTTTCCTTTGTCCTCAAGGCTACTGCTATCTGGGGGATTGGGAGGGTATTGGAACTCTCTGGCATTTCTGGCCTGCCCTGCTTGAGGACTAGAAAGGCCCTTGGGCAGAGAATGGTAGGTCCCTGCAGGAGAAAGCCACACCAGCCTCGACTGCAAAGGAAAATGGAAAAGACAGTGTGGGCAAGGCATGGAGTGTACCTGTTACACACCCCATGTATTAGTCAGCCAAAGGGGTGCTGATGCAGAGGACCAAAAATCTGTCAGCTTTTATAAAGGGTATTTATTTGGGGTAGAAGCTTACAGCTACCAGGCCCTAAAGAGTCCAGCTCAAGGTTGCTTTTTCACCAAAGTCAGTTGCCATGGGTTGAAGCAAGATGTTCGCTAATCTCTGCCTTCCCCTCTGGGCTTCCTCTCTCTCAGCTACAGGCTGGCATAGGGCTTGTCTCTCAGGGCTTCCCCTCTCTCTTGGCATAGGGCTTGTTTCTTTCCAGGCCTTCTGCTGTTCTATTCTCTTTCCAAGGTCACCTGCAAACTATCAGGTAAATGCCTCATCTCTCCCCAGGGCCCCAGGAGCAAACTATGACAGAGCTCTCTCTTCTGACATGTCTTCTTGAGTGAGTGTCCATTTATATAGGTCCACCAAGGGGGTGGGGACTCAACCTGAGTCAAGCCTTACTGATGTGGCCTAACCATAACAGGTCATTTAATCAAGGGCCCTTCAACTGAATCCAGTAGAATCAAATGGTATCACACCCAGAAGAACAGATTGATTTACAAACATAATCTTTCTCTATTTGGGATCACAAAAATAATCTCAAATTGTTACATTCTGCAACATTAGCACCATTATTACCCTCATTTCAAAGTTGAGGAAATTGAGGGTCAGGGCGGGAAAGCCCAATACAGGACTGCCTATGTAATTTGCAGTGCCCGATGCCAAATGAAAATGTGGAGCTCCTTGTTCAAAAATTATTAACAATTTTGAGATGGTGACAGCAGAGCAATAAACTAAGCACGGGGCCCTTCTGAACTTCCCAGGACAGACACACACGGGATTCCAGCCCTGAGCAGAGCCCAGAGCCAGGGAGTGGGAGCTCTGGGACTGCAGGTCTGCCTGTCTCTAACGCTTGGGTTCTTACCCTCTGTCCTCAGTTGCTTCCAGTGCAGTTCAGAGTGACTTCTACGGAAAGGACCTGGATTTTGTTTGAGAGGCTTCCCCACTTTTTGGTTAGGCAAATCCCTTTGCTTTCCCGGGCCTCAGTTGCATGGTCTGTAAAACTTGTTTCCTCAGGGATGGGAGGATGGCTCTCTCTCCAGCACCTTCACCCTTACTGGGGAGAGGAGAGCTTGGGGTCATCTCAGTTCCTCTACCTGCCTTTTCGCCTGCCCAGGTCTGTGACCACAGGTGGTGAGTTTGCTGCAGCACATTCTAAAAAGAATGCTGATCTCGGGGCAAGAGGCTGTGAGTCTTTGGTCAAACCTCTTTACCTCTTTGGACCTCAGTTTTGCTATCTCTGGAGATTTCTAAGCACCTGCCCAGCTCTGTTGCCCCATGCTAAATAGCCAATGTTTGGGGAACAGACAGCTACCTCGGTTAGAAAACATAGCCATGGGGGGCGGGGGCGGGGGGCATCTCAGAGCAAGGACCCTGGAGTTAGGCTATATGGGTCTGAATGCTGGCTCTGGGCTGCTGTGTGATCTTCCCCTAGTGTCTTCATTTCTCTGAGCCAAGTATGTATACATAAATACATACATATATATGCACACATACCTGCATGGGTAGGTAACAGGATATGATCCATGCCTTGAAGGGCAGTAGTGAGGATTATGTTGGGAAATGTGTATAAAAGGAATGATGCATAAATAGTGGTCGTTGTATTAAGGAGAATTGTGGTGGGAGTGAGGTATGTTGGAGGTAATTTTTCCCTCTCTCTTTCCCCACTGATTTTCATACTAATTCTGCGAATAGTTTTAAGCCATCTCGTCATGCTTTAGCATGATCTATGTGGCAGGCATCAGTCCCTAGTCTAGGAGATACCCGGTCAAAAATCCTGTCTTGTTCCCCTCATTGCCATCTGCATCGCTTACAAGACCCAGCACAAAGAAGGGGCTCAGTGCATGTCCTTAGAGAGAAAGAGAGAGAAAAAAAAGGATGGCATTCTCCCTCCCTTAAAGTAGTTTCTTTACTTCTCTGTCTTTTCTCCCCCCTCCCTCCTGACACCATCGTATTTTCCTTCCTACCTCTTTTCTTCCTATTATGCCCCCAAATTTCTCTCTTTCCTCTTCTCCTTACCCAGTTCCTTGTTTGCTAATCAGGCTGGGAAAATGCTTCTGCAGCCTACTCAGCCCTCTTCTGAAAGTGAGCTCGAAACAGGGAAAATTCCAGAGGTCAGACAATAACAAATGGCTGGCCAGCCTCCTTCCAGAATCCCCTGAGTCTTGAAAAGGCTTTAGGGGCAAGCAGA
Organism: Tolypeutes matacus; assembly: GCA_026826555.1. NCBI lineage: Eukaryota > Metazoa > Chordata > Mammalia > Cingulata > Chlamyphoridae > Tolypeutes > Tolypeutes matacus. The sequence continues at coordinate 4,268,307 of JAKSZT010021121.1, read as the reverse complement.
CCTGAGTTCAAACTCCACTTCTGCCCCTTATCAACTGCCATCCCTTAGACAAGTGCCTTTACGTCTGGGAACGTCACTTTCTTTCTCTGTAGACTGGGCTTGCCTGTAGCTCCCTTGAGTGTTCTCGGGATCAGATGAAGTGCAGTGTGTGGCCCTGCCGAGCAGTGCCCGGCTGTTAGGGTCTAGAGGGCGTTAATGTGCTCTTCCTGCTTCCGCTGGCCCCAGAGTCCAGGTCACTGGCCTAGGCTTTCTGGCCAGGCTCCCTGCATGGTGCTTGGAAGGCAGAGCCCATGGGGATGTCCCCAGCGTTGCCTGGGGCCTGGCATCAGAGGACCTCTTCCTGCCCCCTGTCAGTCTGTCTCTTTCAAGGACATCAGACTGAGGGAAAGAAATAGCAAATCGGTGGCAAGTTTTTCCTCATAGCAAAATCAGAAAGGATTAAGTGGACGGACAACCCGGGAACAGAGGCTTCTCTCCTCTCTGCTCCGTGACGGGCTGTCAGTCATACTAGAAAGGAGAAATAAGCTCTCCGAAGGCTGTGCAGGAGAGGATTTGGTCTTTCTCCTTGAGTGGAAAGGGAGGCCTTTTGGAGGACAGATGCAGAGTTATTCTAGGGGATTCAGAGGAGCATTTCCTGATGTCAAGCTATGTGCCTGTGTATGTGAGGAAATAGATGAGGGCTGAGAGAAGTCCTTGGGTTAAAGGTACTTGTATCTATAGACATGGGCATGCCTGACACACGTCTGCTCATGGATGTGGCCAGATGCACGTGTGGATAAAGACGTAGGTGCATACATGTGTGAGTTTGAACATGTGTGATGCAACTCACATGGATCTGCATGGCCAAACATGCATGATGGAGTATGTAGGATGGAGTGTACATGGTGGAGTACGCATGGTGAAGCATTATGATGGAGTGTGTCTGGGGTAAACCAGGGATAAGACACTGTGCACCTGAGTGTGCATGCGTGAGGGCCTCACATATGTCCCTGGCTGCTGTGTTGTCCGAGTGCCCACGTGTGCATGTGTATATGTGCATGAAGATGTCTGTTTGCATGTGTCAGGGAATACATGGATGTGCGTGCATGCATGTATACTCACAGAATCAGTGTAAGGAAGGGAGCAGTTTTGGAGACATGCATGCGCGTATCTGAATGCAAAGGCACATAGTTTACAGCATTGGTATCTGCATCCATACATGAACACATCGATAGGCTTATGCATTTATGTACATAAGAATACAGCCACATGTGAATACATGCATTTGTGTGTGCCGGGAGATATGGCTGCTTTCCTGGTGGTGCACAGATGCAGAGATTCATGAGGAAGTGCAAGTGTCTGTGAGCATACTTGTTCTTTGGAAGTACGGGCTTCTCAATGAATGTACTTACCTAACCTGGCTTGGCATACTTGCAGGCATTTTTAGGTTGTGCACACATGATTTCTTCTGGCTGTGCATACATGGCCTGATTCCTCTCCTATGCTCTCTGGGGATGATTTATCTGAACTTGGCCTCATACTCCCAATGCCAGGAAGCTGCCTGGATCCCTCTGTGATAGGATTCCTCCCCTCCCAAGGGCATTCCTCCTTATGCTCAGCAACATGGTTCCTTCTAGCATGTTCCACAACATGCTGTGGACAGGAACCTGATAGTGGTGATGGTGGTAGGAGGTGCATCCTCTAATGGAGGGATGAGTGGGGGGACACCATGAGGGTGGGCCTCACCTCTCCTACTTCCCATTTATAAAGATTGAAAACATAATGGAACTGACGTATGGGCCGAAATTCATCCTGCAAACTATGAGGTGGAAGTCCTAGTTCTCTATGTTCTCTGATAGCATGACACAGTTTTCATTAAGGTAGAGAATTAGATCAAAGCACCTTCCCACTACTACATTGTCTAATAAACTCCTCTTAACAGCCCTCTGAGGATGGCACATGCGCTTCCTTTTTATAGGTGGGAAATGTGAGGTTCAAAACTGTGTGGGAGAGAGTGTGGTCATTGTAGACCATGCTTAGTGGCACAGCCCCAGGATGTGTATATCCAGTGCAGGTGATGTGCCACACTAATGAAGGATGTTTATGTGGGAGGTTGTGGGAGGAGTGGGAGGTGGGGCACATGGGAATCCCTACAATTTTCGTGTAACATTTATGTAATCTAAGTATCTTTTTAAAAAATTTAAAAATTATTATTAAAAAAAAAAAAGTCAGTGGCGCAGGAGGTCACTTAGTATCGTATCACCAGAGTAAAAGAGTTGGCCCGTGACAGCGTGATGCTAGATTCTTGAAGGCCCTATCTTCTGACTTACTGTGTAATCTGGGATAACTCCTTGCCCTCTCTGGGTTTCAGTTTTGCTGACTCTAAATGATAAGTGAAGACTCAGGGAAGTGATGCCCAAAAACTCCCAGCAAAGGGTCTGGTGCCATGAAGTCTCCCCAGAAATGCTTGCTGAGTTGACTTGTCTCAGTTTAGAGTTTCTAGGGGTCTGGAAGTGGAGTCAGAGTCAGAAAGATGAGGTGGGGCAGGTGTAAAGCTTCTTAGGTCATGATCCCTTATCTGACACCTGAAGACATTCCTGGTTGTCACCTCAGTGCCATGAAGAGGGCATATTCCCTTGCAGTGCGATTCCAGGAATTTACAGTTGAAGAGAGGCCTTGGCGCTTCAGATCAAGGGACTCCAAATGATCAATCGATCGTATTAACTGGAGTAAACGTGAAGCGCCAGAGTGGGGATATATGGAAGTGGTGGCAGTGGGAGCAGCAGTCTTTCACTGCTGAAACCTCATTGAGCATGTACTGGTACCAGCCCTTGTGCTGACACATTATCTTTACCATTCCACGTACATGTGACTTTATTATTATACCTAAGTCATGAGGATGTTGGAAGGATGAAATGAGATTAATATGTGCAAGTAGCTGGGAACAGAGCCTTGCATACAGTAAGCACCTAATAAATTTTGGTCATTCTATCAGGCCTTGATGCAGGCACTGAGATACAGTGATGAATAACACAGTCCATCCTTGTTTTCCAGGGACCCACACTCCAGGGGCTGTTATGACATTATTATCCCCAGTTTATACATGGAAAGTGAGACCTTGAAAGTCTTCCTCAAGGTTACTCAGCTACTACGTAGAGTGTCAGGCAAGGGCGCCCAGGAGGTGTGGCTCCAGGGCCTGTGCCCTGCCCTGATCCTGTCCTCTCCTGGGGAGCAGGGTATTCAAATGTGGGAGGAGTTTCAGCTTTTCCCATGGAGCACTCGGTTTTCATTTTGCGAGGCATCTTGCATCAGGCTAGTTAGTGTTAATCAGAACAATGCCCTTCTCTTGGAGACCACTTGATTCAAAGTGCTTTCTCTATTTCCTCCCCTACTGCTTGCAACGACCTAATGAAGGAATCGGGAGAGGGTTCAGTCCTCCCACACGGCAGATGGGAAGACTGAGGCCCAGACACGCAAAGCTCTTCTCCTAGGTCCCAGAGCCAAGACAGGAGTGGAATTCACTCTGGCATTTAAACTGGGGACGAGGCATCAGGCCCAGGGGATAAAAAGGCACGTGACCGATGGTCACAGGACTCCTGTGCCTGACCTGCTACTACCCAGGTGCTCACTGTCCTGGCGAGGGGGGACATTATGCAGCCTGGTGTTTTTTCCTCCTCCTCCTCTGACTCGGTGAGAAAATCAAGAGGGTCGTTTTCTCCCTCTCTGCCCCCCAGCCCTGGCAGCCTCTAATCGTCTGTTCCCTGCCACAGGGCACCATCTGTGGCCGGTCTAAATTGGACTGAACGGTGTGGAATTGCAAGTCAAAAGGGTCCTGTAATCATTCTGTCGACAGCCTGGGGCTCTGTGCTCCAGCGCCGTGTAATAAATAAGAGTAATGGGGTAGAGGCAGAATTACAATCAAGGCCGCTATGAACACACCGAACAGGCACCAAGCTTATTTAAGGAATATAGAGGCAGATTATGCTCCTGAAGCAGTGCAGTTGGAGCCAATCAATATCCTCTCACTCCCTCAAATCAGGCCACGGAGGAGACTTTGATTAGGAGGAGGGGGGGGTGGAGGGAAACAGTAGAATCCCGTCGAGGGGAAGGCATCCGTTTGTTCTCTTCTGCCCATGCCTGTTGAGTACTTATTCTGAGCCAGGTGTTGGGGATACAGCAGGCAACAGGGGAGATGAGGCCTTTAATTACAAGGAGCTCACAGACTTGGGGCACAGAGAGTGGGTAAGGTGTGAAAAACTACAGCCATGATGACTATATAGTGTGATAAGCACAGCAGTGATGGGGAACCCGGGGCAGGGACAGCCAGGCCCATCGTGGGGGTCGGGAGGCTTCATGGAGGAAGAGACATTTGGGTTGTTGCTCCAGTTAACTATCGCTGAGTAACAAAACATGACAAAATTTTGTGGATGAAAACAATTCCTTAGATGATGCTTCTGGTCTTGGCTGATCCCTGCTGGGCATTCTCATGTGTCTGGTGGTTGCCAGGCTTTGGCAGGGCAACCTGGGCGCAGGGGCCATATTTTTCTTGTCCTCCAGCAGGCTAGCCCAGGCTTCTTCCCACGGAGGTTGCAGGGTCCCGAAGAATAGCCAGAGCAGGCAAGCCTTTCCAAGTCCCGGCTTGTGTCACTGGTGGTATTTACCCATTGGTCATGGTGATTCGCTTGGCCAACTCAGGTTCTAGGGGAGGAGAAATAGACTGACTTCTTGGTAGGAGTAGCTGCAGTGGCTATTATGGGGTGTATATTTAAGGAGAGGAACTGGTGGCTGTAGGTATTGTTTAGTCACAGCTGAGTTTTTGACAGATGGCCTAGGTAGAGAGTGCACTGTGAACAGAAAGGCAGGGGGACAGGCAGGGAAGGGCAACATGGAGATGTAGGCAGGGCACAGGCCTGCTCACTTGCCTTGGTTTGACCATATCAAATGCCATTGGGTGCTGTTTTAATGGATTCTGCAGGGGGCTATGAAATGGGGTGGGGGTGGAGGGCAGGTAGACCCTGGTGGTGGTGTTCTGATGAGCTGTCATCGGGTTCCTGCCGTTTCTGGGTCTCGGTCCCTCACTGTGCCTGAGTATTCCCATCTGTATCCTTGGAATAGGGAGTCTCACCATGCTGTCCTCTATTCTTGGGCTTCTATTTTAATCCCCTAATAAGTCCAAATTTATCAAGCATGGGCTATGGCAAATAAGCTAAGCTACCAGCTTTTTCCTTGCCCAGAAGATGCTCATGATTTAGTTAAGGAAATGAGAATTATGTGTGGGTGAGATTACTAAACAACGGAAGGAAATAGAAAGTTGCCAGAGAAGTTTAGAGTTCAGAAGAAGGAGAGGTCATTTTGGGCTGAGCTGTTCAGTGGGGTCCCTTCAGCAGGTTGGGAAGGGTGGGTAATGTCTGCATATGCAGAAGAAGAGATGCAGGCATTCCAGGCAGGACGCGCGGCCCGAGCAAAGACGCAGGGGTGGAATGGTGCTTGGAGCCAGGGACTTAGGCCATGGGTTACATAGGCCATGGGTTTGGTCCAGCTTTTGACACTGGGAATGAATTTGTTATGTAGCAGTTTTCCTCCAAGTCCGGCTTCTCCCACCGTTTTACAAATAGAACGGTCTCTGTTTGGTTTCGGGGGTTTACAGTTTCATTTTTCCTCCCTCACCCCCCTCGCTGTATAGTACCATGCTCCCCTGACTCCTCATATTTTACTATCAGGTCTGAACCAGATGCTGAGCCCCCTGGGGTGGGGTGGAGGCTGGGACTGACGAGTCAGACTCAACGACAATGACACAAGGAGCCCTCTTGGCAGCATCTTCAGATGAGGCTGAGGAAGTACTGATGGAAAGAGGGAACCCCTGCCCCAGTTCTGCTAAGTCACTTTTAGGAGTCCAGAAGGTTCTGCCTCTCACCTCTGTCCTGGTTTCTCTGAATCCTTGCCTGTAACAGGGAGGCATGAAGAGCACTGGATTATGAAGCTGTGTGACTTATGGCAAACCGCTTTCCCTCTCTGGTCCTCGTTTTCCCCATCAACACATTGCATGGATTAGATCACTGATCCCCATGTCTGCACATTCCCTTTCTGTTGTGATTTTCCATGATTCTGAGTCATAGCTAATGGGGATAACTTAAAAAGTGGGGAATACTGGGACCAGATGGAAGGGTCTCGGAGACTGTATGCAAGTGCAAGTCTAGGTCGTTTCATCTCTGTTACCTTTCCTTCCTTTATCTTTATATTCAGAACTTTACTCCTCCCGGCCCCATCCCCCCATTGCTACCAAGACAACCTGATTCCTCCCGTCTTGACAGTGGTGAGACGGGGAAGAGTGAAGAGAAGACAGACAGCTGACAGTCAGGGAAGCCATATGCTCAGTGCTGTGCTGGGCTCCTTCAAACACCTTATCTCCCCTAATTCTCACAATCATGTGAGATTGCTTTTAGGAATCCCACTTCCCATATGTGGCAGACGAGGCTCAGTGAGGTGAAGTAACTTATTAAAGGTCACTGAGGGAAATATAAGAAGAGCAATGTAAAAACTCATTCGCTGCAAGGAACCCTTTCTGTGCCTCTTTCCCTGGCGCTATTTGCATGACAACATGGAAGAATCTTGAAGACATCATGTTGAGGGAAATAAGTAGACACAAAAGGACACAAATTGTATGATCTCACTGATAGGAAATGATTAGAATGTGCAAATCCTAGAGTCAGAAACTAGAATACACTTTACCAGGGGCTGGGGTGTGGGTAGGGAATGGGGAGTTACTATGTAATGGGTACAGAGTTTCTGTTTGGGGTGATGAAAAAATTTTGGTAATGGATGGTGGTGATGGTAGTCCAACCTTGTGAATGTAAATTAAATCACTGAATTGTATAAGAGTGGTTAAAAGGGGAAATTTTTAGGTTTTATATATGATACCAGAATTAAAACAAAACAAAATGAAAACAAAAGAAACAACTGTACAGACCAAAGGGTGAATCCTAATGTAAACTATGGACTGGAGTTAATAGTGTGATTATAATAATATTGGTTCATCGACTGTAACCAAGTTGCCTCACTAATCAAAATGTTAATAGGAAAACTGTGTGTGTGGATGGGAGAATATATGGGAATTCTGTACTTTCTGCATGGTTTTTCTGTAAACCATAACTTCTCTAATTTAAAAAAAAATGAGGAAAAATAAACCCCACAGAGGACAGCACTTACCCATAGAACATGAATTCATCGTGACGGGCTGGGTAGACAGAAGATTTGACTGACCCGGGAGTATTCATCATATCACCTCCCGCAGTGTAGACTTGGCCTTTCGATCTTGCTATTCAAATGTTCCTACTCCTTTTCTCAGACAACTTTGTACAGCAATGAGAGCACTGGATTTGGAGTCAAGAGACCACATTTAAAGCCACTTCCTAGCTGGCAGGTCTTGCTAAGGTCTAGTCACCTTTTGGGGTCTCAGATCTCAGCTGTAAAATGGGTATTCTACTGTCTTAGTCATGAGGGGTAAATGAGACAATGAATGAAAGCCCCTGGCCCAGCGCCTGGCACAGAAGTGGGTATTGTTGATAAATGTTAGTTCTTGTCCCCATTCTTTGGGCATCCTCTCTGTGCCTCAGTTTGCAATGCTGTGGGGGACGGTGGATGAAGAAAACTTCATTGACTGTTGAGGTGGATTTAAAATATGCACACACACATGCGCACACATACACACAAGGCGAGGCTAAATGACAAAGAAAGACCAGTGGATAAAGGAAGCAAAGAGGGAGGAAAATGGCTAAGGAAAGAATACCTAGGAGTAATGAGAATCAATTCCATCAACCCTCCATCGATTTTCAAATCTAATCTGAAAAGATATGCTTTTCGCCCTTGCAATATCTCTTAATACTTCTCTTTCCCTTCTCTTTTTAACTGGGTATAACTGTATTATTTATCTCCACCAAGTGGCTTGGGAAAATTGTTCTGTGTAAAAGACCCAGTTCCCAAATGAGGTGGAAATGGGCAGCTGGGAGGCAGAGGCAGGAATGAGTCTGACAGCTAGGGAGGGGAGGATGAGCTGCAGGACTCCTGGGCTGCTTCTCTCCTACTGCTGCCCCAGGGCTTGGCTGTTTCACAGCCCCCTCTCCCAACCTCCCACCTTCTGTTCCCCCTAGGCTCCTCCCAAACCCACACAGCACTGTTGTCCTGCAGGCATTCAACCTGGCCTGACATTAGGATCTCTTAGATTTGTGGCATGGCCTGATTTTAGACTCAGTCCGCATGCTGTGTCTAAACCTCTGATAAATGAGGAGCCTTAACTGCTCTCCTATAATCTTTTGTAGCTAGTGCCCAGTGGTTGTCACCTTCGTTTGGTTTTCCTTTTTCTGTCCTCCTAGACTGTAATTTTCTTGAAGGCAGGGAAATCAAGAAATATACTTTGAGAGATGCATTGATTCAGTAAGTATTTATTGAGCACCTGCTGTATGCCAAGCAATAAGATAGCAATGAACTAAATAGATATGGTCACCTGCTGTGAATGAACGAATAATTAAACAGATGAATGAATGGAGAAACTGAAGCAAGGGGAAATGCTGCTGCCGCTTAATGGCAACTAAAGAAAATCTAGACTAGACTGGAAGGCTTGTGAGGGCAACAACCATGCTTACCTTTTCCTCCGATCTATTTTCAGGACCCAAAATTGTACCTGGCACATTTTAGATAATGAATAAATATTTATGGAAGTTATATTGTTGAATGATGAGGATAATTATTGTGTTTACTTTCAGGACTAACTGCAGGATTTGCAGATTACTAGGCATTTTGCTATCTCTGGCCTTAATTTCTTTCAAATCAACATTAAACGTGCTGTTATTAGGGCAAATCAGGACTCTATTTTACAAATAAAGGAAGAAAGTCATAGAGGTTCTGTGACTCAACCCCCAGTTAATCAGCCAATTGTTACAGAGGCATTACTGAAATCAAGCCTCTAGACTTTTTCCACTAACACAGGCTGTTTAATTATTGATTAGTTCAGAAAGACTGGGCTGTGTCTGCTCATCCTCATCCATCCATCCATCCATCCATCCATCCATCCACCCACCCATCCATCCAGTCATTTTAACTCATCGTTTGTGGAGGGCTTCAATAGCCTCTGAACTAGGACTTGGTCTGATTGCATGAAGGAACCCTAAGAGGGACCTGACACTTATACTGCTGGGTGAGAGTCTGTAAGTAACGAGTGGTTACTTTTTTACGTTGCCCTCTGCAGGATTGATGAACCAATATCTCTCTGTTCCTTCTGTGATGAACACCTTCTCTATTTGCTTCTGGTTTCCTCCCACTGCATTCTTCTTGCCTTCGTGCCACTCCTCTATCTGAAGTGCCCCTGCTCGCATGGCCACTTGCTGAAATCTTGCCCATCCTTTCAGACTCCTTTGTGAAGACTTTCTTAATTCAGCCAGAAGACACCTCCCCCCGCCCCCCCGCAAACTTCTTACTTTGATAACTAGCTATTTATACCATACCTTTTCTCAGCCCCTTCAACTGAGCTCCTGAGCAATGCCAGGTCTCAAAACGGTTGCTTGAATTAACGAACATTTAAATCAGGCACATATTTGCACCTGCTACTGTGGTAATATTTGTTTATTGCAGAAAATGTAGAGAAAAATGAATCAGAACATGATTAAAATCACATCCGATTTCAACTTTAAAGAGTACCATTCTTGACCTTCCTGTGTATTTATTTCCATGTGAATATGCATATATTTTATGCCTAAAAATGACCATGACATTGTCCATTGTCTATACAAACTTCCTCTTCACCAGAATGCAAGCTCCTTGAAAGATAAAACCCTTTCTCTTGATTTGCATTCCACAGTGTGCCTAACCTTGAGCCAGAGGTTAGATAAATTTCTGTAGAGTTGCCATATGGGAATTAAGCCATCTTTGAGGTCCCTGACTTGCCATCTCTTCTCTCTGTCCTCTGGGGATGCCTATGTGAATTTAGATGTGAGGACAGCTCATTCAACTCACCAAACATTGACGGAGCCCCTCCTCTGTGTTCGGCACTGAGCCAGGCACCAGGCTACACAAATGGCTCTGACGTGATTCCTTCATTAGAGTCCAATGAGGGAGGTCAGCTGTATAAACAGGTCATTTAAAAATAGATAAGGACCAAAATAGTGGTAAAACAGGGTGCTAAGACAATGTGGGTGAAGTAATATGTAACAAATGTATCTGTGCAGTGCTTGCCAACAATCAGGACCATGCTAAGAGTTTGTGGTATATCATTTGATTCCCAAAACATCCCTATGAGGAGGTGCTATTATTATTATACTCATTTAATAGATGGGGAAACTGAGGCACAAAGAAGCTCAGAAGTTAGGCCAAAGACATACACGCTGGAGCTGGGATTCAAATTCAAGCAGTCAGTTTCCAGACCCTGTGATCTTCTGCACCTGGCAATATTTCCAGCTTAGGGAGGCACAGAGGCCTGCCTAGCTCATGTGGGAGCCAGGAAAGGCTTTTGGAGCAGGGGTTGGATAGGGAAGGCTACTCTGGGCTAGGAAAAGGCATCTTCAAAGACATTGAATTAGGAAATAGTGTGTATGTGGGAAATTATGTAAATATTTTTATGAGATTTGAGATGATAATGCAAGGCAGAATCAGAGGGGTAGGACTGGGGAGAAAAGTAGGTTCCAGGTCCTGAAAGGCCTTGCCCCAGGCCTGCATTAGCCTCTGGACCTCTTGAAATTAGGTTTTATTCTGAGGGGAATTAGGAGCCCTTGAAATATTTTGAGAAGGTGAGGGGCATGATCAGGCTGACAAGTTAGAAATCTTGAAGGACAGTTGGGGAGAAGGAAGCATGGATATGGGGATGGATTCCAGTTGGTGGCCTGCTCTTTCAGATCCACTCTCCACCCTTCTGCACCCGTATAATTTGCTCACTCGGGTACCGTGGGTGTTTGGTTGGCGTTGGCCAGTGTGAGGCACTTGGAAGAGGATGGGGCTTGTAAGGAGACTGAGGTTGGGGCAGTAACTGCTTTATTCTACTGAAGGCCATGGGCCCTGCTAACAACCCTTCCCTAGGGCTACAACTTTTTCTGGGTTTGATAATCACTCCTCCCCTTCTGCCTTCAGGCCTAGTGTGGTGACAGTTCCTTGTTGTCACCAACTCTGGGGTCCTTCACCACCCCTTATTGTTTTGCCTTAGCCCTGCCCTAACCTTTGTCAAAGTCCCTTCATTGAACTCTTCTCAGTGACCCTGCTGAGTGTGCCACGTCTTTCTGATGAGACCCTAACTGCCACAGAACCTTTTGCACTAGTCCACAAGAGAGGTGGCCAAGTTTTGAAAGAAGACACCCATAGAAGAGATGAAAATGAGGGCGGGTATTGAAGTATATCTCACAGGCCCACTCAGCACAATTTAAGGGCAGAACAAATTGAAAAACCACCACCCATGAATGCTGGAGTTGCTACAGCAAGCAAGGCTGAATTCATCGTCACCACCTTTCCCAACTTCTTCTGCCTAAGTAGTGAGTTCATTCCATGTAATGTCTGCTTTGCCTCCACTGAGGCCAAGACCATGTGCAAACTCTGCTCTCCGGCCTTATGCAAATAATCTGCTAGAGGGTCAGCTGCACTGTGGAATGAGAAGGCAGGTTAGTTAGCCACTTGGGAGATGTTACCAAGATGGCCGGTGATCAGAAGAGCTGCTTATTTTCATAATGACCTTCAGGAATTAAATAAAAATACGAGTGCTATAGATTAGTGAGAACAAGCCAATTAAAAGCACAACATGCCTTCGGGATTTTTTATTTCTTTTCCAGGAGGCTGAAAGGCATCAGTGGCTGCTGAGGCAGGATGGCGGTCTACCCAGAATTACTGATGAAGGCTGCGTCCTCTTGCTTGGATTTATCAAGGCAGTTGAGGGGATTTGAGCCTGTTGAATATTTTACGAGTTGCAGCCCATGGGGGGAGAACAGTGGAAGGTGAAAAGGCAATCCCTGTGTTTCTTTATGATTCCAATATAAAACTGAGCCACTTGGGGTGGGGGGGGAAGCAGGCACTGGAGTCAGCCCACCGCCGGAAGGCACGGCGCACCAATTCTCCCACTTTAATATCTGCTGTTTCATTTTATATTCATCATGTCAGCATAATCTGCCTTTATGGGAATCGTCTTGGTTCCCAACCAAATGCGTTTAGTCCCCCTTTTGCTTTAAGTTTGATTGTAATATGACTTGAAGACTTCAATGAAATGTTTATGTGGAAGGAGTAGAGGAAGAAAAATGGGAGAATGCAATTGGAAAATCAATCAGCGGGGAATTTTAAGAGCAGGCCTTGGTCATGCTGCTACTTCTTTGACCTGTTTTTAATGGACGCTGGACTGACTCTCTGATCAAATGTACTCATGATAGTTCCCCACTGCATGATAGATAAAATACATATTTTATCACCAGGCATTCAAAGCCCTTAACTCTGTGTCTAAACTTCATCTCCAACCTGACATTCTCCTGCTTTCTTACCTGTAGACGTGGCATCCCTGCCCTGAGGTAACACATTCAGGCCAATCTCTAGATCTCCTTCTCTCCTCCAGTGTGCCTCCACGGTGCTCAGACTACCACCTTTCGGGAGTAGTTCTTGGTGTTCAAGCTAGAACGTTCCTCTCTCACCTTTGAGTTCCCAGTAGACCTTTCCTTTCATTCTCTAGTGAGACTTGACTCTCTCTACATCCCAGCCTGTACTCCCTCCACCATCTTATTGATATGTGTGTGTGTGTGTGTGTGTGTGTGGTGTATATCCATAGTAAGCAATTCAATAATTATTTATTGAGCACTTACTATGTGCCAAGCCCTTTGCAAAGTGCTTGAGATAGAGCAGGAAGTAAAACATACAAAGTTCACAGCTCTCCTTGAGAGACAGGCAATAAACACATGTATAAGAAAATACATGAGGTAAAATATAGTAGTGATAAGTGCCATCGAAAGTTTTGAAAAAGGGATATAATCGAAAGTGGTTGTGAGGGCAGAGAGGAGTATTTTAGCCAGAGGAGCCAGGCAAGGCCTCTCTGAGGACTTATTTGGTCAGAGAGGTAGATGCTGAGAAGAGGCCAGCCTACGAGCTCTAGGCCGAGAGTTCCAGACAGACCAGACAGGAATTTCTTATGTCCTGAGACAAGAGGGAGCCTGGCCTCTCTGAGGAGCAGTTATAAGCCCTGCGGGGCTAGAGCACACAGTGAGGGGGCAATGGTAGGAGATGCACAGTCTCACGGGCCAGGATGCAGGCAGGGGCATGGGGGGGGGGGCAGCGACGGAATTTCTTCTACTGAAAAACTGTGAGTTTCCTGAAGATAAGACTCCGTCTCATTTCACTCCATGTTTTGAGCTCCTAAATGGTGTCTGGAATCGAGGAGGTATCAATAAAGTGTATTGTATGTATAAACAAAACAAAACAAACGTCTGAACCCATGAATGCATGAGTGAATGAATGATCAGTAACAAAATTTTCTCCTCGAGGTCTCACATCTCCCCCGAGCAACAACGGTTTCTTTCCTTTATAATAGAGTAAGTCCAGAGCTGTTTTCTGTGATTCAATATTTACTGTGTTTCACACACTGTTATCATTTAACGTTTACTGTCTGCTGACTGTGCACTCATCACTGTAGCAAACAAAGAGCTCAATCTAGTTTTGGTTCATGGGGTAATTTAGTCAAGGAAAAGGAGACATTGTAAGAGCAACTGACATAGTTAAAATTGCATGGACTGGAAGTCCATTGGGTCCAGCTGGGTACAGAGTCACTAGGGACCTTGAGCAAGTCACTAACGCTCTGTGATCCTCTGTTTTCTCATCTCATTGGAAATTAGGGAGGGTAAGCTCTACTGGTAGGGTCAGGCTGGGGAGCTCCAGGAATAAGGAGTTCAAATTTCAGGAAGCATCCCTTTGCATATTGTGTCTCTGTCTGACAGGCTGAGTCAACCAGAATGTGGTCTGCCTTGGGGCTTTCTCCCAGCGCCATGCCAGTGGCTCTCAGTATAAGTGCCCACGCAGCCAGCCACACACGGGTTCTTCCTCTTGAGCTGCAGAATTAGCCACATTTATTTCCAGGAACAACTTTCAGCCCTGGGTTCCTTGGGTCTCTGGTTCTGGGCTGGATGCACTGAGAAAAAACTGAGTGGCTGGGCAAGGCCATTTGCCATGATGTCTTCACCTTGCCTTGGCTCAACTGGCTGTTTGCCAGAGAAGCCACTACCAGGGCCTCGGGTCCTGAGGCTGCCAGGTGGGGCAGTGGGACAACAGATCTCCCCAGCCCTGGAGGCAGAGCATGTGCTCGGGAGAGACCTGTTCAGACTGGGCACCCAGCCAGTCTTCTCTCCACGGGCACAGCAGTGGATTCTCAGGTGCCTTTGGAGCCCATGTTCTAAGAGCTGTTGAACTTTTGTGATTATCTTCAGCCCTTTCCAGTTACTCATGTAGCAAGGGAAGTCCAAGAATGTTTTCACTTGGACTAATAACATACTCTGTTCCAGCCGCTTTGTCTTTTATTTGGAATGAGGTGGAAAGACTTTGGAGTGTTTTGAGCTGAGGGGTGACATGGCTGACTTATGCTTTGTTTGGATTCTTCTGGCTTCTGGGTTGACAGAAGACAGAAGAGGGCAAGGGTAGGAGAAAAGAGCCAGGTTAAGAAATCCTTGCAATAAGCCAGGCAATGGGGGATGGTGTTTTGCCCAGAAGGTTGTAGTAGGGGAACTGAGAAGGGTTGAATTTTGAATTGGTTCTGAAGGATTTGCTGATGGACTGGAGGAAGAGTGGGAGAAAAAGTGAACAGTCAAGGCTGTCTCAAGGTTTTTTCCAAGGTGGCCTAAATGCAAATTCAATCCCGTTCCTATTAGTAATTATAATGATAATAAATGTTAACAGCTAACAATTTTTAGCATTTAAGTGCTTGACACTCTTCCCCTAAGAACTTTTAGTTCCCTTAGAACCTCAAGGAATTGGAGGCTATAAGGAATGGATGATACAAGAATAATTTGCTAGAATTGGGGGAGCAAACCTCATTTTCTCCACTCCTCAAGGCCTGACTCCTTTTCATTCAGTGTCACCTGGCCTGATGGGCTGTGGTGGGACATGGGGAGAGCTGAGTGGATAAGGAGCAGTTCTAACTCAACTTGCTCATCGGTTCTCCTCAAGTGTGTGTGTGCACATGAGGATTCCTGGAGGTATAGGCACGCTATCTCCAGGTCAACCCCAAGTCTGAGGAAGTGGGTTCAAAGCTCCAACCCTAGACATTATGAAGGGTACTTGTCTACAAGAGACAGAGGATTGGCTCTGTCTCCTGCAGTAACTCTCACTTGAGTGCAGATCTGATAATTCCCCAAGAATCCCATCACCCTTCTCCTTTGTTCAGTAGAACTACTCTACTCCCTTTGTCCTTTTAGGACTTTTCCAGGGACATGAGCCCTTTGTTGGAGGGTATTTTGAGAAGATCTGTATGAGCTCCATGCAATGACATTTTGGTACCTTATGCCATTACCCTTCTTCCCCAGTAACAGACTGTGTTGATGTGATAATAGTGAAAGGCAATGTGATTAAAATGATAATTATATTAAAGAAAAAGGTCTTCAGAGGGAAAGACAACAGAGGCAAGAGTTAGGAATCTCAGGTCAGGCAATCTAACCTTTGCGTTGGTCATGTGGGAACACTGGGGTGGCAAAATGGCTTTTCAAATAGTTTTAAGCCACAGAAACCTTTTCACTATCACTCTCTTTCTTGATAGTACAGTATATAAGCTACAAAAAACTGACAGAAGAAGCAGGCTCAGAACAACTTACTTGCCAAGCTTCTTTGTGGTGCACGATGACCGTGAGGCGCCTTGGCTGGCCTGGGTGATTTCTTGGGTCTTTGTAGCTCTGAGGTTCTGCAGTGCTGCCATGGGTACTTCCATCCCAGTTTTTAAGGAATTCATACTCTGAACTCCCACTTCTCTTGCTAGTTTCCTTCCTTCATCTTCTTCTGGTTCTGTGGCCTCAGAAGACTATAAGTGCTTTCACTCTTTTGCTCCATTTAATTCCAGTGTTTTAGCAGAATGAATTATCTTATTATGCATTATGTCAGAGAGAGAGAGAGAGAGAGAGAGAGAGAGAGAGAGAGAAAGGGACATCCATTTGCCACCAGACAGATCCGGGTTCAAGCCCTGGCTGTGCTACTTACCAGCTTTGATACTTGGGGTGAATCGTGGCCCCAGTTAATCCATCTCTAAAATGGAAGTGATGATCCCTGGCTCATAGATTTCATGTAAGATAAGACATCTGGCACAGAGTTGGTGTCTTATGAACTCCTGAATACACAGGGCTCCTTCCCTCCCCAGAGCTCTGAGGCTAGACTTACAGCTCACCCAGTGCCTTGGCTCTTGTCTTTCAGAGATGTCTGGCACAGCGGCGGACATCTCACTGGTGCACTGGAGACAGCAGTGGCTGGAGAATGGCACCTTGTACTTCCACGTCTCTATGAGCAGCTCTGGGCAGCTGGCCCGGGCCACCGCCCCCACACTCCAGGAGCCCTCGGAGATTGTAGAGGAGCAGATGCACATCCTGCACATTTCCGTAATGGTGAGTGGGGCTGCCATAGGAGACCCTGGGGCGGTGGGTGTGTAAGGCAGAGAGATGGAGGGAGGTGGGGGCTTTTCTGCAGGTGGAGGGAAAGAGCGCTCTGTGTAAGAGGTTAGAATGATAATAAGAAGGTCAAATAGATTTGGTGGTGTCACTTGGACTGATGCATACCATTCCATCATCTGTCAGCTGTGACAAACTAATTGTGCTTTGGAGGAAGAAAATAAAGGGTCTCCAACTCCTTGGCCTTTTGGCCGATATCTCTGGGAATAGCTGTTTAACATCTGTCACGTGCTTGGCCTGCCTTGCTGGGGGCAGAGGTTCAGTGCTCCAGAATACAACTGGCCTTTCCAAGAATGACTGAACAAACAAAATTGGAACAGGATGGCCTTTTGCTAAGTGCCCGTTGATGTACCAGGTGCTTTAACCCTCAGGATCACTCTTGCAGTGTCGATATTGTGTGGTGGCCTCTGTGCCTAGCCTGTACCTTTGCACGTGGAAACCCTCTGTTATCCTCACTGTATAGTTGTGAATACTGAGTCAGAGGAGCAAAAATGCTTGCCTAAGGTCATAGCTGATAAGAGATGGAGGGCTTTTGAGTATTCGAAGCCAAGAGCATCTGGTTACAAAGCCTGAACTGTGTCCTCTACACCTTGTTTTCTCACAATGAAAGACTTTATTGAGTCCCTGTCACCTGTCAAGCCCTGTGCTGGGCACCTTTTGGGCATTGCCTCATCGCACTCTTGCCAAGAATGCACATAGTTGGGCCTGCCACCTCTGAGTTAGAGATGAAGTTGTGAGCCCAGAGACTGAAGTGACCTTCAGGCTCTCTAACTCTGAGTCTGCCACCTCCTCAGAGAAGACTGCTAGCGTTGAAATCACTCTGGTAACTGTCCAGAATCTATGTCCATAGCAATGGTTTCTTTAGAAGCTGAAATTAATGGCTGAAGGGTAGATAGAGGAAAACTGATTCAGCCTACACAAAGGTCAGGTTCTCTCTGGTTCAGGAAGAGACCTGATAATAGCAACAACTCACCTCTCCTACATCTATTTCATTCAAAACCACCCTTACATTATTTTCTCCTTTTCTCCTTCAAATACCTGAGGGTAGGGACTATTAGCCCCAACCTAGGTGTGAAGAAAGTACAGCTCAAATGGGCCAAGTGATGGTATGAGGCCACTCAGCAAAGCGGGGCTACCTCCCACCCCTTCATTTCTTCCTTCCATTCACCAGTCAACAATACTTTCTGAGTCCACGATGGAGAAAACTTCCTCTTGGTCTCTGCTCTTCTTGTTCCTCTTCAGCTAACTCTCTGCATCAGACATTCTGATTAGGGCTGAGTAAGAGCTTGGAAGTTTTCTCTTTTTGGAAAAACACACACATACTCCAGCCAGACAGCAACGTTAATTTTGGACCTAACGCATGCTCGTCACGTGGAGGAACAAATCAAGGCCTTTGTGTTATTCATGGAATGAGTGTGATAGACTTTCTTTTTCCATATGTATATTTAGCGAATGATGCAGCCACACATCAAGCCAAATGGGTGCCTGCCTGCTCTCTTTTGGTGCAAGTTTCTAAGCACCATCTTGGTGTACTCGCTGAGTCCCTCATGGGGAACCTGGCACCCCATGATGTTAAAAAGGGTCAAAGGGGAATGCCTTCTCCTCTTCCTTTAATCTTTTGGAGGGAGACGCAGTTTTGACTAATATTTATTAAGTCTTGCCGTTGCTCCGGACACCTTTACTTACACAGTCCTCCCAACCCAGTCATCTATAGATAGTATTGTCTCAGTTGTAAATGAGTCTTGCTTGAGCCTTCTCTGCCTCCAGGCTCAGTCCTCTGTATCAAACTCCCTCCCCAAGGATTGTAGATGCTCCTCCCCTCTCCCCTGTGCTCCGTGAACTTGGTTTGGATAAAAGGGTTCAGTCTCTGAAATTCCCTGTAATTCAGGTTTGGCAGGCAGAGTAGAAAGTTTGGATCTTGGCACACTCCAGAAACTCATTGGTCACCTGCTAAAGTGGAGCAAGGCTCTATCGCCTTATGGTCTTACTAGTTTTGACCCTGCAGGGCCCCAGCATCCTTACCCTCTGAGGACAGGGCGAGGTCTGGGAGACCCTGAACACCAGGGCGCCAGTGGATGGAAGCCCAGTCTCCCAGAGGTGGGACAGGGCCCTGAGAACACCGCCCTCCATCAGAGGCAGGGTGACGTGGAGGTCAGGAGCATATCCCGGAGCCCAAGGGCCTGGCGAAGCCCTGCCCTGCGTCTTAAGCCTCTGGGTAACTTTGGGCAAAGTATTTAACCTTTCTGTGGCCTGTTTTGTCATCTGTAAAATGGGGGCTGCATGACAACTTATCTAGTGGGTACACCAAAGATATAGATCACAGGAGCCTACTCTATAATAGCATTTGCTTTTATTATTAGTGGCACTTCAGTTGAAGAGTTTGGGACGCACTGACTTTTTACACCCATTTACTTCATAGATTGATAAGCTGAGGTCCAAAGACAGGCGAGGACTCGCCCAGGATCTCACAGCCAGGCAGCTGGCTCAGACCCTCTCCTTAGACCCTGTCCTTGGCGTTCTGTCCACAGCCAACTGGGCAAGAACAAAAAGAGGATTTGCTTTCTTTTCTGTCAAGCAACCATTCAAAATGGTATTCAAGGTGGCGAGGGACTGTCTCTCCATTTCACATGTGAGGAATGTGAGACTCAGCAAGTGTAATTGCCTCGCCCCAGACAGTATGGCTCACAGTAAGGCCATTCTGGGACCAGGCTTTACCCAAGACTCCAAACTTATGTCGCTTGTTTACTTAGGACACCATGGCTCTGACTGCCAAATGTCTCATTGTTTTCATCTTCGGTGATGACTCAGATCATCCAGTCAGATCTCAAAGATATCTGGAGGCCAGGGTGGACAATCCTTTATCCCCTTTTTGCAGCACAAATATCCTCCCTGCCCAAGCCATGAAACCAGCTCCTTGCTCAGCCCCTGGAACCTGCTAGAATCCCTGCCTACAGGAGTGGAACCAGTATGCTTTTGGGGTCTTGTTATTTTGAGTTGGGCACATATACTGCCCCAGAGGATTGCATCATCTGACTAATAATATCCTAAAGGGTGATGGAATAAGGAGGTAATCAGTGAACCCTAGGCCAGAAAAGAGAGAGTGAACAGTCATCTTGTCTAGTCCCCCGCCTGGGCTTCAGCCACTCCAAGCAGTCACGTGCTCTCCTTGCTGTAAAGGTGCAGAGACCAGAGCAGAGGTTTGTGACGCCGCAGACCTGGCCCTGAATCCTGACCCTCTTACCTCCTGCTTCCTGGCAGTTTTACCCTGGGCAAGTCCCTTCACCTCCCTGAGGCTCAGTTTCCTCACCTGTGGAGGAAACTGACTATCCCAATGGCACAGGATTGTTAAGGAGATTAGAGGGAGCACACAGCTGGTACCTAATATCCAGCCTGGCACATCATGTGAACACAGTAATAGAGGTTTTTACTATTACCAGTGCAATAATACTTAAAAGACTACCGTCTAGGAGGAAGAAAACATTGGGCTTAGTCTTATAACTCGTGCTATTTTACTGTTTAATCTAGGGAAATAATCATACTATATAACGTTTATTGAATATTTACTTTATGCCAGGCACCATTCCATATTTTTTACATACATTATCACATTTCATCCTCACAACAGATCTTATGGTGGATGCTCTTATTTTGTTCATTTCATAAAGGAACTGAGGTGTTGATAAAATGAATATAAAATAAATAGCTGATGGTGTGACTTGGTCATTCAAAGGTTAAATGGTAAAGCTATAGTTCATTCTGTATATGCTGGTTCCAGAGCCTCTGCCCTTGATCTATGAAGCCGCCCACCACGTTTCTTCTCTGTGCATTAATTTAGCTTAAGTTACATGATTTATAAGTGGGTTCTTAAATAGACTCACCTTTACGTGGAATCCATGTGTATATTTAAAGGGGTTTATGACTTGGAAATCAACTCCAAGGTTGAACAATTCCTCAGTCGCTAGATTTATGATGGCCAAATTAACTTCATCATCTTAAAACTGGGGTAATATTCCCCAAATCCTAGAGCTTTTCTAAGTGTCAAGTAAGGTCAAGCATGCAAGGGTCCTGCACAATGAAAATAATGGCTGAGCTTATTGAGGCCTCATGGTGTATCATCTACAGTGCTAAGTGTGGCACATGTATTATTCCACTGAATTTTTCTAAGACCTCTAGGAGATAGGTACTGCCCTTGTCCTTGATTTACAGATGAGGAACCTGGTAGTTGGTAGAGTTATACATCTTGCTCAAGTTCACGTTACCAATAAGTGCTCACACTACAATTCCAACTCCTATCTCTTCAGACTGGGCACAATTCTACATGGCATGTGCCTGATACTCAGTAAGTGCCCCAAAAGAGGTGGCCATTATGAAAACCTTAGCTGTCCAGTGAGCATGTATCATGCTTGTTATTTATGGAGTATTCACTTGGGGTGTACAAAACACTTGATTGAATGTGGAAACTTGTCAGTTAGGGGGAGAGGAGTTACTTATGCTAGCAATTTATAGATAGATAAAAAGAAAATCAAAGGAGGCTAAGTGACCTGGCTAGGGGTGCAGAGGAGAGTCAGAAGAGAACTCATGGTCTGAATCCTGTGGACGGACGCTCTTTGTATTGTTCACCAACACAAGCTAACACGGGCATCTCCCTGCCTGATAGCTCAGTTTGGATTGCAAATATGCAAAAATTGAATAGTAGAGTAAAAGACCTCTTTGGTTTCCTTATTTAGAAAGTGGGGAACGCTTATTTGTTTCAGACAGTCATAAAGTTAAATGCAAATGGATCATAGCAAATGTGACCAGAGATTCTTATTTCTCCTTCTTTGCAGTTGCTTGTTTTAGTTTTTAGTCATTTTTTGTTGTTGTTTTGGTTATATTGGAATTTCAAGACATACTTTACTTTGGCCTTGATCAAAATTTCTTTCAACACAGTTATCTCTTGGGGCTCAGAGAGCTAGTCATATAACTCTACCCTCTCCCTCTTTTTTAACAGTGAGAATTATCATTTCATGTGAATTGGTGTGTATTGTTTTTAAAGATTCTCACCAAAGTTATAGAATATAAATGTCCATTGTAGCTCTTTTTTTTTCCCCTTTTGTCTTTTTGGTGGTGAAATGTTTTGAGAAGGGGGATGAAAGAGGAAATTTGCTTGATGTGGAAGAAGATAAGACATTTGAGCACACATTTCTTTCTAAAGGACCATTCACACAAAATGCTGCAGATTTTCCTTGGGGGCTGCAAAAGTTTAGGATCAACTACAAAATTAGAGGGAGCTGTCCAAAAAAATTCCACTTTGGACACCAATCCAAGTTTGGATACCAATGCCAAGTTAGTCACCAACTCCAAGTTTGGGGGAGTTCCAGAAACCACACTGAGTTTTGAAAATTTGCTAGAAGGACTCACTGAACTCCTGAATGCTGTTATACTCAGTTACTGTGTAATATAGGGAAAGGATGTAAGTCTGTAAGGGTTACATCCACAAAGCTTCTGATGTCCTTTCCCTGTGGAGCAGGAGGCATTAACCTTCTGGAATCTATGCGTGACAATATGCAGAGAATTGCCAACCAGGAAACCTTGTCCAAGGCTCAATGTTCAGAATTTTTTATTGGGGTTCCATTAGGTAAGCATGATTGGTTGATTAATTGCCCACATGGTTGAACTCAGCTTCCAGGTCAACTGATGCCATGTGACCCACATGTTCTGCCTCCCCCAAATCTCATGGCTGATTTTTCTGGCCTGGCCAGCCTACCCACTGTGACTACCAAGTATGGCCCACACTCACCCTAAGATCTGATGTGGCCAGCCCCTACCCTAAACAAAGACACTCCTATCTTGTATGACATGATTACCTCCCTGAAGCTGAGAGCAAAGGCCAGGCCTCTCTTCGGGCAAGGCCAGGTTCTTTACTACAAGAGCAATTACAAGGGAACAACATCCTGGTCCGTGGAAGGACAAACCTTTCAAAATGTTTGCACTATCCAAAGTGGAGTGGAGTAAATCAGGAGATAATGAGTAACTTGTCCCTGGGAGTGTGCAGGCTGAGTCTGGAAGCACTATTCATTTGTATTTGGGAATAAATTCATCAGGTGAATAGTACTAGGTGATGATTTCACTTCCTTCAAACTTAGAAATTCTATGATGCTATGACATATTAATATGTAGAAAAATACTTCGAGGATTATAAATTGCCACATAAATGTAAGATATTATTGTTACCATTCTTAATCAGTAGCTTTGTTTAAA
The DNA here is from genome assembly GCA_026826555.1 of Tolypeutes matacus. NCBI lineage: Eukaryota > Metazoa > Chordata > Mammalia > Cingulata > Chlamyphoridae > Tolypeutes > Tolypeutes matacus. The sequence goes on along the minus strand of JAKSZT010021121.1, from coordinate 4,245,448 downwards.
GAATCTGTGTGAGATTGGGTTCATGCTTTTGAAGTTTTTTGTGAAAGATGGCTTTAGACCATTTTCCCAGCCATTACTTTGATTTATTCACAGCATTTCATTCATTCCTTCATTCACTGATTTAATCATTTGACTACCCAATAGTTTACCTGCTTACTAAACCTAAGAGTGAAATTCTAGCTGTGAGACAAAAAAGAAAAATTAACAAAAGAGCTTTTAAAAAATCATCTGGAAGTTCAGAATGAGCCAGCTTTGCGAAATTACTGTTAAAAGTGGTCCTACATACAAAGTTGTATTAATGAAAAACTAGTTTTCTGACTAATAGGTTCTAGATGAGACCAGAAATATTATGTTTACTTCTGGGGACCACATATTAAGAGAAACAATAACTAAATAGAAAAAGTTATAAGAAAATTACAGAGGCAGTGAAGAATATTTAAATAATAATGAGCTCTACTATAGTATATTTAAAGCACTTGCACATTTAACTCATTTAATTCTTACAATAATTCCAATTTAATAGATGTTATTACTCTTGTACTCTTGAGAAAACCTAGGCACAGAGAATTTGCAAGAACTATTGGACTTGGTGTCCTAGGGTTCATATTGGGACTTTGTAACTGTGAAATCAGGAGCAGTTCCTCTCCATGCTTGTTTCCCCAGCTGTAATGGGATGCTGGTGGGAGAACCTACCTCAGAGGGCTGCTGTGATGACGGCCTCAGGTGGTTTTCATAAAACCCATAAGCTGGTGCCTGATGCGCACTCAGTGCTTTGTATGTGTATGACTCTGCCATGTGCAAGTGATATCGCCATGTTATTTATAAGTGATATTATTGAAGGGCACCCAGGAGACAACCAGGTGGAGGAGAAGCCAAGGACTTATAGACTGCGAATCCCAAAGACCTTTCAGGGAGGGCACAATAGAGGGAAAAGCAGACCCCACGAAGAAGGATTGATCTTAAAAGGAAGGTGGTAAAAATTGAGTGGTAGAAAGACCATGTGATACATGGGGCTCAGCTGTCCCATCTCTGCTGCTGATGTGTCTATGACCTTGGGCAAATCATATCCCTTTCTTGGTCTTGAGAGGATTCCCCACCTTCAGAGACATTTCACCTCTCTGAACTTCTCATTTGGTTATTTGCAAAGTGGAGACAAACTTAAGATCAAAATGCACATGAATGCCTCTGCTAGGTTTTTCTAAAAGCAGTAGAACTACTATGTAGGCTGGTGAGTGGGGCAAGAACAGACACTTAGGGTAAGGAGGAGGCTGAAGAGGAAATCAGGGCAGACAGATGCAGCATCCAGCAGAGGCAGGGGGCCAGGAGGCTGGGAACCCACTGCAGGGGATCTGAGAAGAGTCAGGGGAGGGGATGATGGCCTGAGCTGCAGCATCCATCCCTGGAGAAGGGAAGGAAGAGGAGAGAGCCTGAGACTTCTGTGTGGCTAAAGGGGGAGAGGCCAGACCAGTTGGCAGGAGTCAGGGGAGTTTGCTCTGGCTGGCTGTTCCCCACCTCCTTCACTGCAGCCTCTTGTTCCACATTTTATTTTCTTTCAAGAACCTGGGGACTTTGTATAGTATTCAAACAACAGCACAATATGTATGCCCAGTGTGTGTGATGTGCTGGATTCACACTGTTTACTCCCTTTCTCATATGCCATGAATCGGACCGCAACAAAAATGGGAGGTGAGCTTAATTTGGGACACATTTGAACTACCACCTTCCACTTCAATTAAATCCCCTATTTTCCTTCTCACTGATCCTCAGAAGGCAGCTTGGTTTGGTGAAAATAGTGTGGTTTGAGGACAGATAACGTAGATTTGAGTCATGAGTCTTCCTCTTACTGCTCTTTGCCCTTAAGCACGTTACTAAACCTCTCTGATCCTCCCTTTTCCCTGAATTTTAAACGGGGCTGAGGTAAGAAATAAATGATTAAAGGACATAAAGTGCCTTCACACAGTACTCAATGAAGGTTTCTTCCCTTTCTTTTGACTTTAAAAAAATTCCTTCCTAATCTGTTGTGTTTTGCTTACACAAACATCCTTTGATCTTAGCTGGGGAGAAGTTATTAAGAATATTGGCTCTAAAATACTGATATAAATAATTAACTAAATAAATAAGTGGGTAGAAACAACAGTTCTTTCTTAAAGTAGAATTCCAATTAATAAATGTAGAAGGAGAAAGCGTAGTAGGAAAATCACCGTTAGGTAATTACCACTGCAATAAGTGCCACAGACAAGATCCACAATGGGTGAGCCTCGGAGGAGAACCATGAGATTTCCAGAGTTTCAAAGTATCCTCCCTGCTAGCTTTTATTAATTACAAAAGGAAAATAGCATCTATAGAGTGGAGAAATCTGTCAGAAACCACTTTCATTAGTTTCCGGGGGCTACCGTAACAAATTAACACAAACTCGGTGGTTTAAAACAACAGAAATTTATTCTCTCACAGATCTGGAGGCCAGGAGTGGGCAGAGCCCCACTCTCTCTAGCGGCTTGGGAGAGAATTCATCCCTTGCCTCTTCCAGCCTCTCATAGCTCCTGGTGCTCCTTGACTTGTGGCCACATCACTCCAGTTTCTGCCTCAGACCTCACCTTGACTTTTCCTGTCTTCTCCGTGTGTCTCTTATAAGGCCATGTGTCACTGGATTTAGGACCCACCTGGTAATCCAGGGTGATCTCCTCCTGTTAACATCCTTAGCTTAATCACATCTGCAAAAACCCTTTCTCCAAATGAGCTTGCATTCATTAGGATGTGGGCATATCTTTTGGGGGGTCACCATTTCAACCCACTACACTGCCTTGGTCAAGGTCAACATCATGAGTCATGACGAGTCGCCTAATAGGGTGCACCAGCAGGATCACACTGTCACTGCGGTGGAATTCTTGCCCTAAATGTGTAACCACATTCTGATTATGAGAGCGCATCAGATGAACCCAACGTGAGGGACATTCTACACTATCCCTGAGCAGCCCCCTTCAAAAGTGCCAGCGTCATAGAAGACTGTTCCAGATTGGAGGACGCTAGGGAGACGTGACGATTAAATAAGATGCAGAAAAGGACATTGGTGGAAAAACTGGTGAAATTTGAAGAAAGCCTGTAGTTTAGTTATTAGGCTTGTATCAGTGTCAGTTTCCTGCTTTGTATCATTTCACTACGGTTATGTAAGATGTTCATGTTAGGGGAAGCTGAGTCAAGAGTGTCCAGGAACTCTCTAGACTATCTTTGAAACTTCCAGTGAATCTATAATTATTTCACAAAGAAAGGGTTAAAAAAAAAAATCATCTCTGGAACCAGACTGCCTGGGTTTGAAGCCTGGCCCTACCATTTAACTTGCAATGTCGCATGGGTCAGGTTACTTAACCACTCTGTGCCTCAGTTTCCTTCACTGTAAAATGCCTGCCTTATGGAATTAAAATGAAGGGTATCACCCCTGTGAATTAGAAACAGAGTGGGCATCACCATCCCCAAATCCTCAAGATTGGGGAGTGAACAAGGGACAAAAGTAGACTAATTGTTATTCTGTTACAGACTTACTATTATCCTAACAATGGAATGAACAAGCATGAGGGGGAGTGCAACTATGGGCTAAAGTAGACTTATTATTCTAGTAATGGAAGAACTTATAACATTGATATAAAGGCAGTGGTCACCAGAGGTTCGGAGGGGAGGGAGAGGGAAAAAGAGGTGTAGCATGGGGCATTTTGGGGACATTGGACTTGTCCTGCCTGACATTGCTATGACAGATGCAGGCCATTATACATCTTGTCATACCTATAAAATTGTGCAGGGCAGAGTGTAAACTATAACGTGAACTATAGCTCATGGTTAGTGGCAATGCTTCAATATGTGTTCATCAATTGTAACAAATGTACCACACTAATGAAAGATGCTGTTAACGGGGGAAAGTGTGGGAGGGGCAGAGGGTAGAGCATATGGGAATCCCCTGTATTGTTGATGTAACGTTTATGTAATCTAAAGCTACTTTAAAAATAAAAAAAAAACTTTTAAAAATGAAGTACACTGTAAATGCTATATAAATGTTGTGTCATTCGTCTCACTCAGTCTGCTGTTGTTACTGTTGGTATTTCACAGGGTGAAACCGAGGCCCCGAAAGCTAAGATGACTCTTCTAAAATCCTGCAGCGGTTCCAGAACCTAGAATAAACTTAAGTTTCTGAGTCCGAGTGATCTCTCCACTTTATAATATTCTCTCCCTTACAGGCGCAGGAATGGCCAGTGATCTTCAAGAAGCCCATCTCCACAGTCAGTCAGTCGCTTGGAGTCTGTGTACTGTGAGGCAGCTCCGAGCCTGTGGGAGAAACAGCCATTTCTTCCTGGGAATGTTTAAAAATGATGGAAGCACAAGTTTCCAACTTAATTCTTTAAAAAAAAAAATCTTAAAAACCATTTAGGGGCAGCTGGTGGAGTGCCTGCTCCTAGTGTACGAGGTACCGGGTTCAATCCCCAGTCCCTCCTTTAAAAAAAATAAGCCATTTGGTCCATTTTAGAGTGAAAACAAAGAAAATGAAAGCAAAATAGCTAGAGCTCAGAGTGATCTGAGCATCGTTTTGTAGCAGGTCAGTGACAAAGCGGGTCTCACCCCAGGAGAGTGTGTGTGTGCGCGCGCATGCACGTGTGCTCACCACCGTGTCACCGTGTCCAGACCTCCTGCCGCTGGAGTGTGCAGTCAGCAGAAGGCCTCCTGCTCCACGTTGTGGGAGCCGGCAGTGGAGGCTCAGCCCCACTCTGCTTCACTTCGTTGTGGTAATCATCCTGTCTGCAGATCCACCAATACAGTCAAACAATTACCCAATTCAAACCTCTGCCGCTAATGTTCCCCAGCTCAAGGGCGTCTTTAATAGCAAAATAATACTTGTTTTTTCTTCCTTCCCTCTCTGTTTTTTCCTAATCTCTCCCCAATGAGACATAACATTAATTACAGCAGTTAACAGAGAGTCTGTCTCCGTTACTGCCTGCCACCTTCTCCATCTTGGCTTCCGCCTCCAAAATTTCTCTCCTGAATGAAGGAGGGAGGTGGGGGGTATGCAGATGCGTTATTGTATTTATTTGCCTCTTCTCTGCCTACCTCTTTTGTGCTGAATCTTAAGTCAAGTAGGATCAATATTTTCTCTGGGGGTGTGCGTGAGTGTGAATCTGTGTGTCCCTGCTTCATAATCTAGCTGTCATTTTGAGCTAATTGTGTTGTTTCCTCTTGTGTGGAAGGAAATCTTATCTGTTTTGGATTAAAATTCAATGAAGGTCATAGCGGCTGGAAAACTTACCAGACTGCTGCAATTAATGTTCATTTGGCTTTGATAAATTGGAACGTTCCCCTCAGTAGGATTGGAGTATTTTTCAGAAGCAATAATTCTTCCATTAACTCCATGGTTCTGCTTGTGATGGAGGACCTTGTCCTGCTTTTGTTTGTCATCTGTCACTTGGAGGAGGTGGGCATATGTCGGAGAAGATTTATCATGATTGCTGTGCCTGCTTGTATCTGGGCCTTTAAAACCACTAATTACGTTTGCCCCCTGTAAATTGCTTGATTAAATAAAATTGGGGTTAGAATTGAGGTACAAAACAATGTGTGCTCCTGTTTTCACCCGTGTTTCCATAGTTCTGGGGTTATTACAAGTTCCTTTCAAGAGCTAGGTGAAAATGAAGCCATCGTAGGGATGATGCTAAGAACTTTCTGTATGCCAGCGTGTTCCCTGGGTGTTCTATCTGCATGGTTTTCCTTAAATCTTAAAACAGTTCTGTAGGGTAGTTGTGTCCATTTTACCCGGGGAGGGGATGGAAGTCCATAGCTGTTAAATGTTTCGACCAAGCCACAGGAAATTTGAAACCAATTGTTTTGATATGGACACCCTGGCATTATCACTATGCATTGGAATTTTTAAAATGTTGCCTAGTATTGTTAAGTTCTACGGTTCACCATTGCAAGGTGTGGAGCGAGATAGCCTTTCTACATCCGAATCATTTCAGGTGTTTGTTACAAAGGCAATTCCTGGGCCCTTCCCCAGGTATGTGGGATCTGAACATCAAGGGTGGGGCTCTGGGGAATCTGCATTAGGAGAAGCTCTGCTGCTAATGTTTGCATACACTGAAGGTGGAGAATCACTGCCCTATAGCTCATTGAGCCCGGCAGTGGGAAAGTCACAGCCTCAGCGGCTAATTTTTTTTAAGTATTGTTTTTGCATTACTAATTACTTATATAGATGATTGCATTGAATTGTCACAAATTCTTGCCAGTCAGACCTTGCTATCTCCATTTCACAGATTGAAACATTGAGGTTCATAGAATGAAATGGCTTCACCCAAGGTCATGGCTGGTGAGAGGCCCGGCTGAGATCCAGACCCCGTGTTTGGCTCACTGGCCGCAAAGCTCTTGCTCTGTGTTCCCAGCCCTCCCTTCTTTAAATTGCTGCTGGCCACAAACAAGAGCGACTCTTTGCTTTCCCCTCGGACACCCTCTTGGGTTCCTGTCTTATTACAATCCTAACGTGTCCTGATGTTCCCCTAATGAGGCATCCAGAGGCCTGCCCTGTCTCGGCCCTCCTTAATAGGGAGTGAAATACGGTGGCGGCCGCGCGAGGCTTTGTTCTGAAGGTGCAGAGCCACTGGAGGCCACCTGGGGGTGATGTGGGCAGCTCCCCCCTCCCCTCATTGCAGCCGATCTCAGGTGAGGGAGGCCGGGCCTTCAGGGCAGCATGGCTGAGGGGAGACAGAGGAATCAGCTGGACCTGGAGCCGCAGCCTTCCGCTGGCAGGTGCTCTTGGGCTAGCTGTTTGCCCACGCTGAGCCTGGGTTTCCTCAAATGCAAAACAGGGGTAACACAGTACCTCCTTCCTAAAATCATGGTGAGGAGTGGAAACTTCGGCGTTAACAGCAAGTTCTTAGTAAATTTTCGCTCTTTTTAAAGCCCAAACACCCTTGACCCACTAAAGTTAATAGAATCGTCCCATTTAATATCTCATTAAAACCTCCTGACAGTATGTTAAGGGGGTGTTCTTGTTACCCTTTCACAGCAGAGGAGACGGAGCCTCAGAGAAAGGACTTTTAGGGCCACCCAGCTGGTCAGTGCCTGACTGAGAAGCCCTGGCCTTGAATCCCTGCCGGAACTGGGGAGGTCCGTGGGTGGGCCCTTTCCCGAAGCCCTGTAGATGGGTGGCTTAAGGTCCAGGGTGATACGTGGCCTGGTCTGCTGTGGCTTCTGAGATTCAGGACAGGGAATTGTGGTCAGGACCTCCCCAGCCCTACAGCTGAGGGAGCTTGGGATGCTGGAATACATTGCTTCCTTCTTCCCACACTTGTTCCCTATTGCTCCTGGGACAAAGGGGAAAGGAGTGATACGAAGTGGAAAGAGGAGAGAAAGTGGTCACAAAGCTGAAACAGAGCAGGGTGGAAAGGAGACGAGAGAGGAAGCACTGGCATATAAGAGCAGCTCAGTCAACTCTTAGATGAATGGATGGGGGTGGTAAGTGGTTGGGTGACACTGTCCTGTGTTACAACGGGCGATCTCTTTCTAACTTAGTAGCACTGAATCCAGATGCAGATGTTGCAGGAAGAGGAGCTAAGAGCCTCCACTTACTTAGAGCAATGGTTTTTTAGGAGTGCTGTTGTATGCTAGTGTGGTCTTTGTTACACACGAAGTCATTGAATTTCATAAAAGCCCTGCTTTTTAATAAATATTGGCAGATAGGATGTGTATAAAAACATTCCCATTCTTATGGACAACGAAACTGGGATTACCCAAGGTCACACAGCGGCCCAAAACCCGGGTTCTGAGTTTCTGGAGCCCAGATCAAGACCAATGTGGATATGTGATCAGCTACCTGAGAGGTTAGGGGCCTACACTTGCTTAGGTCTCTCTTCCTCCATTACTATTGGTATGACTGGGAAACAGCCTTTTGACCTGTCAGTTCCCACAGTGATGGAGTGAGGCCTCAGTGAGGTAACCTGTGGGAAGAGCCCTGGGTCATGCCCCCACATGACCGCTCTTGAGCTGTGGAACCTTGGACAATTCTCTTCATATCTCCCATAACCTGTGTCCTCACCTTTAAATTGGAGGCATACCTCACATGTTAAAAGACTGTATTGAATGAAATGAGATAACCTAGGCAGTATGCCCAGGATAATGCCCGGCGTATAATAAATGCTCAGTTCTTGGTGACTGTGGTTTTATTACCTGCCACTTCCCAAACCTCATATAAATTAAGAGTTCTCAACTTGGGAATCTCTCAGATCAACCAAAGACCAAGCCAGTGCTACACTGGCCTGCTGCGCGGTGGGCTGCCGCTGGGATGTCCCTGAGTGGAGAGAGGCCTGCAGCCGTGGGAGGTGACGGCTGTGGTCTCAGCCTCCCAGGGGCCATCTTCTGCTCCCCAGAAGGTGAAGTCACGGCTTCACCGGGTGGCGTAAAGTGAAAAATGAGGTTGTGAAGCAGCTACAACCTCTGTGTCATCATTTCTGCACCAGGAGGTCAACTGGCTTCATAAACTGTGCTGCTGCCAGAGTGGTCTTTGTTTAGGAATTAATTAGGAATAGCAAAGAACTGCTGCTCATGCAGATTTCTGTGTCTGGAAGTTATAAAAAGCAGATGGATTTTAAGCAAATCCATTTTTCACCCGTTAACACTATGTGAAAGGGCACATATTAGAGCAGGAGGTGCAGGGGAGATGGGCATTGAAAAGGGACACCCGAACGAAACCTCTTCTTGGTCTGCTTTGCTGGACCTGTGGACAGGACCCCATCCTTTTTGCTTCTGGACTTTGTGCATTGGTAAACTTTTAGTGTTAATAATCGCATAGTCTGTTGAATCTTTCCCTGTGCTGGGGGCGGTGCTAAATGCTTTGCATACTCTCACCTCATTTAATCTCCAAAACAGCTCAATGAGGATGCCATTGTTACCCTCCTTTCATATGTGAAGAAACTGAGGCTCAGAGGACAAACTCTTTTGCTGGATGTGACAGAGTCCAGACTTGAACCCAGAGCTGTGTGAGTCTAAGGTCTATGTCTAGAGCTGATATGCTAGCAGCTTCCTGATAACATGCTGTGTGCATTCATTTGAAAATATCTACTAAAAGCTCAGTGAGGGATTTTACAAGTGGCTCTTGTAAAACTTGGGGATTCTCTTATGTGGGACAATGAGAACCATTTATGCTTTCATCAGTCAACTCTGTGTTGACACTGAAGTTACCCTCAAAGAGTGCATTCTTCCTTAGCAACAACAATACTAATTCTAGCTAATTATAATTAATGCTAGAGAAGCTCATAAAATCATGGCATGTTAGAGGTTAAAGGGCCTTCAGGATCTCTGCTTGTAAGACCCTCATTTTTATTTTTTTATTTTATTTTTTTTTTTAAGATTTTATTTTATTTATTCATTTATCCCCCCCTTGCTGCTTGTGCTCGCTGGGTCAGCTAACCACGCCGTGTGGGCGGGCTTGCCTTCACCAGGAGGCCCCGGGAACCGAACCCGGGGCCTCCCATATGGTAAACGGGAGCCCTACTGATTGAGCCACAGCCGCTTTCCAAGACCCTCATTTTTAAAATGAGGAAACCCAATGTCAAGAGAAGGGAGTTCACTTCTTCAGAATAAGAGATGGACCAATTTGGGTTTAAATCCCCAAATTTCCTAGCACGTCTACTTGTCTCCTTGGGCAAGCTAGTTCATTTATCAGAGCCTTGGTTTCCTCTTTTGTAAAAAAAGAAAAGCACTACCAAGTGGTCTTGAGGATTCAGTGAGATGATGTACGTGGAACTAGTGTCCTAATACGTGGCAAACAAGTGAAAGCTTATTGTGACAGTGGGTAGAGGGGGAAAAGCATGGACTTGGGGCTAGACAGACCTTGGTTTAACTCTAAACTCCTTAATTATTAGCTAGTGACCTTGGGAAAAATCACTCAAATGCTCCAAACCTTAGTTTCCTTCTATGAAAATGAGAACGATGGTTATACCTACCTCATTTTGTTTGCAGTGTACATTAGAAATGATCTATGACAAGAATCAGCCCAGGCCCTACCCCGCAGTGAGCCTTGGCTCTCTTGGGTCCCCATATGTGCACTGTTCTTCCCCCATCCCATCGTTTTCACGCCCAGTTAGACAGTGTTCAAGCAAACAAAGAAAACCCATGGCTTCTTCCCTGAAGCACCACTGTTGATATTTTTCTTTGGGGCGGTGGAGCTGAGAAGTTCTGGATTCCAGACATTTCTATAAAAACCTTCCCAGTTTTGTGGGGTGATGCATCCCCTCCAAACACCAAGCTGGAGGGGAAGATGGCATTAAGTGTAATTATATATGCACTCCTGCATTGTTGGAACGCACTGGGAGGATTTGTCTTTAAAGTGTCATTCTTATAGCACAGACACCTGTTATGCTAATGATGCTGCCTTAAGTCTCTCCCCTGGGGGCCTAGATGCTTTCTCAGCGGAGCTTCTGTGAATGCGTTAAGCCACATGCCACACTCTGTGGTCTAGCATCCTTTTCTTTTTCTCAAATGTGAGCACCTTGGATTCTTAATTTGGCCTCTGTAATGAAGCACATGGCTGGGGAGAAGTGCTTAAGTTAGTCCTCCATTGGAGAGGACACCTAATGGGAAAGACTGGAAGAGGAACGGCATTTATTGAGCTGTTGCCACGCACCAGGTGTTGAGCTGAATGTTTTTCTGTGTTCTGCTATTTAGTCTTACTACAGCAATGCAAAGGTAGGTATTTGTATTGTTATTTTCCAGATAAGGAGACTAGAACTCAGAGAGGTTACATATAAGTTATTTATTTATTTATTTATTTTTTATAGATTTTATTTATTTATTCATTTATCCCCCCCTTGCTGCTTGTGCTCTCTGGGTCAGCTAACCACGCCGTGTGGGCGGGCTTGCCTTCACCAGGAGGCCCTGGAACCGAACCCAACCCGGGGCCTCCCATATGGTAAATGGGAGCCCTACTGATTGAGCCACAGCCGCTTCCCTACATATAAGTTATTTATTCAAATGATTGTTTCTTGAACAACCCACCCACTGTGTGTCAAGGGCTTTGCTAGACCCCTGGGGTTGCGATCTTTTTCTACAGGGTTTATCAAGGGTATTAACAGATTAAGCAAGTTGTCTAAAGTCACACTGTGTTACGATCCTTTTGAAACAAGGAGACCTGGAACTTAACTCATTCACTTCTTCAGTATTCATTGGGCAGCTCATATGCATAAGGCACTGTGTTAAGCACTGCAGGGGATTCCAAGATAAAGGTTTCCATGTTATAAAGGAGTTAACACTGGGGTGGAGGTGCTGAGACAAGTACTCAGGGAAAACAAGGTAGCACTGTCCCAGAGGCACTGGACAAAGGCGGTGGCAACACAGGGTGGGAAGAGGGTACTTGCAGCTGGAGGCTTCCTGGAGGAAGGGAAATCAATCCATGCCTGGAAATTTGGCATGAATTTGGATTCGGACATCAGTCAATAATTTCCAACTACCGACTCTCAGTCACGACCTCATTCTAGTAGCTGACCCTGGCAAGGCTCTGGGGTTAGGAATGTATCCCACACCCACTCATGTTCCAGTTTTCCCACTGATGTCCTCTTTCTGTTCCTGGATCCCATCCAGGATACTCCGTTGCATTTACTTGCTAAGGTGGTATCATCCAGGTCTCTCTACTCTCAAGTCACTATTTTTCTCTTTCTGTAACCTAAACATTAGAAACAGGTCACAAAGTCCAGCCCACACTCAAGAGAAGGAGAATTTAGCTCCATCTCCTCGAGGAAGGAGTGTTACAGAATTTGTGGACATATGTTAAAACCACTGCTGTAATTAATAAATATTAGGGGAAGATTTTCTCAGTCTATACACATATTGCGTTTAGTTTTGCCTACTAATTTTAGCATTCATCTGTGGGTCTTGCCTGCAGTGATTTATTACTATGGTGGAGAAAAGGGATTTTTAAAGCAAAACAAAAACACATTAAAAAAAAAAAAGCCAACAAAGGAAAAACAAAAACAGCACTCACTTGTTAGAGCCAGACTGTTTTCTAGGTGCTGGACCTGGGCCAGGGCACGGGTCTAGGATAAAAGTGCTGCACTGTCCTCACCAGGCTGACCTCATCCCAGCACAGGGGCCTTCTAATTGGCTTCTCCATCGCACTCTCACTGAGGATCACAGCCCGATGCCGAGAGAGGCTCTTCTAACTCTGTTAGGGAAAGGTCACTGTGGAGCAATGCCATAATACCTAAATTGGCCAGTTTTTCCAGATTTCACCTTAAAATGCATCCTGTTTTGGAACATGGTAAAGATATGTCCCAATCTGATCAATTCTATACTCCGTGTGTCTATATGTGTGTGTTTGCTTTTTGCTTTATAGGTATGTTTATTACCAGGCTTTGTGACATTTAGGGAGGGAGAGTGTTACAGATCCTTCCTTTGATTGTGTCATTAGATTTGAGGAGCCTTTAAAGCACAGTTCCATAAGACATCAATGCTAAAACATGGACTGACTCCAGACTGAAGTATAAGAGTGCAGAGATGTGTATAAACTGCCAGTGACTGGCACAGCCTGGAGATATCTTGGGTGGATCACTGGGAGTTAAGCCCATTAGGCCAGCTTTCATGGAAATGGTGGACTTTGAGATGGTCCTGGAAGGACTGAGGTTGACAAGAAGTATTCTAGACAGGGGAACTGAGTGAGCATGCAAGAACCTAAGACTGTTAGGAAGGTTCTTACCCATTAAATTATTAGGGAATTTCATACCCATTTTGCCAACCACTATTTCTGATTATGAAGAACATTGTGTAGGCATCTGGCTACTTGCTTCTATAGCATGATCAAGTACTTGAATGTTCTCTCTGTATCTTCCACATCTTTGGACACCAAGATAGTATCTAATTATTTCTTAATTGTTTGGTGTATTGGTTGTTGTTCAGTTGGTTAGTAGATTTCAGACTATTTAGTGGCTCTGTCTTGTTTCCATTTTGATTTTGTAGGAGACATTGTTGATGTCCACTTCATAACTTTTCAGCACTTAACTCTTTCCATGAATGCAGCCCAACTTTTAACTGGCAGTACAAAAGACTTTGGCTAATGGCTCTCTCTGGCTGCTGGGAATTATTGGCCCTCCAAGGGTAGGCCTTAACTGATGATTGTTGAAAGTTGGTTAATACTTACCTCACAGCCTTTGCCTCTCCAGTGGAATAACTCCAAATACTTGAAGAGACTTATTGTCTCTTGGAATATCCCAGCAGGCTTAAACCTGATACTATCGTACTATACAACTTAATAGCACATCTTGTATTGGCTTCTGTCCCCACCCTGCCTCATTTCCCTATGCTACCAGTGTTTCCTGGAATAAACTACTTATGCTGAAGTCCCTGTCTTCTGAATTGCTTCTGAGAAAGATGAACTTAAATAATCTTCTTGTCTGGCTTCTTTGACCAGGGAGTCTGGCCCAGAAGACAAAAAACAAATAAATAAGTAAAATGACCCCAGCTTCTAGCTGTGGCACTGAAACAGATGTGCTGGGTAGAAAAGAGCAAAACACTTTCACTTTCTGAGACCTCTATTCCTTATTTGTCAGGAGAGAGATAGGCTTAGATGTTACCAATGCCCTTCTGGAAGTTTTGGTTCTGAGATAACTCAGAACCATCAGGAATTTATCTAATATTTTCTTAAGGCCATTTGTATGCTCACTGCTGACTGGGTCCCTTCTATACAAACTCTTAAGCTTAACACTTTCTGTATTAAGGAGGTTTGGGCCTGGTGTTTTCGAAGAGTTCCCTTCTTTGCCTTTGGATATAATCCCAGAATATGGTGAAGGCTAGTCGCATTTTCATTCTTCCTTCTCTTTCTTCCTTCCTCTCCCTGCCCTAACTTCTCTCCTTGCATGTGGGAAGGAGAACTATCCTGAGGTTGAAATCTCTGACCTAGTATTTTTTTCTGATTGAATGTAATAATAGGTACCAGTTTTTGAGAGTTTAGTACATGCCAAGCACTATACCAAACACTTTTCCATACATAATCTTATTTATCCCTACAACAGTCCTATCGGGAAGGTACTGCTAGTATTTCATCACCGGGAAGCTAAGTTTTGGGACATTTATGTAATTGCCCAAGGTCATTTGCCCTTTAGTGATGAAACCAGGATTTGAATCCAGGTTGCCTGAGTTGAAAGCTTACACTTTACTCTTTACCCACTTCTGTATATAATGAATTCAATTATAGCTATAACTTACAAGACCTGTGTGTATTTTAAAATATGATTCCTAAGAACTGGGTTAATATAGAGGGAGAGGCAGAGAAAAGACTCAACTTCACATGGGAAAAAAAAAATATGGATTTTATTGGACATTAAGCTTCCAGTGAAGTAATGGTGTGGTATGGATATCCAGAAAAGTATTTTTTTTCAATTCAGATTTCATCAATATGTGTCCTTTCTAGTACAGGAATGGTCTAGCCTGGTTAATCATTTCTTGGAATGTTGTGTTTAGTTGTGGTATTACCTTTAAGGAAAACAGGAACAGAATTGAGTGTGTCCAAAGAAGAATAAACACAGGGCAGTGGAAGAATTCAAAAGCATATCACCACAAATCTGAAAATAACTGGAAGGATTTAGCCTTCAGAAGAGAAGACTTGGAGATCTCAGTGGGGATTACTACTTCAAACTTGAATATCTCCCAAGAGGACGTGGGAGCTAATCTTGTCCTGTGTGGTCTCAGAGCAAAAGAATCGATGGGTAGAAGCTGCACAGAAGAAGATTCCAGCTCTCTTTCAAAAAAAAATAATAGCTAAAGTATACAAAATTAGAATGGTCTATTCCAGGAGGTGGTGCCTTTATTGGTCAGGATTTTTAAAAATTTTATTTGCAAGTGGCAGAAATCCAACTCAAACTGGCCAAAGGAGAAATAAGTTCTTTTTCTTCTCAAGGAAGAAAAGTCTCTAGGGCTTCCTTTAGCTTCAACAATGATTGAATCAAAATGTTCATACAAAGTCATCAGGAATATGTCCTTATTCCTTGGCCCTGGTTTCCTCTGGGAAGATTTTGTTCCTGGACAAACAGTCCCCCAGTGGATCCTGTATTTGTGTTCTATTGCTGCTATAACAAATACCCCACGCTTAGCAGCTTAGAACAATACAAATTTACTGCCTCATAGTTCCTTAGTTCAGAAGCCCAAAATGGGTCTCACTGGGCTAAAATCAGGATGTCATCAGGGCCATGTTTTTTTTCCTGAAGACTCTACAGGAGAGGTTTCCTTGCCCTTTGCAGCTTCTAGAGGCCACCCACCTTCCTTGGCTCATGGCGCTCTTCCTCCAGCTACACATTCAGTAGCAGTGGGCCGAGTTTTTCTGATCTCCTCTACTGCCTCCCTTTTCCATTTATAAGGACTCTTGAGATTACACTGGCCCCACCCAGATAATCCAGGAAAATCTCCCCAGATGATTAGCAGACTATTCCATCTACAGCCTGAATTTTCCCTTGCCAAGTAAGCCAACATATTCACAGATTCTGGGAATAAGGACAGGGACAACTTTGGGGATGTCAGTATTCTGCCTACCACAAACCCTGAACAATTACTCTGATGCTTCAACTGGTCAACTCTGGGTCAGGTGACCTCCCCCAGACCTAAACTTGGGCCAAGTAGGCCCAGACCAGGTGAACTGAGATGTTGAAGGAGCATCACCTAGTCCCTCAAAGAAAAATTAGGTCTTCATTGGAAAAGAGGAGGAAAGGGAGGCTAAGGAGGTTAAACAAAACAAAACACAACACAACAAACAGTGTGGGGTTGGAGTATTCGTTATTAGGTAGGGGATGGAATGGGAGACTGCTAAGATTTTTTTTCGTATTCTCATGTTTGAAGACCATGTTCTATGGCTCTAACAGTGGGGAAAGCAAAGTAGCTGAGCATGTCTAATGATATAAATTCTCTTCTCTATTCCTAGATGACGCTCCGAGAATTACTAAGTTCAGATTTACTATCTTGTTTATGTGGTGTTCTGATTCCTAGATCATGGTGGATGCTAAAATACTACTCATCAGAAAAAGAGTTACCATAATTTTTTTCCCAAAAGGGGCACTTTCTTTCTTACCAGAAAAGGGAATTTTTAAGGCCATCTCTAAAATGATTCCATGTGAGTCTTTGGCAAAATAGTTCTGACTGGGCAGAGTTCCTTAGGGAAACAATGACAAGAAAAGTCCTTCTTCCAGAATTTTTCTTTGAGGAAAGCAAAGAGTATGGGGCTGTCCACAACCCAATGTTTCCCCCTCCTTGCCTGCTGCTACCTGAAATTGGATGGGACCATGAAATCCTAGCCAATTTCATTCCACCACAGGTGCCTTGAGTGATACATTTCCAGTCAAACGCACAGTTTAGGGCTCCAGATGGTGGAAGAGATAGAAAGTAAAGGTAGGAAGGAAGATAGAGTTATGGGGGACATTTTAGGAGAAGTGATTAAATTTTTCTTTTCAGACTGTAGAGTCCAAATTGTTCAAGCAGGAGGTTTGGCTGGACACTTATTAGGGAAACCTTTGCCTATATAGGTGACCCCTGAACAATCCAGCCTTGTAAGTGGAATCAGGTCCTGAGTTCACACCTTGAGAGCTCTGAAGCTCTGTAAAGTCCTTTAAGCTCAGGTCAGACTGAAGAGCTCGGAGGCCCCAGCAATGCAGAAGGCAGGGCTACCCGCTGGTGCTGGGGTGCTGTCCTATGTGTTGAATCTGCACCTGGCCAGCCTGCTGCTTGGCCCGATTTCTGGCCTTGGTCCCTATTGGTGATCAAAGACTTGTCTCCAATTGTGTCTTCATAGCTGAGTATGGAAGCCCAGAGTTCCTTCTTTGCCCCTTTAGAATTGATTTTTCTTATCACTAGAATGTAAGTTTCATGAGAGCAGGGATTGGTTATGTTCACTGCTGTGTCTACAGAGTGAGGGCAATGTCTCATTTATAGGGACATTAAGTACATTAAGGGTAGAGGGATTTGTCCATCCTGTTGTGCTCACTTTTCCACTTATTGAATGGGGTAATACACCCCCCCCCATAATCAAAAGATTTCTATACCACAATTTGTAATGTACAGAGAACTTTCAAATTCCATCCTCCTAGGACATTTAAGCTATGAATAACTTGTCTCTGCATCCCTGGGCCTGAGCTCCATGCCTGGAAGGGACATGGCACATGCCCAGTATCTTTTGTTGAACCTAAATAGGCTAATTTCACATAAGAGAAAACTAAAATGCAGAGAGAAGTGACTGAACCAAGGTCACACCACTCATTAATGGTGGAGAACTGTGGCATTCCCCTACCTCCCACTCTCTGGACCTTTCACCTTCCCCACACTGGTGATTAAATTCAGAGACTACCTCAAGAAATCACAATTACTGAACTTTGGACTCTTTTTCAACAACATTGCTCTTTCAATGATCACAGGGAAAGGGTTAATCCTTTTTTCATATATAGGGTTCCTAATGAATTTTATTTCTGTACTGAAGGATATGAAGTATGCTACCAAGAGGTGAGGTTTGGAACTGTAGCCACATGGCTCCAGATCTGCCCTCACTGGGAGGGAGAGTGGAAGGCTGAGATGTGTTTTTGTGATGGGTTTTTGGAAGAATAGCAGGGATTCCCAATTCCCTTAATTAATAATAACCCTCCCGTCCTCTGTTCACATGGCAGGGAACTTGCTCAAAGGAGTTCAAAGGCCACCACATATAACAGTTGGCAGGAGTAAAATCACTGCAGGCTCCCTGCTCTGCAGTTATATGTTCTATGGAGGGGGTAGATGGCTCCAACGTTGTGTCAGGGTCCTCAGGGGGTGAGATAGGCTAAGCCTGATCCTCTCTGCTGAAGGCCATGAGAATTCCAGAATCCTACCTTGGAGAAAAAGGACTAAATAATGAGAATAAATGAAGAAAGGCAGGGAAAGGGAGGGTGGGAAGTAGAGAGGAATATGAGCTAGAATAAATAAACGTAGAAAACTTCTATTAAGCACCTACTCTGTACCTCATCTATGAGAGACATTTTCGCATTCATTGTTTCAGTTTATACCTGAAATATATATTGAAAGAAGGAATGAATGAATGTTTTTAATCTCTCCAACACCCACATGTGGTAGGTGGAAGTCTCCCCAACAAACACATGTTCTTAATCATATCTGTGTCCCTGTGGATGTGAACCCATTTGAAGTTGTTATTTTTAATTTAGGTGTGGACACTTGTAAAAAGATGGGTGTTATTCCATATTACTAAAGAGAAGACACTGGAATCAAAAGTGAGAGAAATACAAGAGGATCCAGAATTCACAGGTCAGCAGAAACCGGTGACATAAAAGAAGGTATTGCTGAGTGATGCAGGGCAGAGACATAAGCTGTGGGACCCCAAGGATTGCTGGCAGCTAGCACCAGAATGCTACCAACTTGGGGCAGAAAGCCAGTCTTGCTAATATCTCAATTTCTGTGCTTTGTTCAGCCTCAAAACAATAAGCCAATAAATTCCCGTTATTTAAATCAACTCATTAGGTAGTTTTTGTCACAGAAGCCTGGGAAACCAAGAAGACAGTTTTTGGTCCTGGAAATTGGGGTGCTACTATTAGAAATACCTAAAAATGTGGTTGTAGCTTTGGAATTGAGTGATGTATAGGGGCTGGGAGAATATAGAGGTGCTTGATGGAAAAAGCCTAGATTGCTTCGAAGAGAACAGTGGTAGAGATATGGACACGAAAGGTGCTTCTGGTGAGGCCTTGGAAGAATATGTTGTTGGAAACTGGAAGAAAGGTGATCCTTGTTGTAAAGTGGCAGAGAACTTGGTAAGATGTGTTCTGGTTTCTGGTGTTGGATGGAAGGCAAAACGGTAAGCAATGAACTTGGCTGAAGAGATTTCCAAGCTAAGTGTGGCGTGTGCGGCCTGGTTTCCTCTTGCTGCTGATAGTAAAATGGCAGAAGAAAGGGATAAACTGGGAACTGAACTCTTAAGCTTCTCAAGGAGAAAGAAGATGGACCAGCTGGGTAACCCAGTTTGCATCTGGGTTGTGGTGGCGAGACTGAGCTCCGTGGTAACAGGTTGCAACATTAAACTGAAATGGGCTCTGATTGGCTGGAACCTGTTTGGCCTCCATTTATCCCTGAGGAGACTCTGGGTCTGATTAAGCTGCAGATTCTGCTGGGCCGTTTCCCAGTGATCCATCATGATTCCTGTCAGCACAAAGCCTGTCAATTGCCCTCCACCACCAAAAGTAATGAATTGAACTCCACAACCCACACGTTTGATGGGACGAGACTCTCTAAGTCACCACAAGGCCATGGCGACGGGCCCTGATTGTTCCTTTTTTCTTCCAGAGGAGAAGATAAGCTACTCCCACTCTCCTTTTTAGTCCCATTAGCTGCTGAGCTGGCATCACGAGAGGTGGCTGGAGTATCTGGGTTAGAAGGCAACAAGAAACACCTAGAACTTGAGAGCTGAAATAACACTTGGGGATGTGGTCCAGAACGCTGCCCCTGGGTCCCACCGTGAGAAAAGAACAGAGCAGGGACTAAAGTGCCTCTCTCCTTTCCTCTGACTTCCTGTGCTCTTTGATACCTTGGTTCCTCTTCTGAACTGCCACTTCACTCCTCATTCCCCTATTTTCTGAAAATGGCGAGAGGTTTATCGCATTCCCTAATTTGCCAGTAGAATAAAAATTCAGCATCTCTGTTTTTCTACTGTGTTCTATGACTAGAACTCAAAGCAAAAATGTCCTGTAGTGGCTGCTGTCATGGGGTGAAAAATGAGCAGAAGACATTAAATTGTGTCTCTGGACTGGAAAGAAACTAAGAAACTGCAATTCCATCTACAGCATCCCTGTCAAGTGATCTTCAAGCTATAGTTTCGTGGCTCCAGCAACAGGGAACTCACTGCTCCCCAAGGCAGTCTTTCTATTTTTGGACAGCTTTGTCTATTAGAAAGATTTCTTTATGTTGACCTAAAATTTGTCTTCATACAGTTGCCACCCTTTGGTAATAGTTGTGCCATCTCTAGCAGTGGAGCACATGTCTATTTATTCTTTCATGTTGGAGTTGTTTGGATTCTTTAAGCTAGCTCTCACATGGCACTGAAAACCACTGACACCCCCCCCCCCCCGGCCAACTCCAGTGTTTTGATCTAATAGTAAGATATGAAATTCATTTAATGAATTAGGGCCAACATTTTCTGCTACAAAATAGAATTAAATGGAAAACAGAACACAATAGGGAAAATCAGAATATATTGTAGCTTTGTTTCTGAAACTGTTGATGTGAGTTTGTGTGTGTGCACTGAGTCCTAATGAAAACTATTTTCTTACCATGAATGATGTTTAATATATTTCCAGGAATACTCTTCTAAGTCTTCTCTTTTATTTAGCAAAACATCTTTGGTATTGGTACTGTTTCGGGTTGTCACTGACCATCCTGTGACAACAATGACCTAACCTCATTGATCCTCAGTCTCCCCAAGTATTATATGGATAGACAATAACATGTGTCCTTTCTCCTTCACAGCTTTGTTGTGAGGCTCAAATATTATGTTGAATGTGAAACTAATTTAGGAAGTGAGAAGTTCTGATGTATAATAGAAGTAGTGGAATAGTAGTAGACCTGAGAGAAAAAAGAGTGATAATTTTTCTTCTTCCTTTATTTCCATTTCTTCTCCTCCCCTTCCCTTTCCTCATCCTTCTGCTTCTACTTTTTAACTGTTATTTTAGCTACAGTCTAGATTTTCCATTATCATATCTTAAATCAAGGGGCAGCATGATATGGTGAGATGGAAGTGGGCTTTGTGAAGAAACAGACCTAAGTTCAAATCCTACTTCTTCTACTTACTGGTTCCATGACTTTGACCGATCTTTTACCCACTCTAAACCTCACTTGTTTTATCTTTTAAGATGGGAATCCCAGGGCCTAATAGTTAATGTGGTTTCATGGTTGAATGAGTTATCCAACATTCATGGCACAGAATAGAACTCAGTAAATACTTGGTCCCTTTATCTTCTTCCCACCCCACCCAGAACTGCTTACCCTCAGAAAAAAGCTCATCTTCTCATAGGCTGAAGTCAGTTTCTTCATTCAGGATTGGGCTGAGTCCACATCCACTGAATGTGAAGAAAATATGTCTGGATCTCTCCAAAAGAGTTTCTTGGTGACAAAGTTTCTTTCTGCTAGCAGTCAAGAAAGAGTGGCATTTCTGAAGCATGGGCCAGCTCCAGAGGCCTAGTGATTCCAGGAATCAGAATGTTGCAATGCATCACTTTAATAGAAGACTCTCCATAGGGAAAGGGAAAGAGGTTCAGGGAAATCATGGGAAGAGGCAGCTCAGGGTTGTAGTGTGAACCCTGGGTGAAGTTACACTGTGACCTGGGTCCTCACACCTCCTGATACTCCGAGTCTACGTTTTCCCATCGTCAAATAGAGAAAACGGTCATCTCTGCCCTGCATACCTCACAGGCCTGTAGCGAACTTCAAATAAAATAAGAGGACAAGGCTGTGTTTTGTTAGGGAGCCAAATGGCAGGATCTTATTTTTGTGGACACCATTTTAATTCAAACCAAATGTGCTTTTTATTTTTTTAATAGATGGCCATCTCTAGATATGTGCTTCCAAAGAAGTGATTTTTTTTTTCCTACCTTAAAAGGTGTCCTTTTCACATTGAGGCTGAAACTCAATCCCTACCAGAGGCCTGTCAGACTTGCGCCACAGTGTGGAATTTGCCCAGGGGGCCCTACTCCTGGAAGATGCTTGAGCCTCTGTCCTCCTCCCCTACCCCAATCTACATAGCTTCCAAGGGCCGCTGACATGCTCTCCCTTTTAAAGTCTGTGCTCCAGGCACACTGGGTTCCTCTATGTTCTCCAAACATGCCTATGAGCTCCATCCCTTTTCCTTATGTTTCCCACACACTTCTGATTTCTTTCTTTGTACTTTTGTCCTTTTTGGGTGCAGATGGTGGTGTGTGTGGTGTGTTTGGTGGGAGGGGGGGGGTTCCTTTCATCCCTACAGATAGATTCCTCTCAGAAACCACCTCCTCTGTGTCAGGAAATATTCAGTGACTCACAGCAAGCATTTTTATTTATTTACTTATATATTTACTTATTTATTTCTTTATTTTTAAAGAAGGTTTATATTACATAAATGTTACATGAAAAATATAGAAGATTCCCATATACCCACCCCCTCTCCCTCCCACACTTTCTCCCGTTAACAACATCTTTCATTAGTGTGGTACATTTGTTACAATTGATGAACACATTTTGAAGCATTGCTACTAACCATGGACTCGAGTTTACATTATAGTTTACACTTTGCACTGCACAATTTTATAGGTTTTGACAAAATGTACATTGACCTGTATCTGTCATTGCATTGTTGTGCAGGACAATGTCCCCAAAATGCCCCATGCTACACTTATTCTTCTCTCTCCCTCCCCTCAGAACCTCTGGTGGCCATTGCCTTTATATCAATGATATAAGCGCTTCCATTGCTAGAATAATCATAAGTCTACTTTAGTCCTTAGTTGCATTCCCACCTTATGTTTGTTCATTCTTCAAGTGTGAGGATTTGGGGATGGTGATGCCCATTCTGTTTCTGATTGAGAGGGGGCTTAGATCCCATGGGGCAGATGGTTAGAACCGTCCTGGTTGTAGTTGTGGAAACTCTCTGTTTTTGAGATGAGCATTGTTCATCATCATCCTTTTGTTAGTTGTCCTGAGTGAGTCTGATGAACTGGGTAATAGGTGTTGCAACTCTGCTGAGATTCAGGGCTCAACCAGCATATAAACTGATAGAAGATTTAAGACCCTGGAACACATATTTAATGAGTATAGTGCTAGTTACAGGTTTAAATAAAAGGGGCAGAAAAACCATGTGTAGGGAAATTATAAATAAGTCTAACTCTTTTACATTGGGGAGCATATATTCCAGAGTAAGGCCCACTGACAGGGTGCCAAGTTTCTGAGATTGTCTGCCCTCCCTGTAGTATCCAGATGTCTCTAGAGTCCTCAGGAGCCCTGCTATTTGAGGCATTGTTTACTATGGCATCACTGTACATAAAATATAACAAATCTTATTCTGATGAAAGACACAATGAAAAAAATTTTATTATTTTTGTATTTTATTTGTTATTTTTTATTTTAATTTCTCACTATTTTTATTTATTTTTTGGCTTTGTTTTTGGGGAGATTTTAGATCACAGAAGGGTCACAACAGTGGCAGGTGAGGATCACTGGTGTGGGGTGTCGGTGATGGGGGGATGTGTGGGGAGGGGTGGAGTTCACCTGGGGCATGCCTGTATGCCATATGAATATGTTCAAGTGGTCATGGGGCATTGTCTTAGTGGGTGGAGACACACACAATAACCAAAAGAATATTCCCATCCTGGGAAGTCCTGCTACATTCTCTTAATAGAGCAGCCAGACTCCTGAATACATGGGCAGTGCCTAGAAAAGGAGGACAGACCATTATGCCAGGCCCTTGATATTGATGGTTGTACTTATGAACCTTTTCTTGTGAAATTAAAAGTTAGCCTAGTATTATATATTGCCCAAGAGTTACCTCCTGAAAGCTCCCTTTTTGCTCCAATTTGGCCTCTCTCTAAGCCAAACTCGGCATATAAACACATTTCCTTCCCCTCACCACTGCCACTGCATGGAACATGACTCCTGGGGATGAGCCTCCCTGGCACCAAGGGATTATTACCAAGCTCCAACTAACAATGCATTTGGAAAAAGACCTTGGCCAAAAGGGGAAATATTAAATACATATGAGTTTTTATGGCTACGAGATTTCAAAGTGCGTCGGGAGGTCATTCCAGATATTACGCTTATGCATGTCTCAGCAAGCATTTTTAGGTGAAATAAAGAACAAGAAAGGGTTAGAATGGAACAGAATGGAATCTAATGTAATAGAAAGGAACAGAACATTTTGGAGTACTTCAGTTCCCATAAGGACAAATTTTTGTGTGTGAACTTTTAAGTCAGTTATATACAAAAATACACAGATGTACAACTATGTATTTATTATTGTGGGTCTCAATGGGAAAAATACATTAAATGTGCTACATTATATCATGGTGAGTCAGATGTGCCCTTGTTTTTATTGCCCAACTTGTCCCTAAGCTACCTGACCAAGACAAGAACCATAATTGATCCCCATCTGGGTCTTCCCATCTCCTAACTTTATCCCCTCTTCAAAGGAGGAGCTCAAGATCCACTGGTCAAATCGAATGGCTGAGAAAACTAATCTTTGTAGCAGTTGTCTATATGAAGAGGTGGTTGCTGATGTGTACAACGGATGTAAGAATCTGTATCAGTAATGACAATACCAATGGCTGCTATTTAAGGCTATTGAGTACCTCTTAAATGTTTAGAACTGTGCCTGGCACACTGTAAGACTCAATGCCTGGCTGCCTGCAGAATTGGTTCCACTTCCTCAGCGACTCCCACTCCTAGGTATTTGATTTCATCTTGTTATTTATTCCAAGCACCATCTTTTTGAGGTAGATACTAATAACCCCAATTGACAGATGGGAAAAACTGAGGCTCAGAGACACAGAGTTATTTGCCTGAGGAAGTAGAGGCAGTGCTGGCATGGGAACCCTCATCCCCACCCTCATTCCATCTTAAAGAGCAAGGCTCCAGAGTTCTTGCTCTTTAAGCACTTCAGGAGGCTGCTCAGTGAAGGTGAAGTAGGTAGGCCCTGAGGATTCAGAAACCTCCAGAAAGGCCTCCTGAACCTGGCAATTAATTCAGATCAATAGACAGTGGTTGTGTGGCTGGATGGGGGTGGGGAGCAGAAGGCACAGAAGCTGATCAGGCAACTGGATTCTTAGAGGCTGAGCTCAGCCTCATTCTAGGACAGGAGGGCAGCTGAGGAGATTGGGGACTCATCACAGACACAGCCCCCTCCTGCAGCATGCCCTGACTTCCCCATCAAGGCTGCTGTGATATTGACATCCGATATTGCCTGGCCAGCAGAACAAGGAGTAGCTGTGGTTGAATTTCTTTAGCTTCTGTGTCTTTGTTCTTAAGTGGAGAAGGTAATCCCTGTTTTAGAGATGGGATGAGAGTAAGAATGGGAACACAGGCAAAGCAGAGATAGAGGCCTCATGTAGGTCCCACTGCTTGGGGTACCCTCACCCCTTGGTGGAAGTGCCTAGCAGCACTGAAGAAGCTGGATTCTTGCCATACCAGCTCATTCTCTAGCCCAGCAGGGCCTCATGGCAGAATGGAGAAGCCTCGAGTGTGGCCATGGAAGGGTCTTTGGGAATGCTCTCTAGCCTGGAGCTCTGGTTGCCACAGGGCATTCTGGAGGGAGTTGCTATTCCTGGCCTCATGACCCAGAACCAATGCCCACACTGCCCTGCCCTTATTGGAAAGAAACCGGAGATGGCAGAACAGATCTGGGAGATTGACGTGGGCCCCTGAACCAATAGATGCCGGTGTGGGGAGGAAGACAAGCCTCAGTGTGGGGCCCTTCCTGTGTCTAGGTCCAGGTTTGCCCAGCAGGGCTGCAGGAGAAGCCCTTCAGCCATGGTCAGGGCCCTGACCCTGCCACGTGTGACCACCCAATGTGCCAGGCAGCAAACTTGGCATGTAACATGTTATTGTTTCCATTTCACAGAAGAGGAGACTGTGACTCAGACGTGAAGCATTTTGCCTGTTAATAATCAGAGCAGCAGCAGATAACATCATATAGTACTTACTGAGAGTCAGGCACTGCCCGAACTCCTTCTGGCCACATGGTAGGAAAGCTGGAATTAACTCGAGGGCTGTTGTCAATTCTGAGCCCACCTGCAAAGGTCTGAGGCTGCATGGGACCATGAAAGGGCTGTGGCAGAGACCTGACACGGGTTCAAATCCAAGCTCCCATGCCCCAGACTGCATTGCCTCTGGAAAATCCCTAAACCTCTCTGTGCCTCAGCTTTCTTACTTGATAAATGAAGGTGATGATAACTGCCTCAGAGTTGTTACTTGCATGGTACAAGACAAGTCCCTGGCAAATATACTCTCTAACAGCCTAACAGATGATTTTATTTTTTAGTGGCATTGTAGCAAAGAACATGGTCAGGGAATATTGGACCATTTGCAACATGGGGACAGAGATTGAGCCTGCCTGTTCCCTGTTCTGTGCTCAGTGGCTGTGTTTGGTGCATTTGGGGTATCAGTACTTATTAGCTGAATGACTGTCTTATAGAATGACTGACTGACTGAATGAGTGAGTGAATGGAGGCAATTGAACTAGGTATTTGCAGTATCTTCTTAATTTCTGCCCAGGCTTTTTTGGAATACAAACTGCTGCCTTTTGGTTATGCCTCTCCAGACCTGGGCACAGATGGGCATGTGTGTGCACAGAGCAGGGAGGCTGCTGACTAGGGCAACTTGCTACCCTGCAGGTGCCAGGCTCCATCCTCAGAGAAATCTGTCCCTCTATCAGGTGTGCCTGGCCTTGACTTACATATGACTTAGACATCTGTTTAGGAATTCATCCCCATCATTGCCAGGCAATGCAAAAATTTCCTTTTCTCTTCTCCAAAGACACCTCTTCTCCAACCCAGAGAGAATATAAATTTTTTTAGAGATTGCTCTGGAAGAATTTAATTTGGGAGATCATTCTAGCCACTTCCATGTTGTAAAATAGAGACAGTTCTACCTTTGTGATGTGTCCTTCCTTCTCTCCCCTCTTCTTTTAGGGGGCTGCTGACTCTTGGGCTGATGGTCTGCCTGGAGCTTCAGGTGCATTTGGGGGCCTTTCCAACCCACCCCTCTTGCACTTACCTGATCTGGACCATTATTGTCTCTGCCTGGGATTAGTGCAGCTGCTACTTTATTGTTCTTCAGGCTTCCAGATTTGCTTCTCTCTGATTCATTATCTACCCAACCACCAGCATGGGCTTCCTAAAGCCAAGTTCTGTCATGTTGATCTCCTTCCAATAACAATTAAAAAATCTAAGACTCCTCATCCACCACTATGATGCAATATAGCACTGAGTATCAGAGCAGGGGTTTTATATAGATTGAAATTCATTCATGCATGCATTCATTCATTCAACATTTATTCAGTTCCTTCCATGTACCAGACACTGTATAAACAGCAGGTATATAGCATGAATAGAACCAAATTCCTACCATCATGGAGCTTGTGTTTTTAATGGAGAGGAAGACAATACAGAAATAAATAAATTTGTAGTATATTAACCAGCCATAATAAATGCTGTGAGAAAGAATGAAGTAGGATAATGGGGTAGAGAATGACATGTGCTTCTATGTCAAATAAGGGGCTCACTTCTCTAAGAAGGTTGCATTTGTATGGAATCTTGAATGAGATGAGGGAGTGAACAAACCTGGTTAGGGCAGAGGGACAGACATAGGTTGCCATTCTGTATCCATCACTTTTAATTTGTGACCTTGGGCAAGTCATGCCCATTTTCCTCAGTTTTTTCCTCTGTAAAACGAGGATGTTGTGATAGTTCCAAATTTTTTAACTTTGCTTACAGAACGCTTCATGTTCTATCTCCTGCTTATTCCTCATCCAGTCTCATCCCAGTTTGTTTCAGCCACAATGAATCACTTGTAGCCTCTTTCCCCCATCTTCTCTTTACTCTCTCTGGATGGTCTTCTGCTTTCCTGTCTTATCTCTATCCCACTCCCTCCATCTGAAGCCCTCCAATTCAGCCTTCAGATATTAGCATAGACATCACTTCCTCCTGGTGGCCTTTAGTGACCCTCACACCCCAATGCCAGGGTATGTGTCCCTGCTGTGCTTCCATCTCTCTTTGTTTCCTCCATTCATGGCATTGTTCAGCGGGACTGATAGTGTCTGCTTTGTCTACCGTAAGACTGAGCTGTGTGAAGGCCATCTGAGCCCAGTGTTTGGCATGGAGCAGGTGCTCCCTGAGTGTTTGTTGAATGAATGAATGAATGAGTGAGTGAGTTAATGAGTGCTTTTTGGTGGAAGGCAGGAACCAAACAATGAGTAGAAAAGGCCTTTGAAAAAGAATCCACTAATAAATTAATATACAAATGGAAATACTTGTGACTATTAATTGAAACTGATGAAAATGTCCTGCCCAAGGGAAATGATGAAAAGTTTACCAAATAACATAATTCCCTGCACACATGAAGTCCTTACCAATCCTTCTGCCTCCATTATCTCACTTGATCTTCACAACTAGCTTGTGAGATAGGAAAGGCATATTTAAGATGGTGGGGGGGATGGGGAATCAAAGGGCAAAGAACTTGTGTCCAGTAAAGGTCAGTCACGTTGAGAAGAATGGAACCAGCTTTCAAAACTTGTCTTCTGACTCCTAGTCCATTGCTGGCTTGCCAGTACCTATGAACTACATTGCTAAAGACTTGGAGTCAGAAGATCAGGTGAAGCTGATACATCTGTTTCCATAAAGCAGGTCTGGCATTGAGTGTGGGTGGTTAGTGAGCTGATTCTCTGAGGAAAGGGAGAGAAGAGATGAGGAAGTAGTGACCTTCCCCAGGGAGAGTATTGCCTTGTGGGGCCCTTGAGGCTGAGGTTTCAACTGGCCAGGACAAAGAAAGCAAATGGGGCAGGGGCATGCGTGTTGGCCCAGGAGCCCAGAGACTGGGACTCTGGTCCAGCTCGGTTGCCTTCCACCTATGTGACCTGACCTCTTCAGTCTGGTTTCAGTCTCTTCACTTTTATAATGAAAATAAAGAGACAAGGTCAGCTGTTTTTTGCATCATGGTCCTTGGAAATTGAAGCATCTGTGGCTGTGCTTTAGAGCCAAGGAAGGTGGTGGAGGCATGAGGAGAGGAACAAGCATGCAGGCTCTGGGCTTTGTGCCCTCACTCTTATGGAAACCTACCCTTTATAGGTTTTGTATATTGGGCCTTTGAGGGAAAAATTTCATTTAAACAAAGGATTCTGCTACGAGCTAAAGTTTGAAAACCTCTGGACAAGATGATCTTAAATGGCTTTCTACTTTGGACAATTTGAGAAAGGAGAATCAGAGTGAAAATAAGGCCTTCATTTTTCAAGGGCTCAATTCAGGAAGGAAAGAGGACAGGTTGCAAGGAGGCAGATGTGAGATGAAACGGAAAGTAAAGAAGAAACTGCTAACATTCCTGTGGCTTTGAGATTTAAGACTTGAAAGAACAGGTTCCCCCATGAACCCTATATTTCCCTCTTTTCCTTTAGGGTCTTATTGCCATTTTCTTTCTTCCTCATCTCTCCAAGTAGCTATTTAAAGAACATGATAGGACTTCAGTGGTTATGGTCATCAAGTCACAGCTGAGCTCTTTCCTTCTCTTACAAATGTGACTTACAGGAGTTGGTCATGAGCACAGATGCTTTAAATACTCCCTGGTTCATTGGAAAGTAAGACTTACCATATGCCAGAGATGGATGCAACCACGGAAATCTTCTGGTCCAATCTGCCCATAGTACCTATGTGGAAATTGAGGCCTGGAGTGGGGGAAAAAGGCTTGCCTAATTCACTCCATCAGCAGTGAGGCAGTCTAACTGGAGGACACACTAGAGAGTTTACAAGGGAGTTGCTGAGCTTGGATTTAAATGCAGATTGTTGGCACTATGGCTTTGACCTTCTCCACGTGGCCTGTTTGGGTCTGTACTACATGCTGCCTTCCTGCTTTTTTGATCAAATACATGAGTATATAAACTATGCAGAGGCTCTGCTCCTGTGTCTAGAAAGGTGCAATCAACATAGGCGTATTCTTGTCGATGTCAAGGGCACTGGATGAGGGTCAAGGTGCCAGCTCAGCCACTGAACATGTCTCTTCATATCTCTGCCCTGCTTGGAATGTTCCAATGGCTCCCATTCCTGAGCTCCTTGGCCTTACTTCCAAGACTCTGTAATCCAAACCAGGCAGCTTTTCCATCCACTTCATCTCCTGCCTCTCCTGACCTCCTATTTCATCTCTACTAGACATTCTCAACTTCTTGTAGCATCTCAGATGCTCTGTGATGTCTTAACCATAGATCTTCACTTGTGCTGTTCCCTCTATGTGGAGCACTTACTCCTCTTTTTATTGGATTCCACTTTAGCCAAAGTAAAAGTGGCTAAATTGTTTATGACTCAATTCAAGTCTCACCTTTTCCAAGGAACCATCTCCACTGACCAAATTGCACAACCATCCTACATGGGTATAGACCAGGGGTTCTTGACCTTTTTTGTTCCATGGACCCCTTTGCTAGTCAGATGAAAACCATGGACCCTTTACTAAGTCCACACTATACTGTATATTATTTAATAGATATATCACACCTGCACCAACACATCCCCACAAGAATGTTTTTTGAATTTCAGTTCAAGCTCATGGACCCCTTGTTAAGAACCCGTGGTATAGACCATCCCAAGCTTAATTTCACCATAACACTTAACTCCATAGAGTCCAAGTGCCCACCTTCCTGTCTGCCGCCCTTCTGGGCAGGGATCACTGGCACATTGCCTGGCACATAACAGTGTTAGGTAAATAAGCCTGCACATGATAGCCTTTGTGAATACACCTGAGACTTACTTTCCTGGTCCATGGAATGCTGAGGCTAATTTGACATTGGCAAGTGTCACTGAGAGGAACCAATGAGAATTTATAAGTTAAAGGGCTCATAAGCCATGCTTCACACGATAAGGGAGTTGTTACTGTTAAAATTCATACACATGGGTTGTGTCTCGTAAGCACCTGCTGACCCCAGGGCCTTGTGCCAGGCACCGAGACCTCTAGGAAGGGAGGATGGCACAGTGTTGTCTGTCTCCTCTAACTTCCAAATGAAGCTTTATGTTTCATTACCAGAAGCATGGCTCACCAACTCTCAGAATCTGGCTTAGATATGTGGGCAGCTGCTGGTTACAACTGCAGTGCTGCCCCAACTGGGAGGAAGGAACTAGCTGCTCCTGTGTTTCTTCATTCGAAATACATCAGAAACCCAAATTAACTCCAGACCTCCAGTGGGACAAATTATCCCATCCCCAAGTCATTCACACATGGTTTTTCTTGCCTTCAATGCTTCATATCCATCTTCTGGTCCAAATAGTTGGGGGAAAAAAGGAAATAAGAATTCAGGGAGCTGAAGGGAGAAGATATTCTGGCCTTTTCCTTCACTGACAATTGAACCTCCCCAAGGAAGGAGAATAAAATATACTACCTCGTGGAAAAATTACTTTTACTAGAGGCATGCTCTCATTCCTTGACCAGTTAGGAATGAGAAAACTGAGGAGTAGAGTAGTACAGGGTTTTTCCCAAAAGCATATATCAAATCTGTGGCAGAGGAAGGGGTGGAGCCTGGGACCCTTGTCCCCCAGCCCAGAATACTTTTCTCTCGACCGCAGAGGTTACTGCTCTGCCTCTCATTCACTGTTGCCTTTGGACCAGTCCCCCTTCCCATCCCTAGACCTCAGTTTCCCCTTCTTGGTAAATGTAGAGTTTGATTACCTGGTATCTGAGATGGCAAGTTATGGTATATATCTTTCTGTTAGTTCACTTCTTACCACATTAGATTTTTGAAATTAAAATATGCTCTCATTCATTCATATTTTATTGAGTTAATCTACTAAATGTCAGACATGATCCTAGGTATAATGATGTCCAAGAGAGTGTCCATGCTCTCTCTCATGGAGCTTAAAACTCCATCAGACTTCAGCAGGTATTTTAGATCCAAATAGAATTAGGATGAC
The DNA here is from genome assembly GCA_026826555.1 of Tolypeutes matacus. Lineage (NCBI taxonomy): Eukaryota > Metazoa > Chordata > Mammalia > Cingulata > Chlamyphoridae > Tolypeutes > Tolypeutes matacus. Next base: position 4,213,814 of record JAKSZT010021121.1, on the reverse strand, counting down.
CTAAAAAACATTGACAGGCAAAACAAATAAAGACAAAACACTAAGCATTTTCTTTTATGCTTTTGGTTAAAAAACAGCCTAGCCAAAAGGGTTGTGTGTATACTACGGGAACATTTTTACAGATATTCTCATCTGATCGTAATAAAGGCCCCTTGTGAAGTCAGCAGGATTGGAGAGAATCTTCCCATTTTACTGATGGGGAAACCAAGTATTAAGGAGATGAAGGCATTTTCTTTAGGTTCCTCCTGCAATTAATTCTTGGCATATCAAGGCACAAACACAGCTTGCCTGATTTCTAGAGCAGGTCCAGATGATGGTACAGGAGGCAGGAACCTTTTAGTGGATAGCTAGGCTTTGGAAGCAAGACTGAACAACAACTCTGCCTGCATCTCTCATCAATGGGAAGAAGTTCTTCCAAGACACAGGACTAGCTCGAGAAGCGGGCTGTAACTGGGGCAGAAGAGGGTCCGTTTAGCATGAAGACTCCAGCTCTTGGCAGGACCCAGGCCCTTCCCCTCTCAGCCTCATGTCCTTTATCTACATAATAGAGATGAAGCTCCCCTGTCTACTTTATAGCAGTGTTGAGTGTCCAATGAGACATGGCAGGCTCCTTGAGTATGACTCCATGTGATGCATCACTTTCCTCAATGCCGGTGCAGAGTAAGTGTCGGTGTTTTGCTGTGCCTGGGTCAGAGTTGGTCACTGGGATGGGAAGGAAGACAAGAATGCTCTCCTCCATCCTAAGGCAATAGATGAGGTATCCTTCACATAGGCTTTCCTTTGACCATCCCTTCAACCCTGCGAGGTGAGTTTTATTCTCCCCTAACTACAAATGGAGGACCTGCAGATCAGAGAGGTTAAGTAACTTTCCCCAGCTTGCTCAGTGGGGATACATCAGAGCTGTGGTCAGAATTCACATCCGGGCTTTCTCTTGGCTCCTCTGGTCTTCATCAGTGACAGGGAGTCTGTTTGGGCAGGTTTCTGTCCTACAGCCAGGAGGGCAGATTGAGTGATGACAGTGCAAGCAATGGCTGGCCCCAAAAGGCCTTAAGGCAAGGAGGCAAGCCATTGATCCTTGTTTGTCCTGTTTTTATCTTTACAAGTTTCCCATTAGACCTTCTCTCCTTACATTTTCAACTAACATTCCTTCCTGACTCACTCTTAATTTTCTCTCCCTTTCTGTTACAATTTTTCTTTTCCCACTCTTCTCTAAAGTTTTGGGTAAACCCCACTGGCTTTTACCTCCTTGTCTATTTCCAGAATATTCTTTAGACAGATAGGTGAGACCTGGTCATTCTCCTGCTCAAAAGCCCTCACCAGATAGAATCCATGCCCCTTTACCTATTCCAGAAGTTCCAGCAGCTCATAGCTCTGTGGTGATACCCTGCTGTGCTGCCACCATTTGTTTACCTCCCTACCCTTGGCCCCAAGTCACCAGGCTGGTAAGTCTTTGAGGAGAGACTAGACTTTTTTCACCTGTTACTCCTAGATTTTAGCAGCATGTCTTGCACATAGTAGATGCTCTAAATAATTACTGAATAAGTGAAGAAATGTATCAGACACCCCACATTCCCATTTTTCTCTGTCCTTTTCACCAGGATTTAGGAATCCGAAATCAGAGTTACAACATCCGCTGCCTGTGTAGGAAAGATGCTGGCAGGAAGCTATTGGAGTGATGCTTTCATAGCCTTTTACAGACGACAAGCCATTTTAGACACATTAAATCCACTCGGTTCTCACAACAACTTTGTGACCCCAGCCGTGGCGATTTGTTCCACTGTACTGAAGAGGACACCAAGACTCAGGGGCCACGTGACTTGTCCAGGGCCACCAGTGCCATGGTGCCAGGACTTGCCCCCTGTGTTACTTCTGTTGCTCTAGACCTTGGTTTCTCCCCTAAGGAAGACATTGTGTCTTAATTGCAACGAATGAGGGAAGGAAAAGCCAGAGTACTTATTGGTGACACATTGAGCAAGTGTGAAACTCTTATAAGAACTGAAATGCTTTCTTTTTGTACCTTCAAGGACTTTTTTGTTATTCCTAATTCCTTACATTTGTATATCAGTTTAGAGATTCATAAAAGGACTTTTTTTCAACCCCAGATTCCATTTGCCTCCTACCCAATTCAGTGGAATAGGTGGAACAAGATGTCAGAAAACACACTTATTTTGCCTCCTCTTCACTGCAACACCATGTCAGGCACCACGGATAAAATCCTGAGCAAGTCAGGTGTCACCTGTGCTGTCAAGGAGTTTAGCTGAATAGGGGAGTAGACTAGTAAATACATAGGTACAATACAGTGTGATGTTTATTAGGATTCTGGAACTACGGGATTCGGTGCAGCACTGAGAGCCCTGGGCAGGGGTAGCTGGAGAAGATTTCCAGAGGAAGCAGAGCTCTCAAGAACAGGGAGAAGTGAGCCAGGCAGAGGGTGGGGCAGAATGTACCAGGCAGGGAATGCTTGTGCAAATACCTGGGGGCAGAAGAAAATCGGGTTCAAGACTACTGTGCCTACTTTACAGGTGAGTAAATTGAAGGCCACAGTGCGGGTGGGACTTGCATGAATGACCCTGCACATTCAGGGTGGATCTGAGACCGTAGCCGAGGGCTCCTGCCTCCCAGCTCTGCATTCTGGCTCCCCGGCTGCGTGGAGTCTTTACCATTCAGGAAACAGAAGGGCAGGTTAAAGGAAGAGCCTGGGCTGCCTGGGTCTAAACACAGAGCAGGCCCCAGCTGCCGGGACCCAGCACCCCTGAGCCTCATCTCTCTGCCGCTCTGCAAACCGGGCTTCCCGCCACATGAAGATTAGTCACAGAGGCTGCAGTTGCATTCGCAATATTGTGTCTAAAAAGATGTGCGGCAGCATTCGGATAGCAGGCTTATTAGCCTGTTATTATCCATTTACGCACATATTCCGGATAATCAGCCTTCAGATGGGCAGGATTAATTGGTTACAATCCTAGCACTGGTCACATCTAATTGAAATGGATGCCTTCACCTCTCAGAATGGACAGCTTATCCATTGCCATTACACAGAGAGCATGCCCCTGCCTGTGGAGTTCCCTGTCGGGACCATTACAGTGGAGGCTGGGGAAGGACAAATGGAGCCCCTTTCTCACCTTTGTTTGTGGCTGTAGCCACCTTCTACTTGGTTCGTGATTATCTCTTTGCTGCATATCCATCTTCTCTACAGAACTGTGAGATATCTGAGGGTAGATCTGTTTCAATTATCATTAGATTTGATTGCACATATTGAAAAAGCCAAAATAATAATGCCTTAAACAAGATGAATTTTATTTTTCTTTCATATTAAAAAAAAAGTCTGACAATAGGAAAGCCAGGGCTGGCATAGGAGCATCGCTGTGTCTTCAGGGTCCCTTCCCTCCCCTTCCCTCCCCTTCCCTCTCCTTCCCTCCCCTTCCTTCCCATCCCCTCCCTTCCCCTCCCCTCTTTTCTCCTCCCCTTCCCACCATCATAATGTGTGGTATACATATACATTCTCATGGCCCAAGGTGGCTGCAGGCAAGTTGGCCATCATGTCTGAGTCCCAGCCAGCAGGGAAGAGAAAAAGAAAGGGTGAAGTGAGACATACCTCTCAGCTGAAGCAGTTCCCTTTAAGGAATTTCACCAGACGTCCCTCACAACATTTGTGCTTACATTTCACTGGCCAGAACTTAGTGGTATGACTGAGATGCAGTTGTCAGCTGAGAATATGCCAATTCAAACAAAATCAGAGTCTGTTACTAAGGAAGAAAGGGAGAATACATATTGGGTAGGCCCTTGGAAATCTGGGCCTGATTCAGCTTCATTATCCCTCACGAAGCCTTCCTTATACATCAGAGGTTAGTGCTCAGAATTCAGGTCAGGAGCACAGGTCAGGCCACCCGTGGCATGAATGCTGGCTCTGCTGTTTACTAGCTCAGTAGCCTGGGTCAGCTTTGTTTAGGTTTTTTTGAGCCCCAGTTTCTTCATTATGAAAATAGTCACAGTTACTTCATAGGATGGTGGACGATTAAATGGGTGAATTCTATTAAAGTGCTTAGCAGGGCTTCTGGCACATAGGGAGGCATCAATAATTGATAACTTGTAGAATTATTAATGGTTGTCATTATCATTAAAGGAACCAAAACGGTGGGTATTATATCCTCTTTTAAAGTGTTCTGGCCTTGCGATGAGAAGACCAGTCCTTGAGACCTGCTAAATCTGTGTTGGCCCCTGGCAAGTCACTTAACCTGTCTGAGACTCAGTCTCCTTTCCGTGAGATAAAGATAATTAGATCTGCTCTCAGTTTGGAGAATCGGAGAATCGAAGACTGCCTTTCCCACAAACAACAAACACCATACTACTGTGAAGGTGGAGCTGTGTAGTGAGAACACCCTGAGCTAGGGAGTCAGATGACCTAGCTTCACACTCCAGCTCTGCCACTTATTGGAGGAGTGACCTTGGCCACATCATATGGTCTTGCTGAGCCTCAGTTTCCTTAATAGTGAAAGAGAATAGAAATTTTCTCCTTGTGGATTTCTAGCAAGAATTGAAGGGAATTCTCTATGCAAAGTGCCTGAAACATAGAAGGCTGAATAAACGACAGTGATGATGGTGCAGGTGAGGATAAGGAGGATGATAATTCTCTGAGTATTTATTGAATGAATGAATAAATGAGCAGGCTACCACCCTGGAGTTAGTGTCCTTCCTCCACAGAGTCACACGGGGGATCCTCTTGGGTTCCCCCAGTTGGCAGCCCAGCCTTACTTGTTGGCTCCACATACCTATAGAGAAAACCACAAGACGTGTGTTAAACAAACTCCCTTGGGGAAGGTTTCCATCATGACCCTGGAGGAGCAGGTTTCCTGCCCAGACGTCCTGGGCCCTCCTCTTCAGAATCACCTCTGAGCCCTCAGCCACATCCCCAGGCCACCTGCCTGAATGTAGTAAGGCAGAGTACTGCAAAGCATTGAATACTAAAAGGTCATTTGATAAAATTACTTGTGATTTTCTCTTCTAACAAGAGATGATAAAACTGTTATAATACTTCCAGCCTGCACATCTCTCTTGTGTTCCCATGTTATTCTTGCTTTTCCAAACTCCCCCAGACTTTCCTCCATTGAGTATATCAGGTACTGAGGACTCACTAAGATCATTTGGTCCAGGGAAAAACTCAATTATATCCAGCAGCAGAGTGTAAAAGGAATGGGTGTTTGAGCTATATTTAGAGGTTCCAGCCTCCACATGGAAACTTGTCAACTTTCATTCCGGCAATCTATAGGAATGCTTAGGAGGATGACGTCTAAGTCCAGGGAACAATTCCAAGTGGGAAAAACTCTCAAAGATGATTTATAGTATTGCAAATGTCAAAGTTAGCTTCAAGATAAATAAAACTGATTGGACCCTGGAGAACAGAGATTATGAATGGGGGGTGGGGTGGGATGGGGTGGGCAAAACCTTTATCTAGGTCATAGATGAGTCTAATTTGAGCTACAATTTGGCCACCCAGTTTAAAAAAGAAAAAATTTGGTTGCCCAAAATTTAAAAGTCAGATTTCATATGAAATTACTGATTCTTTTTTTTTTTTCTTAAAAATTACATCATCTATCTACATTATACACATTACTAGAAGGCAACAATCAACTATATCTGAGTAGCTGATACCTCTTTAGAAAGATAACCTCTGCTCTAGTTTGCCACAATCCCCACCACTCCCTCTAGCCACCTTTTGTTGCGCTCTGCTCACTTCTCCATTTATATTCTCTGTAGGAATTTGTGTTTGGTCCCCATGCTTTAGTTTCACAAGATGCTCACTGCTTGCAGTGGTACAAATGTCAAAATGACCTCCAGTGTGGATGAAACCAGGTGGATCCTTTAAAAGGAGCTCCCAGCTTGTAGGAGTACAGTTGTTAAAGTTTCTTCTAACTGAAAAGGGACCCAAACTAATCCATTAGAAAGAACTCATGAATCACGCAGACTCTGAGGAGCTAGTGTGTCAACTCTGAAAAGCATCAAAAGGACAAATTCACCTCAGTGGAGTTTTATTTGTTTGGCTCAGTTCTTGTCAAAGCCTCTGGTCCCACTGGCTTTGAATGGCCTTAGGCTGGACAGCTGGCATAGAGAGAATTGTCCTTTTCTGTCTCTCATCTGGAGTGTCTCTTTTACAATGGACAAAGGGGAAGCCCAGAATGGCTCAGGTGGAAAGGAGAATTGTGTCCAGGACTCAAGCAATCAGGAAGAGGAGATGAGCCTTATGCTAAAAGCTCATAAAGTGCATAAAATGCGGGCTGAGAGAATTTGGTGTGGAGTGCTGAAAAGAACAGCTGCCCTGGAGGCAGAAGGCCTGGTTGGTTCCCATTTTAAATCCCCGAAGCGCCATGTGAACCTGGTCAGGTCCCTTCCTTTCTCTGGGCCTCAGACTCCCACCTGCAAATTGGGGATTAGACCGGATAAGCCCAGGAAACCCTTCCAAGGGTCCTTATCAGAACCAGAGAGAGGCACACGCAGCCAAGGAAGGTGTGGAACAAAGGACAAGTCTGTAAGAAGGTTTGGCTGAGGGGAGCTCCAATGTCTGGTCTGAATTTACACCATCTGTGCTTCGTTATTCTCAGTGCCTAGTCTCTTGGCCCCCTGCGCTCAGGCTGCTCCTCTCTTTTTTCTCTCTCCTCCGTCACTCTGCTTCAGCTATAACATCCTCATATCGATGGGACATGCCAAGCATAACCCATCTAGGGTGTTTCTTCAACTTCCAATGCTCTTTTCTTTATCTTCTCTACCAGGAGGAATTTCACTTTGTGAAATTGTTCCTTCTCCTTGAAGGCTTCCCAGTGCCCTTGTGCCATCACACACAGTTGCACCACAGTAGACTGGCTTTGGAATCCCAGGCATGGGTTCACATCCAGGCTCTGTCACTTACAAGAGTGTCACACAGTTTATGGGGGAGGCAGACAAGAAAGTATGTGTCCCAACTCTACACGCAGGCCCTGGTCTCCTACTCCATCAGTGGCCCATCTCGGTCGCCATGGTGACCAGAGGTGGATCACTTCTGAGACTCTACTTCTGCATCCATAAAATGAGGATGAAAATAATACTTGTAGTGTCTAAAGAAATAAACGAGGTACGCTTACAAACCACGTGATACTCTGCCTCGTGTTTAGTAAGCACACACCAAATGTTTCCTTTAAATATAAAGACAGGTTTGCGTTTGTTTCTGGATTCACTTACAGTTCATGTTTGAGCCTGCCACATAGAAGGAGCGCTAGTCTAGGAATCATGGAACTCCATGTTTGGACCCTAGCTTCCCTATTAGCTCTGTGCTTTGGAGCAAAGGTTTAACTTCTCAGAACCTCAGCTTTGTCTTTAAAGAAAGGAAAATGTTTCTACATGTCTTTCAGAAAGCTGCTGCCTGCATCACTTGGGCTAATGAATGGGGGTGAGATGGGGCGGGGATATTTCTTGAAACAGGAGAAAGCACTGTGAAAATGTTAGCTCTTTATTATTATTCCTAACAGCTCCTTTTCTCCAGCAGCATCCCAGAGCCACTTGCTGCCCCAAGAACAGTGGTACAGATGTTGTTAACATCTGTCTGCTTCTCTGGGCATTTTACAGAGTGAGAGGGATCAAAGGAATAGAGGAGGATTGTATTATAGACACGTTTGCCTGGGTCTCACCAACTCCTCCTGCTGCCCCTCCCGAAGCTGTAACCACCTGGGGAAGAGAGACCGCTTCTGGTTTATCTCTGTGCTTCAAGTGCTTGGCCCAGAGCCTGGCTTTTCGGAGATGCCGAGGAAAGAAGTGCTGGATTGATTGAAGGGA